>QYAN01000047.1:0-18350 GCA_003988815.1 Chlorencoelia australis | reverse complement strand
AGATCATCCTGGTAAGATGTGGCTCGTCCGCAAGTCACTCAAGTTATGACGAATTGCTCAGGCCACGCCTGAGCCTCAGCAAGGGTTCAACCCTTTACAGACATGAAGGATTATATCCAAAAGCACTATCCTTAAGTACATAGCTCTTATAAGAGATTAAGGCAAGCGGTACAAAAAGCCTGGGAATTAATCACTTATGATAGAATTAGAGAGCTTATATATAATAGCATGAGAGAGAGGTGCCAAGCAGTTATTGATGCTCAAGGCTGGTATACAAAATATTAAAGCGGCGTTGAATGAACTGACCCCTGTTTTTGTAACTAATACCCTGAGGATGAAGTATGAGATTGATCTGTAGCTATCTTTCACATCCCGCGCGGGTCGATCTGTCACCACTTATTTCGAAGCATGAATGCAAAGAACTGGTACGATTATCTTATTTCGAAACGATATTTCATGAGGCAGTCAGCCCATTTTTAAAAGGCTAGGAACAGTAGGATTTCAAGCTCAAGCTTCAGCCCTTGAGAGGACAGACCTGTCAAGTAGGCTTGTAAGTCGCATGGGTTGTATATATATGGTAGTTTAGCCGTATTATATCAATCGGACAGGTAAAGTCTTATAATATCCTCAGAGTCACATCCCACCTTTCCCCTTGATATCAACCAAGCAAAAGAAGGAAAAGAGGTCGAAAGCACGCACCAATCCCACTCTTAAGGGAGGTAAACAGAAACTCCACCGAAAGGGGTAGCGAGCCGGCGGACAAGGGGTAAACCTCAGCCCCCAACAACCCTTACCAGAACGATCCTCCAACCCACACGCCACGAACCAATAGCAGGATTGTGTCCGCGGTGAGCGGGGCGCAGTACCTTTGCACTACTAAGCACAAAAGATGTGAGATGGGAAAATGAGATATGTATCAGTCGGGTCTCCCTGAGCTGACCTTCCGTCCGTTTTTGGAACTTTTCTCAATTTGATATATGCTGTATCTTCGAGTTCCCGCGATGATTAATTTGATTGCGAGTTTTGGACTCCTGCTGGCAATGGGGTCTTTGAGTGAGGGAAATTTATTGAGGCCTTTAGATGAACGACAACTTCCTCTGACCTCAGATGTCCCTCAAATTTCTTCTGTACAATGGATGGCACCAAATATATCCGGAACCAATGAGAAGGAATCAAATGCGACTCTTGTGTTCACCATCTCAAGTACAGAAACATTTCCTCGACTGTCTCTAATCTTGTGTCAATTTGACCATCCTGGTCCAACTCCAGACTACTTTTTTATCGACGATATTGTTGGTGAGTTAGAAGTGGAAGACACATCTTTCTCCAATCCAGATATTGAATAGTGACTAATTTGGAGTAGACGTGTGCTTGGAATTCAATCAAGCTGGCTGTAATGAATCTGACCTCAGCAAGGTGGCAGCTAACATCCCGTCTACTGTCCCAGTTGTGCTTGAATCTGGATACAGTAATAACGAATCTAACCTTTTCTATTGTGTGGCTTTCAACAATAGCGGGATAACTACGTGCGTGGCCAACAGCTACAGCCCTGTATTCAACTTCAATGGTGCCCCGGTTCCTTCCAACATGCAGACCGTGTTGGTGACCGCTTCGACTCTTGTCCTCTCCTCCACATCCGCCATCCTCAAAAATATCAACATCTATACCACTTCAACACTCACGGCAGACAACTTTCAGATGACGCCCTCCGCAACTCTTGAATCTGGCAACTCTGCCTCTGCCTCTCTCACTGCTGCCGCAGGGCAGACTGTTTACTGTCCCGACTGTGCAACAGTCAGCATACCACCATCAATCACTACCACCGTCACATCGACCCCAACAATCGGAACAGATACCTTAAACCACTCAACATCACATTCAAGCGGGCTCGCTCTCGGTGCAAAGATTGGAATCGCAATAGGCGGAGCCGCCTTCGTCATTCTCCTTATTATCATTACTTTCCTGCTCATCCGCCGCCGTCGCCAACAAGCTGCCAACAAACCCAAACCAGATCATCTCATGCTCTCGCACAGCATGCAAAACAATGACAGTCACGATCTCTTCATGGCCGAGAAAGACTTCATGTCAGGTCCTACCTCTGTAGAAGAAACAACTACACCACTCACAGCCGGCTCGCGCAACTCTCTAAACAACTACGATGCTGTGTCTGAGTCCAATGTTGGTTCCGCATACACAACCAACGGCGCCATTACCCTTCCCGCACATTCAGCCTCTAACTCTCTGGAAAGGAATCTTCTCCCTGCTACATTGCAAGAATTACATCCTAATCCCCATCCTTCTCCATTAGCACACACTCTCTCAAGAGGAATGTCCATAGCTTCTTCCCTCACTAGACCTATTTCCGCTTCTTCCTCATTGCATCATACCAACCCCCTCTCCCATAACCCACCTTCTCGACCCGTCTCTCCCCGCTCCATCAATCCCTCTGTATCCCGCGCTCTCTCCACAGCCTCAGGAATCTCCGCTCGCTCACTTCCTCCTCCCTCACATACCCATGAAGCACTTCCAGGCGATGGATTATTCGCTGAACCATATTCAGATTTACCGCATACATATGGAGATGGATTAGCAGGAGGAGGGGGATTCGGCAGTATAGGAGGTGGGATTTATGGGAGAGCAAGTCCGTTTCTAAGTGTGGAGCCGGGGATGAGCGATGAGGAGATGAGGAGGCTAGAGGAGGAGGAGAGGAGGATCGATGCCGCTATTGCGGAGGCGGAGAGGGAGAGAGGGAGAGGGAGGTGACATGACATAATTTATACCTGCTAGAGTTTGTATATGTTTTGTGAGTTAGGTGGTGTCAGGTGAAGTTTGAATCTTTTGCATAGCGGATGGGGAATGCCTTTTTTTTTTTCTTGGTGTTTTTAAGGAGTGTAAAGGTAAGAAAGGAGGAGTTTAAGGAGATTTGATTAATTTATATAACGTACTATTTACTATTTACTATCTATTGAGAAGGCAAAGGAAGCGGAGTTGGGGTTAGGGAATAAAGGCTCTGAGTTATACGGGGATATACCTAGAGACAGATTATGTGTATGTATATTTGACTAGACTGCTCTAGTAGTAGCAGACAGGTGGATGAATGAGGTATTCATTCAATAATTAGAACATTTTAAAGATATTCTTACTTGTTTTCTTGACACATCATATTGAACACATTGAAATAGAAATATGAGTATGACAGATTAAACGCCATCCTTAGCTTTTTATTATTTCCGTCGGTGTTATTTCTATCCGTCTAACAAGCTAGCTAAGTGGAAACGGAAACAACCCCTCCCCCTTAAAACTACTAGGTATATATGTATGGGAAAGAAGGATTCTCCTCTCATACTTTTCATAAGGCATGCGTAAGTAAGCCATCCTTGCCTTGGAGACTAGTAAGGAGGAATATGTCTGTTTCGTACTATATTATTAAACTGCATAGTCCGTGTTATAATTAATAGACGTTGGATTATGGGATAGGATTATTAGTGGTGATATCGGATTTCTATGTATAGGTATCCACTGAATATCAGTTTGAAGTTAGTTGCTTTTGCTGGAGGAGGATATACACTGTAATGTTTTATTTGAGCTTATGTACATACCTCCAGGTCTTAGTTGAGCTGATTTAAAAGAGATGATTAATTCGGTATTCACCTCCAAGAGGGCTCAAGCCTTGAGAGCTCAAAAGAAGGAAGGAAAGCCCCCGCGAGATCGCAATACGGTAATCAATGTATTCTTCGAGACTCGAGTAAATTGGAATGGCTGGAGCGAAAGTTTCTCAGTAACCACTAAAAGTATAAAGCAGAGATCTAACTATAAATGAACAAGGATGACACTAATTGGAGTCATAAGTATAAAGGTAAAATGTACTTTGTCGTTTCATTAATTTTTACCGCCGTCATATCCCATCATGAATTCACATCTTGCCCAAACACCAAAAACAAGCCATCATTATAAACCACAAGGTACTGCCATACACATAATGAAAAGAATAAATCAACCACCTACAGTAATCTCTGCAGTTGGATCTTTTCTAATGTCCAGCTCCATAAGACCTTCCTTTTTCTCAATCACCAATCCCTTTTCATTAGCCAAATGAAGCAAGCAGATGAAACAGTAACTCGTTGAGATGTCGTTCATAGCTTGCTTAGGGTAGACGCTTTGTAGATTCTGCATTACGATTGTGAATTGAAGGGTCTTATCGTCATCTTTACCCTCAGCTTGAGGAGTTGGTAGTCGTGATTTCTCTGCATCCTGCAAATTGTTAGAGGGGTTCAATAACTCTTGCTAAAAGTGGCTTACTGTCTCGGGATCCTCAAATCCTATGCTTTTCCATAGCTCTTCTTTCAGTCTTCTGACATCGACTTTCTTTGCTACGCGAGCATATTGTACGTATTCTGGTCTCAGTCTCCGACTTTGAGTCACGAGTTGAGTTCCAAATGCAGTCTCTTCAATACCAGGTCTTTGAGAGTCCAGCTTGCCGCCATCCAATGCCCCATCGATATCGGCCATTCCACCCTCCGCTCCTTCTTCCGCGCCAGGTGAAAAGTGTTCTCTGGCATCGGCGAACTCCATGTCATCGTCGTCATCAATTCCGCCGCCCATTGCTAGGCCATCGTCCTGGAAGAAATTGGCATCGTAGTCTCCCTGAGGGGGAGCCCCGTCATCTCCAGCAATGGCAGGGGCTTCTTTTTGAGCCCAATATGCTTCATCCATCTCTCCATCCGGTGCCTCATCCGCCTTTTGAGGGCCAAATGTACCAATCTTCATGCCAAATCCAAATTTACGACTGCCCATTCTAGCCTTTGGTTTGAGGAAGAGACGAAGTAATTGTTTCGAGTTGAAATGTTTATCATCCGGAAGGAGATTTCTTGTCTTTGATTTCCTGTCTTTCTTGGGAAGGGATATATTGGCGTTGGTGGTGGCTGGTGTGTAGATGGTCTCTGCAAGACTAGCACTCAGATGAGAAGTGAAATCGATCTCAAAGGGCTCTTTTTCCTTTCGTGTTTTATTCGCTGAAGCTGGTTTGTTGATATCCTTGATCTTTCGTATCCGCCAATGCTCGGGGCCTGCCCAATTCTTCTGCAGAGCCTCGTCGAAGTAGCTCAAAATTTCATCGTGTCCATCAGTCTTGGATCTGTGATCGAGTCCCACAATATACTCGCCAGTTTCTGGGTCAAATGCTCCAATGCCTGTACCTTCACCGTCCCCTCCCACTCCATCATTATCAAACCCTAGATCTTGAACTCGCATTCTAGGCTCAATTGCAGCATCACGAGCCCAGGCCTCTCCACCTTCACCAAATCCAGTGTCTGCAGGAATATCAAAGTTTCCCAGTAGACCATCTTCATCATCCTCAAATCCAATTGGATTGTCATCATCCAGAAAGATTCCTGATTTATCGCCAACGCCGCTCATTTCAGCAGTCTTTTCCTTTTCTTGTCGCCAGTCTTCAGGAGCTTTTAGGAAAGGAATATCCATTGATCCAGAAGGATCACCAAAGTCGAAGTTCTTCAAAGACGGACAAATATCCTGCTTATCTAAATGATCTAGGCTAGGAAAGAATTTTGCACCAAGTGCCCCTACGTCGATTTCGATGTCTTGCTCGTCATCTTCTTCAGCATCTTTCGTAGTGGTATCTGCTATAGAATCTGGCTCCATCTCTTGCTCTTCAAGCGTAGCATCATCTTTCCTCCTTGTCTCTTGCCCTTCCCCTGATGCGTCGCCTGCATCATCACTACTATCAAAAACGATGCGACCCTGAGAGTCAATAGCTAGATGATTGAGCAACAATCCCTTTGCTCCCCCTTCATCAAAATCAGCAGAGGCCTTTTTGAATAGAGGATCTACAGAAAATTCGAGCTCGAATTTCTTTAATTGTAAGGCAGCGAATGAGGTCGCAAGAGTTGCTTCTGATGAGCGTTGGACCTAAAGGTATTAGCCTCACATCTCCCAGTAAAGATGAGATTCGGGAACATACTTTCTTCTTCGGCTTCTTTGTTACGACACCGTCTTCACCCTCTACCTCTTCTTCGCTCTCTTCGCCTTCTTCATTCTCACCACGTTTCTTTTTACTATTTCCACTATCTGCCAACCCACTCAACAGTTTCCCAGTCTCCGTAGCCACGCTATCAACTCGACTTGTGTAGATTTTGACACACCCGTCCAAGGTGCAACTGGCTTTTTGAAAATTGACTCCATCGCCCTCTTTCAGAAGTGACATATCGTGGAAATAATCAATAAGAGCAAAATTCCATGAATTCGCAGCATTGATCTTGTTGTCCGTAGCCATTTTCATCCATTCCTCGAAATTGGCCAGTATTGGAACACGCTTCATTGGGGTAACTGCAGTCCCTCCAACCATCATAACTCCTCCATCGAGATCGTTTTCCTTCCCCCTTGACTGTCCCGGGGATTTCAGACTTGATGGAGACGAACTGCCCGCTCTCTCGAAATTTACCAGCTTTCTCGGGGTTGCTGCCTTTTTTATTTCGTTCATGTTTCTATCGTGAAGGGCATGACGGGACTGTAGCCTAACAGCCTTCTCTTGTGCGTCATCGTTAAGTTGTAACTTAACTATAGAGGCATCATTTAGAGGGACTCTATTTGAATTTAGCATCTAGCATATATAGGCGTTCGTGGTTTTGTTTTGAAAACATCCACGGTAGAGCACCTTACTTTACTGGTGATTTAAATGGCGAGGCAGTCAATGAGCTAGATAAAACTCTGCTATTACTACCTCGTGGATTCCGGGCAACTCGCGGCATATTGTTTTAAAATTGTGTCGTTCCTTTGAGGGTTTAGATGTATTCCACGTTGTGAAGAAGCTGACAGTTCAATCGATGTAAACAAAAGAAGTCGCGGATCACTGAGACAGCAACGAGAGCTTAGTCAGCAAGATAGAGAGCGAGAGCGAAAGCAAAACCATTTTAAATAAAAAGCACAAGACTAAAATTAAAACTAAATTCAATTTTCTTCCTTTCTGACTTCTTAAACAACTACTTTCCTCTCCTCACTATCGACTGCAAGATGTTTTGAGCGTTGTTCTTTTTCTACTTTCCCCCTAGCGCAGCTCGGCATCTTCAAGCTTCGCTCCTACAAGGTAGATGTGACGATTCACACCTTTGTGGAGCTGCTTGGCTCCCAACTTCCAGGAATTTCAACGCAATTTGCTTCATCACCCTTCACAGCAATGGTGACAGCTATACCCTATATTTCTCCTTCTCTACTATTTCCTGCGTTCGTTGCCTGGAGCATTGATCGCTAGAAGATCAGATCATGCACAGAGAAAGAGAATGCAGCGAACAGCCCTCGAATGCGGTCTCAAACCGCCGCCTCCCCATACAACCAAAGTACCGGTTCCGCGCATTCTATATCACCATACTAGTCATCTTCAGCTTTGCGATCCTGAGTTTTATTTCCCATGGATACGCTAGATTTACCCATGGCTCCCAATTCCGACTTGCGCAAAAGCGCGCATTGGATGATTTAGATCTCACACGAGTAGTGAAAAGAGACGAGGAGGTTTGCAGATAGCCCAATTGTCTTTCGAGGTAAAAGCTGATTTCTCGTTGCAGTGCCGTCTAGTTCACCATGCCGAAGATAAATGTGCATTCATAAAGGCCAACTGCCCCGATGAGCAAGCCGGTCTTTTCGACTACCTTTCGTTATACTATTGCAGTCTAGGAAAGGCGCAACCTGTGGCATTCACAATCATTACGCTATGGCTTGCTCTCCTTTTCACTACCATTGGCATTGCTGCAAGCGATTTTGTAGGTACCATGAGCCAATCTTTCAGCAACTCTATACTGACTCGCTTGCTATAGTTTTGTATCAATTTATCGACAATTGCAAGTATCTTGGGGATGAGTGAGAGCATGGCAGGAGTAACATTCTTAGCGTTTGGAAATGGGAGTCCGGACGTTTTTTCGACATTTGCGGCTATGAGCTCGAATAGTGGAAGTCTCGCTGTTGGAGAACTTATCGGGGCTGCTGGCTTTATTACCGCTGTGGTTGCTGGATCGATGGCACTAGTGCGGGAATTTAGAGTTGGAAAGAAGACATTCGTAAGAGATGTCGGATTCTTCATCGTGGCAGCAAGCTTCAGTATGGTATTTTTGGCTGACGGGGCGCTTCATCTATGGGAATGCTGTGTGATGATTGGCTTTTATCTCTTCTATGTGGTGAGTAGTCAATTCAAGCACAAGCCTCCTTTCTAGCATCTCGGAAGCGCCGTTGAATGTTCCTTCCCAATTCCAATGTGTCTCATAAGACAATTTCCTCCCTCCTAGTAAGTCCTACTTTTTGTTATTACAAAGTACTAATACTAGGCTTTTCGCAGGTTATTGTTGTATTGTGGCATTGGTATTTGGGCCGCCGTCGAAAACAACGTGAAAGAGAAGCAGCTGCTCGTGGACACTATCTTTCAGTCGCGAACGAAGAATTAGAAGTGGCTGAGGAAGCTGGCTATGACGAGGATGCACCAACAGGGCAGAGGCCTTACAGAGATGTCGAAAATATCGCAGATTTAGAGCGTGGGTCAAGTCCTGCCTTTGGTTCCGAGGCTGATGACGATAGTGATGTTGATGGAGAGCAAGGGATGCAGCTTGCTACTGAGATGGCTAGCAGCATGCGTGTGACACAGCCTAAAGGAACTCGAAGAAATACGATCACCCCTATCCGCCCTAGCTTGGTTGGTGCGCTGGAGTTTAGATCAGTATTATCATCTTTACAAAAGTCGCGAGGTTCCTATTCTCGACCAATTCATCTCCGTCGATATTCAGATGATCCAAACGGCGCAACAAGTCAGCATGATACTACTTCGTTTAGATCGGGTCCCTCATCTGATCATGCTTCAAGTATAATTGTAACACCAGCTCCAACTTCAATTGAAGATACCAACGCTCCTCCGGGTTTAAAATCAGAAGGATCCTTAAAACCAAGATCCGTGTCTATGAACGATGTTCCAACAAACAAGACAGCGAACCCAGCTGCTATCAATGCAGCACGTATTCCAGATATTGGAATTGTAGCTGCAACCCCAACCGTTCCGCGGCAACTCGAAACAACGTATACCGAATCAATGTCAAGTTCTCAGTCTGCGCGTATTCCTTCACCAACATCGCCAACTTTTTCCATCTCTCCACCCCCTTCAAATTCAGGATCGAATGAGCATAGTCCTACTCGGCGAAAATATGAAGAAAGGCTGGCGCCGCCTGAAGCGGGCTTTCCCGGTGCAAGACATCTACGTGGAGATATTATGATACAAGATCTAACGAAGAACTCTCGGAGCGATCCATCGAGATCGCGAGCACAGCAGAGTCTACGCCTTGAGATACCAGGCGCAAGAGATATCTCAAGATCACGGTCGCCGTCTCCAATCCTTCCCTTCCCAGCGTACACCGACTCTCCTTTGCCCATATCTGCTCATAGCTCCAGAGCACCGAGCATACTAATTCCTGACGCTAGGACTAATGCTGGTTCGTTTTCAGATCCCGAATTAGATTATCAAGAGAGGCCGATAAAGTGGTGGCCTTATCGCTTCCTACCAAGCCCTTATGTTTTGGCATCTACATTATTTCCCACACTTTGTACTTGGCGGGATAAGACTGTCTGGGACAAATTCGTTAGTGTAGTTTCGGCACCTAGCATCTTCCTCTTAGCTATTACATTACCAGTTGTCGAGTCCGAAACACATGACGATGACGACGAAGAGCCGATCGTGGAGGAACCTAACAGGAGGTCTTCCACGCCTAGACTACCGAGGACTAGAAGTGGTACGACACCATTACTAGTACCAGATAGTCCGCTCAATCCCGAGACTGAGCCCGAGTGGTTGCGATATCGTCGAAGCGTGGTTGATCATGACCGTACCAATTCTCCAAAGCCCCGTGGTTTCAGTGGGCATAGTACTGCAGCTGTAGCTGTAGCGGCTGAGGCCTCTCAACACCACCCTCATTCACTACCTACGCCAACAAAGCCTAGTCCTATACAGGATGTCTCAAGTGGACCTAGTGCAGCTTCTTCTCAAGACTGGAACCGCTGGCTCGTTTCGCTCCAAGTGTTTACGGCCCCTTTTTTCGTCGTTCTAATAATATGGGCCAACACCGACGAAGGCGATACCCACCTCCTTATCCGCCTAATGCTCTACTCGCTCCTCTTCTCACTCCTCCTCTTTGCCGTTTTAGTCATGACAACTAGTCCCGATAATCCTCCTAAATACCGCTTCCTCCTTTGTTTCTTGGGATTCGTAGTTTCAATTTCCTGGATCTCAACTATTGCTAACGAAGTAGTCGGTGTCCTCAAAGCGCTAGGTGTTATACTTGGAATATCGGATGCAATTTTAGGCCTTACGATCTTCGCAGTTGGGAACTCCTTGGGGGATCTTGTGGCCGACATTACTGTCGCACGTCTAGGCTATCCTGTTATGGCACTGAGTGCTTGTTTTGGAGGACCAATGTTGAACATCCTGCTAGGCATTGGGGTTAGTGGACTTTATATGACACTCAAGGACTCATCGAAAAATCACTTGAAACATCCACAAAAAAAGATCAAGTATAAGCCGTATGAGATCGAGGTCAGCGGGACTTTGACGATTAGCGGCATTACATTATTAGTAACGTTGGTGGGATTGCTCATCGTAGTGCCATTGAATAAGTGGGTAATGAGTAGAAAGATTGGATGGGGATTGATCATACTTTGGTCCATTAGTACTGTCATTAATCTTACGTTTGAGCTTAGCGGCGCTTTGGGGAATACTTTTCAGGTATCGCTGCCATGATTAAAGGATATGTTATGAAATTAAACAGGTCAGGTCAGGGCTTTTGGAAAAGGCGTAAGGTGGAAGGAATTTGTTCAATACAAGGAGAAGCTGAAAATAAAACTAAGTGCATGTTGTAGATAAACCATACATTGATATCACAACGTTAGCTTCACGGCCTTCGTAGTGATGGGAAAGCCTTCTTTAACAGCTTCTTTCGTCTCAGGCTTCAAGATGAGTCACGTGGACGTGGCAGGCAACTGCGGGGAAGCCTTCCCCCTTCTTTCCCAGTGCAAGTCTCTCTCTAGTTTCCACTCAGTTAATTTAATCATGGTCAAATTCTTTGACGCAGCTGAAGGCAAGTTCTTGGTAGCATCCCAAACTAGAAGTAAGCCATTAACACATTCCGGCAGTGTCAAATCACAAATCCTCAGAGTCATGCTGGGTCTGCATCAATGGAGAAGTGTACGATGTAACAGACTTCCTTCCCCAGCACCCGGGCGGATCGAAGATCATTCTACAATTAGCAGGCGACATAGATTCCACAGCAGAATTCGAATCCATACATCCTCCTGGAACCCTCGAAGACAACCTCAAGCCAGAAGCAAAGATTGGCAGGATAGATGCTACATTTCTCAAGAATCCTAATTCGAAGGAACAGGAACGGCCGACACAAAATGAGGGGTCGCCAGATATGCAGAGTTTGTTGAATCTAGATGAGATAGAAGCTGTGGCTACGAAACTGATCTCGAAGAAATGCTGGTCATATTATTATTCTGCGTCGGATGATCTGATCACGAAGAATTTTAATAATGCGGTGTATAGACAGATTTTGCTACGGCCAAGGGTGTTTGTCGATTGTACGAGATGGGATACTTCTACTTCACTTTTGGGGTATCAGGTTGGAGTGCCATTGTACGTCTCACCTGCTGCGATGGCGCGATTGGCACATCCAACGGGAGAACAGGGGATTGCTCAAGGGATCAGTTCATTCGGGGCAATGCAAATTGTATCGAATAATGCGTCTATGACTCCGGAGCGAATCGTGGAAGGTTCAGCACCAGGACAGGTGTTCGGATGGCAGTTATATGTGCAGACAGAGAGGAAGAAAAGTGAGGCCATGTTAGCTCGGATCAACAAGATGCCAGATAAATATAAGTTTATCTGTTTGACATTAGATGTACCAGCACCTGTGAAACGGGAAGATGATGAAAGATGCAAGGAAGTGGCCTCTCTCCCGGTTCCATCTTCGATAAAGGCTAGGGACTCCAGCAAATCTCCTAGTAGTGGTGGCGTAGGCAAGCAATTATTCGCGGGAACGGCTTGTGACCTTAAGTGGGAAACGACTCTTCCTTGGTTGGCCAAGCATACTTCTCTGCCGATTGTATTGAAGGGCATCCAAACGCATGAAGATGCGTATTTGGCTGCCCAGTATGCTCCGCAAGTCAAAGCTATCATTCTTTCGAATCATGGAGGCCGGGCAATGGATACTGCTCCTCCTGCTGTTCATACGCTCCTAGAAATTCGAAAGCATTGTCCAGAAGTGTTTAGCCGAGTTGAGATCTGGGTTGATGGAGGTATCAAGAGAGGGACGGATGTAGTGAAGGCATTATGTTTAGGTGCCAAGGCAGTAGGTATCGGTCGGGCTGCTCTTTTCGGTTTGGGTGCTGGCGGTCCAGAGGGTGTGGAGAGAACATTTGAGAGTGAGTCCGAATGATTGTGAAGAAGTTCATAATTTCTAACAGATGCTTAGTTCTCATGGCAGAAATAGTAACATGTATGAGACTTTTAGGAGTTGAGAAAGTCAATGATCTCGGACCGAAACATGTAAGTTCTACTCCTTATGCTGCGTTCCGAAGACTGATACCTTTCTCAGATCAACTCCCGAGCGGTTGAACGTGATATCTTTGATGGCCATGCAGGCCTAGAAAAACGGGGACTCTGGGTTCAAGCTAAGCTGTAGATATTTTTATGAAATATATATTTCTCAGGCTTCATAGTTTTTATACCCATCCCCCAAATTCCTTTCAATGTTATTTTTACATTGAATTACTCGACTATAATTAAGCATTTGAACTTATGTTACTTATTTATCCTAAGATGAGAAACCAATTACTATGGTTGTCAGTTACTTTACTTTCTGCAGCTGCAGGCAGGCTATACGAAGGATTTGTTACTTTAGGGCTTTCGGCGCCTTCCGAAGTCAAGTCTTGATTCCGATGAGTTATATACATCCCTAGCCAGCTGAGTGGCGGCTTCCTTGTGGAGTTATATATATCTAAGGCTGAAGAAGATGTAAGGCTTCAAGCCTTGGTGGAGGCGTTGCTGCTCAGCCCCTTGTTCCTAACCGAGTCACGCGGCATCGAGTCACACGGGATCAAGCTCTCACCATCCTACTTATAACCTGTCCATTATAACTTAATCTTAGTTCGTCACCTTCATCTATTCGACACACTGTATTCAACATACCCACTATGTCTTCCCCCCGACGCAAACTTCTTTCGAAAATATCTCATGTCTTAGTCCTCTTCATCACCGTCACACTCGCAGCCGCTCAATCAATCTCCTCGCACACTCAAGGAAACTACACATCACTATCCGATGCATTTTGGCAATTAGGCGATCTAGATTCCAAACCAGAATTGCTCGGTCATTATCGAGATCCTTCCAAAGGCGGCCAGAATTTTACACACTGCTGCCTGATTGCCGTCAATGTCTCACTGTCTCTAAGTAACGGTTTCATTGTCGAAAATAATCCTTCTTATATCAAGGCTACGGTTGACGAGCTTCTTGCGGCTTCGGCAAACGGTCAATTCCCCTGCGGAGCTTCCTATGATGGAAATAAAAACGGAGCCCCTATCGTTGAGGTCCCGAGTGCTTGGCTTGAGGCCACTTGTCCTGGATGGCAACTGTCGGACTCTAGGAAGGGAGATGAGTCGCAATGGGTGCTCCCGTTCGTTGGATTTCTACTTCCAGCTGTGACCTTCTGTCTCACCATCCCTCGACGTCGAAAGTTGGCCATCGGAAGAAAGTTGTTCGTTCTCGACATGTCTAAAGTTATTTCATGGATTTTTGCCCCCTTCGCCATGGTCTCTGCGGGATTGATTGCTACTGTTGACACTATTATTTGGCTTTCTATCTGCTTTGCTTTCGCGGCTCCTATGCTCGTGAGCGGCTTCTATGAAGCTTTTCTAGATAGTCAAATCATCGGGTTCTTGGATGAAAAGGCTAGGAACTCACAGCTCACCCTTGACATGAAAGTTAGGCTTTTGTTTGTCATATTAGTTGGCAATCTTGACCTAAATCCCGACGAACACAAAGATGATATAGAGCTTGTTGTCATCAATCCACGCCCGCAAGATACAAGCCTGAGATGGCCCGACGAAGGTGCTGGTGATGCACGAAATCAGAGCTCGCCGTGGACACATATTGAAAAATTAATTCATCCTCTTCGATCATTCCGCGATATCTCAAGGGGGACCCCCAGACAATGGCCTATGCATGATGTAACTTGTCCAGCTAAACAATGCCCAAATGATTCCTGCACCGAGGTTCCGATTAAGAGAGATGCTCAGACCCAGAGAGAGATTGGACGAATGAAGACTCGTCTACGAACAATGTTAGCTTGCCAGTACTCTTTTGGAACGACCGTTGGCGCGCCAATCATATTCTTCTTGGGTGCTTTCATCTTTACCTTAGTAGACACTTTAAGTAATCTGGGTGACGAGGATACGTCTCTGGCACTTGCTTTCGGTATGTGGTACATGATTATTCCGCACCTTTCCATTGTCTCAGGACTACTACTCGCTGGCAACAACCCAAACACGCTAGAAGGAGTTATTGCTCTTGAAGTCGGGGATGTAGACGAGAAAGAAACCTTCAGAACAAAACTTTTCGAACTTGCATATCAAAGCCGCTACCATCCAGCCTGGCTCTGGCTTCGTGGAAGAAGCAAGCGTGACTGGGTCGATAAGGTAATAGAGACTTACAAGTATCGCCAGCTTCTTAGTCCGAAAGGATCTGTGATCCTTGATGAAGATATGAAAACCCTTAAAAAGGTCACTAGGCTCTCAATTCTCAACTGGATTGTTATCATAGGATTGACTGGATTACTTCTCTATGTACCTTTCATCCTAGCGTTTCTCACCGCATTCTATACTCCTCAGGTCGGAGTCAGCTGTCGAAGTCTAACCTTCACTGTATATGCCATTTCACAAACTTGCCAATTGGTGCTTTGGGTATGGTCGTACGAAGATCAAAGCAGCCTCCAATCCACGAACACTCCATCCTTACGAAAATTCCTACTGAACGTCACCTGGTACAGTCTAGCGATTATCTTCGGCTTAGGAGCAGTCTTCACCGCAATCGGAGGAACTCTTATGCAGCTCATGGGTGTATACTCCAGCGAGAAATGCTCACTCAACGCCGAATACTGGACAAAACCACATGGCCAAGTTCCCATCATCATAAGCTCCAATTACGCTCTTGAGATTGAAGATGCGCAGAAATATTGGGTTTCGTGTGCCATTACGGCCACGTTGTTTCTTGGAGTGGTCAGTTTTTGTGGTTGGTGGTATCAAAGGAGATTGAGGGGCCTGTTTAGGAAATTGGTGAGTCAGTTGGGGAATCTTAAGTTTGAAAGGGAGGAAATTAAGAAAATTAATGGGTATAGATTTTAAAGGGGGTTCAGAGTTTTACCCTTTTTTTTTTTTTGTAATTGGATGGAGATACCCAAGGATTAGATAGGCTTGAGCTTTGCATTTGAATTTGCGTTGTAGCGTTATAGGTGGTTGATTTGGTTAAGTTATACTATAGATTACTTATTGTGATGATTTGGAATGCCTACACCATTCTTTGAGCCTCAACTGTTCTATCATATAACCAGATTCCCAGATATTATGCTTTTGAAAAGGCAAGTTACCTTAATGCTTTAATGCCATGATGTGTTGGGCACCGCAATAATTGGGGTTAATTGAAAGCTAGCATTTAAACTGTTGGGATATTCTCAGTTCGCCTTCCTTCGCCTACTTACCGGATTGGGACTAGCTCATAACTCATCGAGGCATGAGCACATATCAACACCACACATAGCACGTAGAAAATAGAAATCAATCTAAACTAACTTATTACTACTATTTCCTAGTTATCTTTATAATTGCAATTACCGGTAATATCTATACTAATTAGTAGTTTATTACAAACCACAAATTAGCTCGGTATTCTTGAAGAAACAATAAAGAACCGTCCCTATTATATTATTCTTTTATATACTCGAAAATACTTAGGAATTAAAAAGCAACTAGCGTTTTATACACATTAAAAGCTTGAAGAAACTAGAGATATTTAAAAACTAAAAGATTTGCATGTAGGTTTTATACACCTAGTAATTTTAAAGCCCGCATCTATCACATAAAATAACGACGTTTACGCAGCAATTAAAGGTTTGCAGCTAGGTTTTAAACACCTAGTAATCTCTAGATTCACGTCAAACTACGTCAAAACTTCACATCTAACACTTCTTACTTCACTACACCTTACCCCTCTTCTACACAACCCCTCTTTCTACACAACCTTCCCTTACACGACTCCTATCCTACTACAACCCTTACACAAATGAACAAACACCCTGCCTACTCGTACAATTATTAAAATCTACGAAAAACAGTCACTATAGCACACATCCCGAAAATAAACTTTTAAATTAACAAATAGGAAGAAGATTTTAATCCCAATAGTTAAACCCTTACTAAAGCTAAGGTTAATGCATATATTCTTCGGCAATTAGAGGAATATAAAGAGTTTAACAGCAGAAATAAAAACCTACAAGAAGACTATTAAAAGCACTTTAGTAGTTAAACTAGAAATATCTTTAATATTAGCAATAAACAGGTTATATAAATGCTATAAAACTACTTATATTAAAACAAAATATATATTGCAAAAAGAAAAGGGATTATTATTAATAATAAACTCAAAAAAGCAATACATACACAAGTATATTACAAGTAGATAAATCAAGAGGTTGAACAGCAACTTACAACAGATAAAAATATATTCAACTCGAAATTCAACCCTAAAAAAAGAGCTATAATAAGAAGCATTATAGCACAATCCCCTACACTTGCAAACATTACACCTGCTGGCAGTACAAACACTACACCTACAGGCACAATAACTAGCCTAACTAGCAATACACTTGTTGGCATAATACCTGGCATAGTCGGCAATACGGCTACAAATCCTGTGCCCTCTAGAATAACACCTATTATAGCTAATCCAGTAATACCTACTAGTATTACTTTATAGCTAATCCACTACCCTATAATAATAATAACTACCCCTTAGAACTTTAATACTATTACTATATAATTTAAATTAAATTAAGGCCAATTCGCCAATAATAATATATAAACAAGAAGTTTATCTTAATAATTAATATAATAGAAATTATAATAATTAATAAATTAAATACTAAATTTTAATATACTATATAATATACTACCTATACTACTAGTAATAGTTCTAGGTATATTACTTATTTAACTACTATTATAAGGACCTTTACCAGCTTATTTAAGCTTTCTAGTAYCTGATAATATACTATTTAATTCTATAGATAATAAAAATCTTATAAACTTACAAAAAGCTTATAATAATAATTTAAAATATAGAAAACTATTAGATAATTTTAGCTTATATCTATAAATCTTCTATAATTAATATACTCAAGCTAATATTTAAAGAAATATATACTATTTAGTATTCCTAATTATATTAAAAGGCTAAATACTTTAATATTACTATTAGAAAATTAATAATAGATAATTTCTATTTAAAATAATAATTATATTTATATAAAAGAACTTTAAGACAAATAAACGACATTAGCAAATACTAGGCAGATAATACTTTATAGATCTTTACTTAGTTATATAATATAAAAAGAATAAAAATAAAAGCATAGCTAAGTATTTTAAGCTATTACTTAAAAAACTTTATAAAATATAACTAGATTTAGCTTTATTATATTAATAAAAGAATATAATAAGAAATTAACTAATAATAATATATTAACCTATATCTAAATATATTATTACTTATTATAGATTTGCAATCACGCTAAATATACTTTATGCTGATTTTTAAGTATTAATAGCTATAGCTATTAATTAAAAATAAATAAATATATAAGTATATAATATTATAACCAAAAAAGATAGACAATTTTATACTAACTATTAATATTATAAAGATATATATATATTAAATAATTATTAAATTTATAAAGGAAAATAAAACTATTATTTTTAATATAATAATAATAATAAGAAATACTTTATTTATTAGAAAGTAAAATACTAATTAACTAAATACTTTAAAGAAAAATAAGAAAAAGCTTATAATAACTTTAAAGAATAACTATATATATAAAATAAACTATTATATAAATAATAAATATACTAATATATCTTAGAATATAAAGACATACTTAATAATAAAGCTATACTAAAAGCTTTAATTATAAATTTAACCTTCTTTAAAAATAAAATTAATAATAATAATAATAATATTAAAATAAAAATATTATATTTAA
>QYAN01000046.1:279248-299916 GCA_003988815.1 Chlorencoelia australis | reverse complement strand
AGAAGAGACAGTCATCAATGCGGCGAGCCTTTCCAAGCTTGCCAATAAGTGCATTGTAAAGGAAGGATGAAGGTTCGACACCCTCAGCCTTTGCACGGTGGAAGATCTTGACGGCTTCCGAGGCTTCGTCAAAGGTCTTTGTCGACTCCTTCAAAGTGGTAATGTAGAGTCCAAAGGTGTTTGCAGTTGGTGCAGCACCCATGTCAAGGAGCTCTTGGTGATATTGAGCAGCCAAAGGACGCTTACCGAGGGTAAGGCAGGCGCCGACCATAGCATCGAGGATTGATACCCAGCCATAACGAACGACAGGATATTGAGGTAGAAGAGGAACGTCAGATCGAGCCGTGTCAAGAATATCGTGAACCAAGTTCATACGCTCCTCCCGGGCAGCAGCAGAAATCAGCTTGGCGTAAGTGATGTAACGTGGGTGGCGGCCAGCGCGACGCATATTTCTGAATCTACCAAGGGCTTCATCCAATCGTGATACCTTTGCTCGGCCACCGCCTCGCTCAAGCTCGTCTGAAATAAGAGCAGAGCCTTTGAAATCTGTGGATGCAGCATACGGATCAAAGGAATCCTCGAACGCAGGTTGAACGGGGTACATTGCAGGTGTGAGGGCTGGTGGGTAGGCAGAGACGTCAGGAGAAATGTCTCGAGGATCAACGATGCCACGTGCTGACATGAATCGGTAGATAAACTCTATGCCCTCTTCAACTTCATCAGCAAGATGCGCATCGCTTGCAGATAATTTGATGCGAGCAAACATTTGCTCTGCTTGTGTGAGACCTTCAAGGACTTGTCCGGAACCAATCATTGCTACAGCAAACATAGCGGTTGGCTCAATAAATGAGGAAGAAACAATCATCTCAGGGCTGGAAAGAATTTGCCAATATCTTTGAGCCGCTGAAACATTGCCGCCACGAACGTGAAGAGCCAACAAGGCCATCGTGGGCTTCGCAACGTCGTGGAAGTTAGATGGTATATGAGCGAAAGCAGCGACTGCCATCGTCTTATCATCCTTGTCAGCAGCCAGGGTTGCAATCTTGCTCATGGCCGCAGCCTTAGTCGGATGTTCAAGGGCCTCAGCCCATCTCAGAGCATCGGCCAGCATTCCGTGTTCGAGAAGACCTTGAACAAGGCCTCCACTGATGACAGCATCTTTGAGGTCTGAGAACTTAGCACCATATCCTTCAACCATTTTTCCATAGAATCTCATCGCACCATCTAGCTTGTCAGAAGTTATGTAAGCTCTGATGAGAGCAGCATAAACTTGGGCGTCGTCACGATTTTTTAAGGTGAGAATTCCCGTATCATCATCAATGGCCAATTGCTTATATTCGTTATAGCACTCGACAGCACTAATGAGATTACCAGTTTGGGTGAAACCCTTGATCATCGGGGGGAAGGTAGAAGCCAGTGGTACGATTTTATTCGTCTCCATGTGCTCATACAATCGAATCATGTCTGGAACACGACCAGCATTGGAACAAGCGGAAATGAGCTGATGATAAGTTTCTGCTGGGAAGGAACGGTCTTTACGGACTGATGTAGATGCATCAAATAATCTTACCGCCAGATCCAGACGGTCGTCCTCATTCAGGATTGCAAATTCAAATTCGTTTGATGCAAACATGAATTTGCCCGCCTCCTCCATACCACCAAACCGAACACGTTTCTCCTCCAACGACCGTTTCAGTGAAGAAACCTCGATTGACCGTGAAGCAACCAAATTAATGAGTGTATTGTAGGTTGTAGTGTTTGGAAGGACTTTGCGTCGCATCATGTCAGAGTAGACATCGAGTGCTTTGGGGACGATCTGAATCTTGTCCGCTGGTAGATGGATTGCAGCGTCCAATAGAGCATTGTAGGCCCCTGCTGTAGGCTTGATACCTGCAACAAGCATAGCCTCGAATGCCGCTGGAATATCGGCATATCGATGAACCTCAGCGAGAGAGGTAAGATGATCAGCATAGGTCAGTGACTGACGTTCAGCAGCTGTGCTAACCGAGGTAGCACTTGTGGGTGTCAGGAAGCCTGAATCGGTAGAAAGTGCAGGTGTTTGAACTGCAGCGATGGGTGGTGTGGGAACACGGGCAGCGACAACACTCAGTTCAGCCTCAAAGACCGCTTCATCCTCTCGCAACTTGATTTCCTTCTCAATTGCCGCATCGATTTTGGCAAGAGCAGCTTCCACTTCCGCACCAAACCCCACCTTTTTGATATCATCCACTACACTCGCACTGTATCCAGCTTCGGGGGTTTCCGCGGCCTTGTTGACCTCGACATTCTTGCTACCTTCTGCGTCGACCTCGATAGAATTTGGTTTCCATTCAATACGCTTTGGGAATTGATACTGCGTCCATTCTTTCTCGAGCTCTCCCGCGGCATTTGATTTCCACGCAGCATAGTATGCCTCTAACCCTGTATCGACCTTCTCCGGTCGAGTCTCCTGCAGGGTCGCGCAGGAGCTCGAGCTATTTTGAAATGCATTTTGGAAATGGTAAGGATTCGGACCAAGTTTGCTTGTTCTGCGTCGGAGACCAAAGCCAGCTCTATTTTGCGAGGCGTAAGTCTGCGGATGTGTTGCGGCGACGACGGATTGTGCGTAGCCGTGTGTGAAAGTTTTGGTAAACCCTCCTCGTGTAAGATTCGAGACAAGATGGGGCACAGGCATTTAGGGATGGTTTGACCTCTCAGGAACGGATTGAGAGGAGACTGTGTAGAGGGGGGACAATGTCAGCTTTGGAACTTCGCAAATGAAGAAGACGACTCAATGAACGATATATTGCAGGGGAAACTTACTTAAAATCTCAGAATGCAATTATTGCAGGTTCATTTGACAGCAAGGCCGTCAAACAAACGCGCGGACTGGAGGAGAAGGGGGAAATATGAGCAGGGGGGTTTTCGATTGATGTTTTTTTTTCTTCTTCGTATTGACTCTCGAAGTCGACTTTCGCTGTGAGACTTTTTGTGTGCGGTCGAATTGAGTGGCGTATTCAAGGAGGAAACAAAGCCCTAGGGTACTGAAGAACGAGGAATAATTGAGGCCTCGATTTCAAGAGGAGTAAAGGTGTGTAGATACCTAATTATCTGGGACTCTCAGTCTCGGGATTTACAAGTAGGCAGCAAAGGATGACGAGTTGAAATTTGGCTGCAGGTGCGGACGCGAGTCGTGGCTGAAGTCAAGGTCAAGGTCAAGGTAAAATGGAAAGAGACTAACAAAGCAAAAAGGTCATCTGGATGAAGAGAACGAAGAAGGATCGGGGACTGCAGGAACGAAGGGAATGAGTTTGGCGAAAAGAAGTTTGGATGAAGGGCGAATTATCCTTCCGATATGTTTTCTTGCCAATCCCTGTACGTATGTATCAGCTTTTAGTCTTACAAGTCCGCTTATCCCATGCACACGGCTTTGTCATCCTGCACGGAGATGTGATAGGTTGGAATGCCATGATTGGAATAACTCATCTGTACTTCCATTAGGAAGACTTTCGTCTGATATATATCTGGTATTATGCTCAGGTCCTGCTGAAAGGAGCGGGGGACACCAGTCCAGTCAGCCATGGACGTAGTCATGGACGTACCCGTATCTACTTCGTATTTTCATCCACCTTTCCCTTCTCAAAAGGGGCTAATTTCACAGAAAAGCCCGTTCTCGGGAAATCTAATCTGATCAAAATCGCCAATTACCTACAACGGCATTTTCAATTGTCCGAGGCACAAGGAGCTCGTCTCGTCTCGTCTCGTCTCGTTAAGATCCAACGACTTCTGTCATCCTCCCCCCCCCGGACTTTATTTCCTCTTCTCCCTCCCGCGTTCAACAATGACCACTGCTGTCTCAGCTCCAGGCAAGGTTCTTTTAGCAGGAGGCTACTTAGTGCTGGATCGCCAATATACGGGTCTCGTCTTCGGCCTTAGTGCTCGCATCCATGTGCTGGTCAACGACATTGATACAAGCTCCGGAATAGACCTCTCGGAGATTGTTGTGCAAAGTCCGCAATTCCGCGATGCGACTTGGAATTATGGCTATCACCTGACGGAAGACTCTGGCGGCGTTCATGTCACGCAGCTGCGAGGGTGAGAAGAACTTCTCTTTATTCTCGAGGCTCTTCAGCCTTGTGTCGAGCATGGACTTTCGCACGTGATGCTTACTACGCCATCTTCATCTGATGCTTGCCTTCTAATCACCCCTCTAGTGCATCAGCCTTATCCAAGAACCCCTTTGTAGAAACGGCTCTAGGCTACGTTCTGACATACATCTCTGCGGTCCTTCCATCAACTCGAATCAAACCAGCAACAGTCACCATCCTCGCAGACAATGACTACTATTCCCAGCCCGCAACATTTTCAGCATCCCTCTCGAGCTCAAAACGTCAATTTGCAGACTTCGGGGTTCGTTTACAAGATGCTCATAAGACCGGGCTTGGGTCATCTGCAGCTCTCGTCACAGCATTTACCGGAGCCATACTGAGCCATTACCTCCCCGAGTCTCATTTTTCCCTTGCGTCTGACGAAGGCCGTGCCAGGTTACACAATCTAGCTCAAGCAGCCCATTGTGCCGCACAGGGCAAGGTGGGATCGGGATTCGATGTAGCTGCAGCTGTCTATGGCACTTGTGTTTATCGTCGGTTCTCGCCATCCATCCTGTCCAGCGTAGGCGAGCAAGGCTCACCCGGCTTTTCCATCCGAGTAAAGAACATCGTTGAGAATATCGATGAACTCCAAAGATGGGATACCGAGATTTCCAAGGGAGGAGTTACGATCCCTCAAGGTATGGCTCTCGTTATGTGTGATGTGGATTGTGGATCCCAGACTGTGAGCATGGTGAAGAAAGTTCTTGAATGGAAGAAGAATGATGTCGTTGGCTCAAAGAAACTTTGGGATGATCTTCAATCAAAGAATGATGTTCTTGCTTCGAATTTATCCTCTGGTTCGGTGGATGGTTTACCTGAAGCGTTTTCTGCCATTCGAAAGAGGATTAGGGAAATGGGTGAACTGTCTGGAGTTCCTATTGAGCCTACTGAGCAGACTGCCTTGTTGGATGCCGTAACGAAAGGTGTGGAAGGTGTTGCCGGGGGGGTTGTACCAGGGGCTGGAGGGTATGATGCAGTTGTGTTCTTGGTAAAAGACGACAAACAGACATTGGCGGAAGTCGAGGCTTTCCTTGCAAAGTGGAGTGCTGAGAATGGAAGCAATGTCAAACTGCTGACTGCAAAGGGAGAGTTAGAGGGAGCAAGGAAGGAGGATGGTAGCTCGTACGGCCCTTTAATGAAATGAAGGAAGACTTTCTACCTTCCTGCAATTCTTCGGTGAAGAAAGGAAGAACCAATCATCGAAGTCAAGTTGAATAATAATATCCCATCTGTCCTGTTAAATGCTTATGTTGCAGGTCTGATTTTGACGCAACTTTATAAATACCACTAACCTTGCCATGGATCCAATCACTCTTTAGCTAAGTCGTTCTAACCACTCGAGCATACAAGAGCATTATGTAAATGGGACTTTTGTTCCGGCAGGCTGATGCAGACAAATCTTTACCATCATTCTAATTCAAAGGCCTCTCGTCCAGCCATCTTATCCCCTCCTATTTCAAGGCACAAATTTTCTCATGGAAAAGACTGCTCCGTATCTCACTATCCTATTATTGCCCATTCCTTTCCCTCCTTCTGCGAGCCATTTTGCATTTCCAGATGCGTCTTGCTCGAGGCGACGAGGCGCAAAAACTTGAAGCCTCGTGCTTGGGAGTCGAATAGAACCCGGGAAATCAGCGTTAGTGAGAATTCACTTCTTGGGGAAAGATGATTCAAATGCTCATTCCTTGTTGTGCTGACTTGTGTTGGGGTTGATGTGTTCAGCAGGCAGGCATCTCACCTCGACTTTTCGCTATCCTATCCCAATCGTCTCGCTTTCAACGACGCCACCAACGAATACAGAACAAACAAAAAAACAAGGCGACTCCATAAGACAATGTCACTATACTATGAGCAAAACAGACATGCCTCCGGGCACTTGCAAGAATCACTTTTAATGGTGAAGAGGTGTTGGGGCTCAGTTTGGTATCGCTAGTCAATATTTTGATCAGCGCATCAACAAGGCTATGGCTTATGACTTGGAACCTATTCTTTAGGCCGACACCGTAGCTCAGAAGCAGTGGTAGATTGAGAAATGGGCTGGTGACCTTCTCGGTAGGTCTAACTCATCTATCTACACGATATCATTCATTCTTCACTAGCGTTTATGCTTAAGATTTTGCCATTTTCTCGTTTTGATCTATAACTCCTGTCTCTTTCTTCATCTTTCTCTACCTTGTTTTGATTAAATAAATATAAAAAAACCAAGTAGGGGCCCTACACTTCGTTGCATTCACCTACCTCTCGGAATGTGCACTCAGGTAGATCACAACCCTGATCTCAATCCATGCTATTTTCCTTAGACCTCAATGCACCCACTACATGCCGAAAGTCTAAAGTAAAGTGCGATGAACAACTCCGGTCTGTTATTATTGTAACTCACCTACACCTTTCTTGTGTCCCTTGCCTATCAGGCGACGCCAGAGAGGATGGGGTTCCGTCGGTCAAGAAAAGGCTGGAAGGTTTCTATCGACTTCGGTCGAAAGAGCCTAGAAATCCATTGAAAATTATGGCAATGAGCTTTCGAGCGATTACTGCTGCAAGGATTTGTTCTGCTTTTAGTGGACGATAGACCTGGCATTCGATTAGTTAAAGGACATCCGCAACTGGAAATGAGGAGCTGTACGAGAGGATTCAATGGCCCTTATTCAAGGCTGGACTGGGAACTTCGGATGTAGTTCAATAGAAACGGATATTGGTGCGTTTAAGGAGACATTGCGCGAGATTAAAAGGACTCCAAAGGAAAAAGACATGGGAAGAGAAGTGTGTGGGAGCGAGAAAGGGGGCTCGAGGCGAGGTATAGTTCTGGGATTTGATTGGTGGAGTTATTGGCGGGCTGCAGGTCTGAGAGTAGGTCTGAGTTTTGAAATACGGCTGGCCACGGGGAAGAGAGGATGAGATCGAATTCATGATAAGGAAGGATTTATGTCATCTTATGTTAAAGGATGTAGAGGTATGTAGGAGCAGGCACAGTAACCAGACTAGTGATAAATCCAATTGGTGATGGAGGGGGAATGACTCGTGCTGTTTAGCGAGAGAAAACTTCAGATGAACTTCATTGACATCATACAACTTGAGAAGCACAGGGGAAAAGCAACCAACTGGTCCTGCGAATGGAGTCTGCTATTTCACAGCAGGACTACGAATATACTATATCGAGGGGCCTCCAAGTCTCATTTTCGTAACTCAACTAGCTGATACCAATCCCGATCTCTTACAAAATGCCTCTACCCCGCGTCTCCGTTCAGTCCTTCCTTTCTTCAATGAAGGCTGCTCTAAAAACTGCAGTACAGGAATCTTCGCCTGTGACATTTGTTATTGGAAACGAGTCTGCTGGTACAGTCCTATCAAAGATCAATTCTAGATGCTAGCTGACACCTGGTAGATCTTGATTCTCTTTGCAGCACTCTTGTCTTCGCCTACCTCCACACTTACACGCCATTATCTGGAACGAATACACTCTACATTCCAATTTCGAATCTGCCACAGTCAGATCTCTGTCTCCGCCCGGAACTTATCCCCGTCCTCTCACACGCTAACATCCAACCCAGTGATCTCATTACTCTTTCCGATTTACCTCCCATGAACAAACCACTTCGCCCGGAGAATACCAAGTGGCTGCTAGTCGATCATAATGCCTTGCAAGGAGAATTGGGGGGATTATATCGATCCCGTGTGGTGGGATGTATTGATCACCATGACGAGGAAGGCAAGGTTCCTTGGGACTGCGGGAGCGAGCCGAGAATCGTCACGAAGAGTGGGAGTTGCTCCAGCTTGGTAATCGACTATTGCAAACAAGCATGGGATTCATTGGCTGCACGAAAGTCAACTACGAGCGATTCTCAGAATGCGGAGGTTGCGCAATTGGCTCTCGCACCCATTCTTATTGATACTTTCAATATGACATCGAAAGATAAAGTTACACAGGTTGATATTGATAGCTTTACGTACCTCGAGTCCATGATTAATACCTCGCTTGGAAGTCCTTTCAATTCTAAGGATTACTTTGAGAAGATTCAGGCTGCTAAAGAGGATATTGGTGGTCTTAATGTGCCAGACATCCTCAGAAAAGACTACAAGCGGTGGAATGAGGGATCTATGAATCTTGGAATTTGTAGCGTTGTGAGAGACATCAATTTCCTTATCGACAAAGCCGGTGGCCAAGAATCACTTTTGGAAATGGTGAAGAACTTTGCGAAGGAGAGATATTTATCCATTTGTTCTATCATGACAACATCGCACCCCGATGACAAGCTTCGCAGAGAGCTGTTCGTCTGGGCAGTAGATGAACAGGGCAAGCGAGCTGCCGCGACGTTCGAAAAGGATGCGAGTGAGGCTCTTGGTCTTCGTGAGTGGGGCAATGGATCTCTAAATTTCCAAGGAGAGGAGGAGTTGAGATATTGCTGGTGGCAGACTAGGATTGAGAGCAGTAGGAAGCAAGTGGGACCTCTTTTGCGAAATGCGATGAAATAGATGGGGTTGCCCTTAATGAGTATGGGGATGCTCACTGCTCAGATAAGGTGTTCCAACTCTTTATCTCCGTCTAATCTGCATCGGGGAGATCTATCATTCCAGCGGCATTGATATGTGGGTACATGGACATCTTGACGGCTCAGCCCTACGGTGTGGGGTTGGGTTTATTCTACAACAGGATTGTGGGGGCCAATATACAAGTACCTACAGAAGTGTGACCAACATTTGGTTTTGAGGCTGATGAAACGGTTGGACTCTCACTCCCTTAGGTCACAGCCGATAAGCACGAATAATATCATTTTGACAAGCTCGGTCAGGCCGACAGCTGTCAACCAACATGGAAATTGTTTCAGTCCGAGTAGGATTAGGTCAGTCTGTACAGTGATAGTCGCGGACGACCAAGGACAAGCCATAGCTGACATACCTACATAGCAGCTTTGGCACTTTGATGGCTTACAAGATTATATCGGCTTGATGGTCAAGCGATTTTAGGTGCCGTTAAGATCTTCGATATCCGGGGAAATCAAAAGCAAGAGGAGAAACGAGCGGGATAGAAAATTCGTCCGAAACCTACTCAATGTTCGCATAGAGCATAGCGAATGAAGAAACTTCTCGCAGCAGCATCCTGGTCGGTATATAAGCAGTCTGTTGGGTTGCAGATTAGGTCCTCAGTTTTGGGCGAATCCCGAGCGAGCTAACGGTTTGAAGCAAAAATTGTGGCTAATTGCCCACGAACACCTAAAGCGGAAACAACTTGCGACCCGTTGTATTCTTCATTCTTAGCTCCGAAATACAGTGGGAATGCAACTGTTGGCTAAGCTGCCTATGTGAATTTTAGTGGAGCTGGTCAATACGTTTTCAAAGATTTTCAAGCCTTGCAAAGCTAGAACCATGCGGCTGCCATACTTCAATACGTCTTCAAAGAGCCCGCGCCTCGCGCTTGCAGCTCCAATAAACCATGGGATCAGTCCTTAAGTGCCTACTCGGCAACTCTCTAACGGCAATTTTTAAAATAGATCTGTATTTCTTTGGCTCTATGGATTAAAAGGTCGGTTTTTGGGGGGCCAAAACTGCATTCAGAGTTGATCTTTCCTGGATACTAGCCCATATTTGGTGGGATATGTATACACTTGACTGGGTATTCACAGCCCACTCGAGGTTAGGTAGACCATGGTCTACCTATCATCCAACATCCTTACAATACGACTTCGAATTTGCATAAGTATGACCAAGCCTTCACTGAAACTGGGCTCCGAGACAGACAAGCATTTTCTTCTCTTTGACAATACACTTTGTGTCTTTCCCCTACCTATTCTTCTTTTCCTAGTCACGTTCTTGTATATCAAGATGGTCGGTGTTGCACGTTCCGGAGGTAATCTTCTCCGGTTCAACAATGGGAAATGCAATATTAAATCAATATAGGCTGCCACACATGTCGCAGAAGACGAGTTAAATGCGATGAAGCACGTCCAGCCTGTGAACGGTGTTTGAAAGGCAATTTTGAGTGTGAAGGATATGTTCGAGATCTCAAATTCGTGGACGAGAAATCTAGCGCCCAGAAACGAGTGCTCCAGAAGAGGGAAGCATATCTAGAATCGATGAAGAAAGAAGTTGAAAGCGGAAGTGTTGCCTCAGTTGCAATGGAACGTCACGGATCCTCACCATCAATCAGCGATGTCGGTCTAGCACCATTTCGAGATGACCCAAAGTTACAATTCATGGTTTCCAACCTATTCTTTGACTGTCCATCGGCCATTCCTTTGGTAGGCATCAGATTCTTATTTCCAACAGTAGTTTAGTACTAATGAAATTCTAGTGTCTAGCTGGGTTCCGCGATGAGGAGGGCTGTACTACAAGACAAGCTGTGAGAGCATTGAGCAGAATGTTTTATGGACGACTTCATAATGATCAACTAGATATCAGCGAAGGAATGATGTTCTATAGTGAAGCTCTTCAACTTTTAGGGTACGCTAACCAAGCCTCGAACATATACTCTGATCCGCCAAGGAGTTTGCCCTTTTCCTCAGGTCCCTTTGCACTTCATGATATCAATATTTTCTGCTTCAATTATTACTTCATATTCAGACAGTTGCTAATATTCATCTTTATCAGACGTGATCTTCAAGATCCCTCTGTCGCATATACGCTGCCATGTATAGTTAATATCATCTCATTGTGCATCTTCGAGGTAAGTGATACAGCCAAGCTTGAGACTAGGCAACGAAACCTAGGTTGACAAATTATAGATGATGGCCTCAACTTCAGGAATCGGTCTTCGAGGACATCTACGTGGCTTAGAGAAGCTTGTGGAGCTTCTTGGTCCAGAACACTTTCAGACCGACGCTGAACTACTAGTTTTTGAATACTCTCGGATGGTCATAGCCTATACCCATGTTGAGATAAAAGAGCGCAGTTTTCTGGAGCAACCGAAGTGGCAGACCGTCCCCTGGGTACGGTACCCAGATAGAAAATCAGCTTGCTCACAACTGGGTGATATTTTTTGCATGCTACCAGGCATTCTTCAAGATCTTGGAACACTGCTAGGTGATCCTCATCATGCGCCGTCCGACCTTCTCCTTCTTCATCAGAACATTGATTATCGTTTGTATGAGTGAGTATTTCCAGTCCCTCCGTGTTTTACCGGAAAATGCTTCAATGCCTGTTCGACCGTGAAAGATTCCGAGAAGTTTCTTCGAATATGATATGATATAAAATTACTGCTTCAGTCGCACTCTTCCATCTCGTACTCCATCCACTAAAACATACTGACTTGGCTCTCTACAGTCTATACAGTTGGCGTGTAACCTGGGAATCACAGCATCCACGCTGTTGTTTTGAACAACCTAACACATACTCGCATATCCCTTTCCACTCAACTATCAATTTCACTTCTTTCGTCCATGCTACAGACATCATCCTCTACAACACCATCTTGCTCATTCTCCTCCGCGCATCGCGCATTCTTCAGCCCACTGCCTATTCCACCGTCCCCTCTTACACCATTTTCAATCCTCGAACAAATCCTTCCCTCTTCCTCCCTCAAGACCCCAAATCCATCCCTGACATCGCTATGGAAATTTTAAGGATTGTGCCGTCTATGTTACTAGAACCGCATCATATCGCAGGGGGTTTTCACGCCTTAGTTCCACTGAGAGTGGCCAGTGAAGTTTTTATAGTAGGGAGTAGAGAGTGGATTTTTTTGAACGGGCTTTTGGAGGATATTGCGAGGATCGGGGGTTGGGAGATGGGAAGAGGGTTGGTGAGTAATCCGCCTGGGGGCAGGTTGATTTTAGATGAAGGGTTTGATGGTTAAATCGTTGAATTTTGTTAAAATCAAATGCCAGAAAATTTTCAGGACTTTTGGATTAGAATTACTGCGTATGACGAAATGCATCGTGCTGGGAAATGTTGCATGGCAGAGGGACTAACTAGAATGGAATTTGGGAATTATACAGACTATTATTAGAAATGGAACTAGAATGGCAGGATATATAGCACGGGAAGGCATATGAAGTCGCTAGTTAGTTGTGGTTTTGCTTGAAGTCTTGTTGTTTGCCATCAATTCTCACCTCCTTTGCGCGCTCGCTTGGCCGCAGCGCACGTGACCAATCGCTGTATATAATAGGTCAAGTTGATGTTGCTGGAGAGCGGATTGTTAAAACATCTAGAGAACTAAATTAAGTATCATAGGAGTTAGCGATATGTTTTGATGAATTGCTCCGGAAGTATACCTTATGAAAATGCCTATGGACACTTAGGGCAGGATGCGCCTGCCTCTGTGATGGTGAGATTGCCGGCTGCAACTGCTTTTGCATCGATGCACGGTTTGCCGGTCGCTGGGGACTTGTCACATAGAATGTGAAGACCCTCTGAGTATCGGTAGGTGGCGGAGTCGCTTTGCATTTGCCCGCTTTCGTCTTTTGCATCATGATTTTTAGCGGTCCTTAACCAATATATATCACTGGAAACTGGAGAGATAAGCAAGCCCACACTGTGTTTCCGAGTTGATTTTAGTTAGGACTTGTATTTTTGGTTCATGTTAGAATTAGGAATGTCCCTCTACTGCAAATTGATGTTTCGTGTCTATGAAGGGAGCCTATATGGACCTTTCATGGGATAAATGACTTCGTCACCTTCCGATTTTGCTAGGCAGCCTATGTTAGAAATAAGCAAAAGCTGATAAATTTAATAGTATTATAGATGTTGGTGATTCCCCATCAGGAAACTGCGGTTTCCTGAATAGGGAATCACTCGCGTAACTCCCTGGCCGCTGTACCGACGTTAGCCATGCGGCCGCTAGCGCGTGGCCCCTCCCGGCGGAAATAGTGGCAACAGTTAGAGCTCGCTGCAGGAGCTCGGTCGTAGCCAACCTAATGTAAACGTGATGTGCTTTTGACTGTTGCATTGCGAAGTGAGTCTGCTCGTCCAATAAATTAATTAAAAACGCTTCAGATGTCAGTGACTCACATTACCGCATGAAACATGGGGAATGCAACCCTACGGGGCTTGATCGCAGAGCCTATGCATATGGAATCCACAACTCAATTTGGAAGAATGTTGGTGATAAAAAGCACATTGGCTCTAATCATTCTAAGCGCTTAATATACGTGAATGCTAGCTAGCATGTCAGGATCCGTCCTAAAATGTTGTTTTCAGCCAACTAGAAATTAAGCAGCTCAACTTTTAGACGCGGATATATTACTCAGCTCTTCCCCGGACTTCCCATCGCCCTATAGATCTTATCACACTCGAGATATATGACACTACACCCACTGATGGGATGCCTGAAACATGTTGCTTGCGGTAGATGAACATGCAACCTTCCTCCACTCGTTGGAAAGCAAAGACTTGGTAGCTATTAATTTTAATCATGCCAACTGGAAGTCATACTCTGTTAAAAATTATAATGATTGGTAGATGCTAGGCTATAACATTACAAGCTATAAGGGACAGTACAATATGATTGGGGTTGACAAGGCTTTTATAAACAAGCCAGTTGCGAAGTATCAGACCACGAATTAGAAGCGGGCTCCATGGCCTTTTCTTCTATTGTTTATCTGTCGCTATCCTCCTTGAAATGAGTCATTACCGCTATCTAAATACTTCGTAATCCGCAACAGTTGTCCGTCAAATTATGGCTTCCAAAATTTCCAAAAAAAGTCTATAGTGCCCTAGCCCAACAAGTTCGAGACCACCCAGAGGCAATCATCGAACTGGTATTTCCCGAGTCCACAACTTCCTTTACGGCCTTCAAGACCAAAGATCTCCGTCTTGACGTGCACAAAAGCTCACAAGACCCCAAAATGGCGACAGTATCATTCAAGCCAACACTGAAGCACAGGACAAGACCGTCCAAAAATTCGTCAAAGGGAAAACTGGCGGCCATAAAGGAACACACCAGGTTATTGGAGAAAAGATACACTTTGGTTTGGGAAACGCCTTTAATGCAGAAGCTGTTGCAAAAGCTATAGAACAGGGAGGCGTTGACATTGGATCTGCTGCGACTGGATCTGCTGCGACGGGAAGCGAAACTGGAGGTACATCTTCAACATCGGGTTGGATTTGGGCCGATGCAGATAAGCTGAATCACTATAATAATAGTGATGGAACTTGGAGTTGGTCAGGGGACGCAGCTGTATCTGTATCTGACGAGGATTGGAAATATAGCTATTACTTTCAGAGATATTACCTCCGCAAGGAAGGCGGAGCGATGACATTTGCTTGAGCAATAGAGGAGAGCTATGGTGGTTGGGGGAATTTGGAATTGAGTTTTCTGGGAAAGAAGTGATGTTCTCGGGGTTGTTTTCTACTTTCCCACATGTACATGCTCGTATGAGCAGTCATATGTTGATATAAGTCACTCGTTAGACGCGTTTCTCAGGAGGGATAAGAGACCATCACGATGACGGGTGATTGGCAGACGTAGGCTTGAAATATTAAACTTGTTTGGCACTTTGACTTTTGGCAGCAGATGATGCCAACCCTTCGGCTTGCCTTGAAACACGTGTATTCACGAATCTTGGTCTTGATAGGGCCATATTCGTGAGAGGAGAACTTTCTCCGACTCGGATTCAGCCATATTGACAGACATCTCCTTAATTTGATTGCTGATGAGCAAAGCCTGCTCATAATTTTCTCGGGGAACCATGCCGCCCAGTGGAATCAAATTACTGTTTTGAAGTTCATACAGGATTTTTTGAAGGTCTTGTACAAGCTCTGATTCACTGCCGTGAAGCTTTAGTTCTTGCTCCGTAAATTGTATAGGACAAGGTGTCGTGGCTGGTGCAATTTCCTTCCATCGAGCAGCTATGTAAATCAAAGCGTGACGGAGAGAATACACGTCATTCCTGCTCCAGGCGCCACAGAGCAAAGATACGGGGTCGATCAGAAGGTCGCGATTGGGTAAATTGATTGCGGCCCACCGTTGCTCATTCTTAAGCCTGCTAAGGTTTTGATAATGGCCGAGTAGATCTGCAGTCCCTTTTGAGTTTTCTCTTGCACAGGACTCTTCTAATGCAGCCTTCGACCGTTCACTAGTAGAGCGTGAGCCGACCGGAAGAAGCATACGCGGGATACTGTGCTGAAAGAAAGGCTCAGATACCGAGGCCGACTGCCAGTCAATAATGCAAGTTATTTTCTTTGTGTCTGGATCAACGAATATATTATCGAGGTGAAGGTCTGGATGCGAGAGCGATGTTTGGAACGGACCAGGCGATAAATAGGGCACGACTTGGATGTACCGTTTCAATAGTGAAATGAAATCATCAGGAGACTCGGGCATTTCAATAGATCGGAAATTGTTTATTCGGGGCTTTGCGTACGCTTTCGCCCATTGTATCTCGTTATTTCCCATGGTTGCCATGTAGGACAGAGGATTACTCCCTAGTAAGGTCAGCAGAATACATATCTCAAAGGGGTGTAAATAACTTGCATGGGCCTCGAGGTAAATTCATCGTAGCTCTTTCGCCTTCCCATAATCCTGCTTCAGTCAGAGGCCCAAGCCCAAACTCCTTTGTTAGCACAGTCGTATGATCATCAGACGATAGAAACCGGGCCTCTAGATCATAGGCAGGGAGACCTTTCTTTTCCAAATCCTTCTTATAGTAAATGCAACCGTGTCTCTGAAATGAAACCGACGTTAGCTTTGTCTCAAAGTCGACGAGCTGATTCACAAGGCTGAGTTGTGATTCTGTTTGCCACTGATACCAGAGGCTCCCTAATGGTTTGCCTCTTGCCTTCTCCTCAATAATGTACTCAGCCCCAACTGGATTAAGTGGGTCCAAAGAGTATGCGTAAATACGTGGAACAGGCAAGTTCAAGACTGTACGTAACTAAATATATCTGTTAGAACCCATCATCAATATAAGCGTAATAGATCGCATACAAAATGTCGTGTAGCGACCTCAGAGGCAGTTGTGAAAAAAGCAGGACCAGCGTTAGGATTAGGAATCTTTGCTAAAACTTCTACTCCATTATCCATGGTCATAAGATATGCCTTGTTATATTGACCTTCGATACACTTCACCAGCTTGATACCTAGGTTTATAAAAATATTAGGTTCGATTGTCAAGCTTTGCTAGGTAATAGAAACGTAATCTTACAAGATCTAGCACTATAGCCAGTAGCGTTGATAGCAGCATCTACAAGAGCCGAGATTTTGAATTTGCGATATCGTATTGCAAGGTTTTCAGGTTCGTTGCATCTGGGACGTTGTTAATTTATTTGTTTGTACGAGAATAGTCGGTATTATACAGCCATCGGTATCGAGTGTATCGATAAAGCTCCTCTTCTGAAATTTCTTCTTCTATAATTTATGATGAGCGAATATATTCTTGGATCTCAAACTAGAAGTCTACAGCTTACCCGAACCGTCATCCTTTTGCTTTTGAAGAACGGGCATTGCTATAGTACTCATCGCCCGGCGAGAGCCTTGACGTTGACAGTGCCAGGATTCGTTGGTCCAAATAGATTTACGAGTAAAGCTTGATATAAGCGCATTGAAAATGAAAGAGTATATTTTCATTCTAGTGTGTTGATAGTATTGATCTCCAAAGATAAAGATGAAGAAATTGAAAAAAGTACGCGCTGCCAAAGCCTCTTGTTTTAAAGCGCGGGAGACGGTTGGGTGACTAATCAAAATCAGCGTCCTCCTTATGCAAACACCCCTTTCTTTCTACCATCTGCCACCGGGCATTACATTCCTTACGAGCACAATCTTCCCACCAAAATTTGAGCCATCGGGCTCTGGTTGCTATTTATATTTGTTACAACGGCATCCACAAGCCAAGTGCACACGGAAGATTCAATTCGTTCACAACGTTTACTCCAATCACCGCTTCGTCACCCGCAGAGATTGTTGAAGTAGACAGCAATGGACATAACGCAATAGCAGGGCAAGGGGCAGCCTTCAAAAACAAATGGGCTGATTTCGTCGCTGGTGGGTATGACTTGAGTCTGTTTGCTTGGCCCTTCTATTTGCTAACCTTCTCATATCCAGGGCCGGTGGAATGACTGCCGCACTTCTCACATCACCTCTGGATGTCGTCAGAACGAGGCTACAGTCCGACTTTTATTCCCCACAGCTTGCCGCCTCTCATACCCTTCGACATCCACCAACCTCTGGGTCGCTCCCTCTTCTCCGCTCCTCCATCCTCCACTTCCGCGAAACATTTCAAATCCTCTTCTCCATATATCGTATCGAAGGCGGGCGTACGCTTTTTAAAGGTCTGGGCCCAAATCTCGTTGGGGTCGTTCCTTCTAGCGCTATAAAGTTCTACACATATGGCAATAGCAAGCGTACAATCGCGCAGGAAACATACGGGGGCCATGAGACGGCGTCGGTACACCTACTTGCCGCTGCTACTGCAGGTATGGTTACGAGCACAGTAACAAATCCGATATGGCTTGTGAAGGCAGGAAGGAGTAAGAGGACTTTATCGGGGCTTGAACGCAAGTTATTTGGGTGTTACAGAAAGCACGTTACATTGGGTTCTGTACGAGCAGATGAAGATACGCCTCAAGAAACGTCGAGATGTTCCTTCCAGACGGTAAACAAGAATCGGTGTGGGATCAGTTTCTGGACTTGGGAGGGAGGATAGGTGCTGCAGGAAGTTTGAAACTCTTTGCTATTATGGTGACATATCCTCATGAGGTTAGATATCCTCCACTTTGCTCTTTAATTATCTCATTGAATGCCGACTAACCACAACTAGGTCGTGAGAACGAGGTTACGACAGGTACCAATGAGCAACGGATAGCTGAAATATACCAGCATTCTTCAGTGTTACCGCCTCATATTGAAGGAAGAGGGTTTGGTGTCGATGTATGGTGGCCTTACTCCGCATCTTTTGCGTGCAGTACCATCTACTGCCATCATGTTTGGCGTGTATGAAGCTATTATGAAATTCTTTGATAAAGATGCACGGCAGAGTGGCTTGAACAGAATTGTAAACACATAGATTGTATACTAGCATAAGCAATGTAGATTTCCCAAGATCCTCGGGCGACTGGTGGTCGCGTAGTCCCGTGACACCTATTTTCAATGATATCATGGTTGCTAATCCTCCCAAAAGAAGCGAGAGACTGAATAGGAGTTTCATTCATATTAACAAGGCTCATGAGCTCGTAGAATTTAACCTGGAGCGTATAAACATCGAAAGACGAAATAATGAGGAATCAAAGCGCTGGTACTTGGAAGGTCTGCAGACTGAGCGCCAGGGAAGAGATAGGAATGCTGTATCTGCGGAGGCTTGGCGGCTCATGAAGGTTAAGGGGAGGATGGCAAAGCACTAGTTCCCAAGACGACCCTGCAGAGGAGGCTGTGCGAGATATTGTAGCAGTGGAAAGGAGTTTTAGAGTTACGCGTACTGCCCGAGATTCAGATGAACGACTTTGCTTGTGATCGGGATGCTGTTCCCTGTTGTCCTCTTCTGCGATGGTGGTGGCCTTATCATGCTCAGATTATTGTCTGTTTCCATCTAGTCAAAGCAATTATCGTCATCTGAAATAGATAAAATGGGGCGTTGGGCTATAAACTATTCTCATACGGAATTATTCATATTTGTACCTCATTGAAAGAGTGACTCTTAAGCTTTTTTCTTGCTTAATCGCTCTTTATGAGCTTCTTTCTTCTTAACCCCCCGCTTCTTCAACTCGCCAGCTTTACCTTTCTCCTCTTATTTGCAGTTCTCTCCTTATTTGCTATGCTCTCCTCCTGCCGAGCGTTCTTTAGCTGCACTTCCGCAACATCGTCTTCCTCCCTTGTTATCTCCTCGCCCAACAGCCTCTCGACCATCTTGATGTGTGCTTCATTGAACCATGGCCTTTCCCCAGGTTGCAAATCCCTAAACGACCTGGGGTATTGTGCCATAATCTCCACGGTTTCCCTCACAACAACGCTACATCCCCGTAATCCCCTAATGGCCCTGAAAGCCCCCATTCCTCTTGCCTTCAACAAATCGTTCTGCGGCTTCCGCGCCCCTATCGTGGTATTACGACACACCAGAACCTTCAAGTGCCTCAAGCTCTTGCACCCTGCTAGAATCTCGAACGCTTCCCGCTGCGATCCTTCATACACAAATGTGATATCTCTGATACACATGCGGCGCACATCACCGATCATATACAAAAAGGCGTACATCTCCCACGTGTTATCGAATGCAAAACGGTTGCAGCCGAAATATACCGTGATAATTTCGTTATAGAGTTGGGTACTAGTCCTCGCAATAGCAAGAGTTCGTTCATAGGGAAGATTGAGGAATGGGATTCCTGACTGCTCTTGGGACTCCACCGTCTTAAAGATGCTATAGACTCTGGGGACTAAAACGTTAGGTGATACCAAGAGCAGCGACCAAATGTGGGTTCGAATTTCAGCTGGTAGAGAGAGGAGGAGGCATGGTTTCGGTGGAGAGAGCGTGGTAGTTCGACGGGTTCGCATTTTGAGGATGGAATTTTAATATTGGGAAGTTACGTTGTGACAAGAGGACATGTAAGAGGATTGCGCCGCTCCTTATTCTTGATCGTGATTAGTAAGAGTTGGGGCCACAGCTCGTCACCCACCTAAGCGAAATTAAGGGTCCACTTCATTTTCCACCCCCTTTTCTTCTAAAAACAATAACAAAATAACAACTCAATATTTTTACGTGATTTTCAAAAATGCATTATAATATTCCATTATCATCTTCATCCCATTCTCCGGGCGAGAATTGGCAAACCCCAAAACGCGCTAGATGCCGCCAAATGCAACGCAATGGAAAATTTTAGGGAGAAATTAAGAATGAATTAGATATTCCCAAAAAGTCCGCCAGAGCTATCTGTAAAGCTTTATCAAGCCGCACTACGCATAAAGGCAAGCAATACTAATACTTTTTATTATCTATAAGGACTATTCGCCAAATTATCCGCCATATCAGTAAATCCTATACTATAAGGAGGCTCTCTTTTGCGCAGGTTAAAGCTCAACTAGGTCTTGTTACTTCCCTAAAAACTATTTAACGAGCATTACGCAAACACGGCTATTGACGCTATATTGCATGCCCAAAACCCTTTATTTTTATTGCCCAAGTAAAGAAACGGCTTATCTTTGCTTGCTTATATTACTGGTAGGGGACTTTTAACTGTGATGCTAATAAGCTAAATGGGGGGGATTGGAGGAAGGTTATATGGAGTGATAAATGTTTTTTTAATATAGGGAAGGATAGGAGGGTTTAGGTTACTAGGCGGGCAGATGAGAAACGCTGTTTGGATTGCATTAAGTTGGTTTATTAATCTGGAAGGTTCTCTTTAATAATATGGGGGGCTTTGGGCTGAAATTGGAAGTCGCTTTTAGTATTTCTTGAGAAGCTTCCTGAGCGAAAAGGAGTATGTTTAAAGGCATATCTTAAGCAAGTTTTAGAGCTAGTTGTCTTTTCTTTATAGGAAACTTTAGATGAAAGCTATATTTTTATAGAAGATGGGGCTAAAGTGCATAATGTGACGAACTGCCTTCAATTCATTCTTAGAATTCTAAACTAAGGAAGAAAAGAAGAGAAGAGAAGCAGAAGCAGAGAGCAGCATCTCAGGGGCTATAT
>QYAN01000046.1:0-279227 GCA_003988815.1 Chlorencoelia australis | reverse complement strand
AAGGAGGTGGCTTAGGATACTGGTGGCTAAGCTTGATCCACCTCATTGTTGCTATGTGGTGACGACTTGGCCTGAGGCTGAAAGGGGCCAAATCGTCACACATAAGGGAAAGGCTAAACTACCCCGCCTTAAGCATAGAGTTCGTGGTTTTAACTGGCCTTTTTTTTTACCTGATTTGAATCCTATTGAGAAGGTCTGGCAATAGATGAAAAAGGAGCTTAATAAAATGCTATATAAGCTAAGAACTAAAGAGGGTTTAAAGGAGGTAATTTAGGAGTTATGGGATCGGGTAGATCTGGTAGATTATCATCCTTATATTAAAAGATTGACGTATAAGATTGAGGATGTAATTAAAGTAAGAGGGCTGGCTACTGTAAATTAAGTTTTTAATAAAAAAGCTTTAAAATTAACTAAGTTATGATTTTTTAAAGAGGGGGGTGTTCATTTGAGGGGCTCGCTTAAGTGGGTGACGAGCTGTGGCCACAACTCTTACAAGGGCTGGGCCAATTAAAAGTCTGTGCTTTCAGCTAATTCTGGCGATTGATTGGACGCTGATTAGGTAAACCCCTAACTATGTCGAGAGCAATACTACATAACAGTAGGTACTTCGGTAGGAGCTGATTCTTCCACGACGGAGGATAAGGCTTCAATATCTCCTGAGGACGGAAGTTCCATTTCCAACGCGTACGGTTGTTGGAAACAGCGGAACGGACCGCACGCGGCTCTACCAGAATGTTAATAAGTAAAACCCCTAGCACTATAAAGTGAGGACGAAATTGTAGTACGGTTTTGATACCATGTAATACGATTCGAGTAGCACTCCCCACCTCTATAATCATATCCAAAGTTTTTTGCGTAATAAATTCTACCAACTTATCCTTAGCAGGGTTCGAGTTGTAGATCCAAAGGGTTGTGCTCAAATGTCAGTTGCTGCAAATCAACCAACGCTCTCTCACTGCGGATGTCATATGCAGACGACTAAAGTAAAGGATATATAATCTGTAGTAAATTGTATTGCTGTAGTAGTACCTAAGAAAACACCTTAATATAAATCTCTTGGCCACATAAAAAATATAGTATCTGTCACAATAATCAAGTTGCTGTTAATAGTGTGCAGGAAAAAAGTCCTATTCGTATGTAGGGGTATTTGCAATTATTTATCCACGACCCAACAGATTTACAATGTCGTCATGTCCATATACCTTAGCTATCGAAAGCGGAGTTTGTCCTTCGTTATCCACAAGATTAGGATCTGCGCCTGCTTTTAACAACAGTTCCACAACATTTCTGTAGCAGGATTCTGCTGCAACCAATATAGGAGTCTTCCCATATATGCTCCTAGAATTAATATCGACCATTTTGGTATTGAGGAGCAGTTCAACTACTCTAAAATGACCATTTGAGGCGCTAATCCAAAGCGGAGACACGTTCCGAGGGCTTTTAAGGTCAAGTTCGACCCCTTGTGCTAAAAGTTTCCGGATCGTGTCTTGCTCACCAGCCTTTGCTGCGTTATAGAATTGAGCGAGTAACCATTCTTCTTGCGAAGGTAGAACTTCGAGATATTTCTGGATGATTTGCAAGACATCCACTTGACCACAAGTCGCGGCTGCCTTGACCACTTCCTCTGTAATCACCACATCCGCCCCTCGCTGCTCCAGCAACACCATCATCACATCCTTTCCACTATCTTTATTCCCCGCCGCTGCCTTCAACGCTTCTTGGGTTATCGGCATAAGCTTATCATCAATTATAATCGAAACCAGCTCACAGCTAGCATGTTTTGCTGCGACTTCCAAAGCTGTCATGCCCTTGCGATTAGCTATAACGGTTGGGGGGACCGCCATACCTCTCACAAGCTCGACAAAGTTGAAGCAGCAGACAATAAAGAGAGTCATGCCCTGTTCAGCTTCAACGTCTTCCAATATTTTACTCAATGCCCATTCAACAAAGTAATAACGGCGATCTTTTTGAATTCGATTCCTCCATATAGCCACAGCAGATCTTGGATCCGATTCATTAGAAAGAAGAGAAAGAAGTCCCCGAGTAACCCTTTGGTCCTGTGGTCAGCTGCTAATTTGCAATGTGGAGCCCAGTAGATTGTCGAATACAGGCTAAGATCATGTGAATAAACTAGGCCTGATGAATAATATTCATAGCCAGAGAGGAAATTTATCGTGGCTTGATTGTCGGCAACTCTTAATACGTCTAAGAGACATGTTTCAGCAGCTAACGCATTTGTCAATGCGCTAGCATATTCAGGTTGCTTTTCCAAAAATTCTCTTATAGATAAATGGGCAAACCGAAATGTATCTAAAGTCGAATCGAAAACGACCATGTTAAAGCATATCTCCAAAACGAGCTCTTTGGTCAATTGGGTGGGACGTCGTCGTGTCATTAACACTGCAGCGAGGAATTCTGCAGAGGCCAATCTCCTCTGAGCACAGAGGAGCCAACTGAAAGCATTTATAGCGACTTGTCGATCGGCGTCTACCGATTCATTGATTAACTTCTCATACAGGTCGAAATAGAGACCTTCCAACTTTGGCGGTAATCGCCTAAGCATATATCGAATGGCTTCATCAGTCTTGACATTGCACAAGCTTTGCAACTTCAAGCTGGCCCAGCGGAACCTGGCAATCATATTAGTAGAGTACAATTATAGCTCATAATACTGGATAATACTAACATGCCGTTGGCACCGTTGGTGACCTGTTCGATAATGTCATTTTTCAATTCCTCCTTGTTTGTGCTGAGACGCAGCAGCTTGCCTCTCTTAATAAGGCTGTGGGTTTCGGCGCCGACAAATGACTTGATGTCGTCTTTGTTCTTGTCGGACGAGAGCTCAAGGTTAGGGTAGTCTCTTAGATGCCAGACAATATCTTGATCATTACGACTTGATACAAAAATTTTTACCAAGCTTGAGGATTCTTGGAGGATTGCTTGCAAAGTCTCTAACAACTTCTCCCGTCTTTCTGGATCGCACTCATCTAGCGCATCGATCACAATAGTTGTTAATGGATAATGCTCGATAAGCTGGATAATTAGTTCACGACTATCCTCGACGGATAATGGTCCAGAGGCGAATCCACCACTCTCTCTCTTCTTATAGGCAGCCACGATTGGAGGGAGCAGAGGACGTGCAGGTTGGAGGCTAGTTAGTTGTCGGGTGAGGCTTGCTATAATCGAATCGGGGCTTGAACGCGTAGGTTCGGCGGTATTTCGTGAACAGTAGAAAAAGGCTGGAGGTGGGCTCTGACCATCATGAAAGGCTTTTATAGCATCTTCAATAACAATAGATCTATTGTGATTGTGAGCCTTCATATTTTTAAATTACCTGCATCGTACTTACACTAGCTTGCTCTTGCCAGAACCCGGAATCCCATGGAGCCACAAGATCGACGACACACTTTCTTTCTGCCACCTCTCAAAAACTGGATCTGAAAGAAGCCACTGTCCAGTTCCTTCTAGCACTTCTTTCCTTACCTGGTCGTGATATTGGATATATGGTTCGGGAGATATCCACTGTAGAATTTCCGTTCGTTTTGATGCTAAAGCTTATGAGCTACGGCTCTCGGTGTTGAGCTGATAACTTACATTCGAAGCCATCTTTGAGGTTTTCAAAATTCTCACTCAACCGTTTTAGTGGACTATCAATGCACTTGAGAAGCTTTTTTAACTCGAGGTGTCTGTCCATGTGATCTGACTTTGGTTAGTATCAGAACCCATAACAAAAGTATCCTAAAACAAGCCTGACCTTGGATGCCAACGAGATTTGAATAATAATTAACATTCTCTTGAGCAGGAGCGAGGGCACTAAAGCTTGACTCGAGGTCTGACTTTAAAAGAAGTCCATTCTTCAAGATCCGCTCCATTGATCTTATCAGTTAAGACATTGTGGCTGAAAAGCCAAACTGACTTGCAGTGCTTTGTTCGAAGTAGCTCTTCGCCTTTGAAAGATAGATCAGGATCGCTGCATATAACTTGACCAGAGCTCTTTGAAGCTCAATAGCAGCAGGGGAAGAAGACTGCAGGTAAACGTCTTCGAATATAGCATAACGACAGATCAGCTCTGTTACCGAAGTCGCACCCTCAACTGCAAAGGCAAATTTGGTGAAATCATTTACGCAATCTACTTTCGTCTTAGCAATGTCTTTTACTACTTTTATAAGACGAACCTGCAAGAGGAACCGAACACCGGCCCAAGGAAGTGCAGCATGAACTGGATCATATTGAACTGCTGAGTCTCCAACCTGCTTAAAAAGATCGATCCATTTGATGACCTTGTTAAATAAGTCTACGAAAATGACTGTCTCTCCGCTCTTTCGAGTATAGCGCCATCGTTGGTTGAGGCACTCTTGCCTTGACTGTTGGGTAGTCTCGAGCAGGTCAGATAAAATGTTAAGCTTATTGGGACAGCTAAAGTTAATGTTCTTTCTGTCTTCATCACCGAGCTGAGCAGCTGCAATAGCCCAGAGGTCATTACTATAGCAAAGAGCCCAGAGGTCAGTGTAGCCTCGTCTCAAAGGAAAGATATCCTCACGTGCTCGGCCGTACTCGTACAGTCTTTGTTGGCATCATAGTACAAGCCATAAATATCTACATGTGAGAACTGGTTTTCAGAAGCAAAAACATAAGAAGCTTTGGTTGCAGTGTGGTGTTCGATTACATGCGCATGAGACTGGCTGAGATGCGATAGCAAGATGGATTGATTTATTCACACTTGGTTCCGAGAGGCTGATATATATCTCAATATTAGATCGAATGAACCATAACGACACAGCTGCCTAGTTTGTGCGACGACAGGTCCAGCATGAAATGCGGGGATGACCTAGTCCACCAGGTTTTAAATTTAGAAGGTTTTGCCGTGGTCACAGCAGCCAGCAGGATTAGGCGAGGTAATCTTCATAGCCAATCATCTCACAAGCTGCTGGGTGGAATGTCAGCAACCTCCATCGATTTTCCTCCATCGGTGGTAGAACCAGCTTTTAAACCTACCACACCAACAGCCTCCGAAATCTGCGATGATGACATTTATAAGGAACATACTACCACCCCCTGCGACGGTGAAGGTGCGCCCTTCCTTCATCTTCCGGAGACCGGGCTTATTTGGACAACTATCTGAAAGCCATTCGACCTCTCTTGCGTGGTGTTTTGGTAACGACGCTGAGGTCGCAGATTCTACACAGGGCATCAGGTGGGATGCATTGCAGAATTGATCATGGTAGGAGAATGCGCTAAGCCTAATTAGGCACCGCACATTCTCCACCACCTACACATAGTACTTCATCCTAACTATGTTACAAATATCCTATTTTATTCTACCAACAGTTATGGTACGACTATATAAAATTTCATAAAAGGAACTCGGGATCTTCAGGGAGCGTTTTCAATTAGGACAAGCTTTGGCTTGAGTATAGTTCTTTCAATATCTATATTATTACAATTTTACAGGCCTGAGAATAATATTATCGATGAGCCTTACCAAAGGCCCCCTAGACAATCCAAGATCCTCTCCTTCTTGAGGAGCCTCTACAGGTAGCATCCTCACTGCCCCACTAAGGATTGCCCCTTTCGTCTCGTCAACTATATCTATCTCTTCCATCGTATCTGGGTCGGCAAGAGAGAGGTAGTCTATCTCGAACTTGACTCTTTCTTCTGGCTTTAGTTGATGTTGCTCCATCAATATGAGCTTTGCGAACTCTGATGCTGGGCCCAATAGCTCATCTCGTGATCGATGTCCAGATCGATATCCCGTCTCTGCGACTTTCAGCATTTTTGAAAGAACAGTAGCAACATGCCTCCTCCTCGTGCCCAAATATACATTTCGAGAACTTAGAGCCAACCCATCCGGATCTCTCTTCGTCTCCCCAATATTAACTTTTGTATCTATGCAGAAATCCTTGACCATTTTCTTAATCACTACCGTTTGTTGTATATCCTTTTGTCCAAAATAAACATTCTCTGGGGCCACAATATTAAATAATTTCATACAGATAGTAGCCACGCCTCTGAAAAAAGTAGGTCGACTGGCGCCCTCTAATAATTCTCCAACAGGCGTAATTGTAACAAAGCTCCCTTTCGCATCTATTTCCTGCCCGGGTCGTCCACTCGGATACATTGTGTCTGTTGTAGGTGCAAAGACCGCAGAGATCTTCCCCATATTACCGCCATCCGAAGCCAGTTCTCGATCCAGATCTCTCAATATCTTGCAATCTGTCTCCCACGTCTTTGGATAGCTGTCCAGATCTTCATGCATACCAAATTGAGTCGGATTGACGTAGATGCTTACTACAACGTTGGAATTTTCGGCTGCAGCTGTGCGGATGAGGGATAAATGGCCAGAATGGAGAGCCCCCATTGTGGGCACGAGACCAACTGTGCGGTAATTGATCAGTTGTTCGCGGCGCCATTGACGAAGCGCTGGAATTTCTCGGAAGATTTTGATAGACGTATTGGGTATTGTAGGGTCTGTAGATCGGCGGAGGAGGGAAGAAGTCGTAGAAAAGAATCGAGGAAGGCTTTCCAGCCTCGGAGGCATAGCTCTGGATAGAAACATTCTGGCGCATTTATGAAGCGTATCCTAAATCATTCGTGGTAAATTCACGAATATATTGTTTTCCGAACATAGAAGATGATTGCAAGCCCATTCAGGGTCCATTTGACAATTCAAAGATGATATGGATCTGGAGCTTGGGCTTGGGCTTGGCTCGGTTAGGCAAGGTATGCTCGGTTAGCTTTCTGCGGGGGGTCGATCCCTGCAATTTAATTTTCTGCGATACTGAAACTTTTTTGTAGAACTTCTGCTGAACACCATCAACTCCACATCCACAATAAATTAACCAAAAATGGCAGACGATGGTATGCTCATGAATTTTGAGATTGGTGATGCGCCTCTCATTGCCCAACCGAAATTCCAAGGTGGAAGGTGGAAGGATCGATTGGCTGCAAAGAAAGTTGCTCGACACCGCATTACGAGAGGCTTGAATCCCCCAGCAAATCGAGAAATTTTCAAGGAGCGACGCCACGAGACTGTCCAGGAAGACTACATTGGTCCAGGTACTTCCGCGAGACCACCGAAGAGACAACGAGTTGAAGAGGATTTTAGACATGCTGCACGAAATCCAAATACAGCGGCAGTCGTGTCTGGAAAACTTCCTCCTGGAAGTATAAAAATTGGTCGTGGAAGTCGAAATACCGGAGTACCAGAGGAATCCAAGCTATCTTTTGTGTCTAGGAAACCACCAGCAGGCAGTATCAATATTGGAGGGAAGAGGGGGACAGCAATACCAGAAGATATGATCCCGTCATATGTGTCGGGAAAGCTTCCACCAGGTAGTATCAAAATCGACGGGGCTCGAAGCACCGCAATTCAGGAGGATACTCGATCAGCTTTTATCGCTGGAAAACTACCTCCGGGAAGCATAAATATTGGTAGAAAGAGGGACAACACGATACAAGAGGAAGCAACACCAGCTTACGCGCCTAGAAAATTGTCTCCAGGGAGCATAAGATTTCGTGATAATTCAGCACGAGGTGAAAGACCTGTTTTTGCATCTGAGAGTATCAGTACTCCCCGAAATCCACTTGGAGCGGGAGGGAAACCAGGGCAAATCATATCCTCCCTATTTTCATTTAATCCCTCTTCAAAAACTATGTTTGAGGAGCCTATCGAAGAATCAGAGCCAGCGAAGCCTTCCAATGCTCCGCTCACTAAAGAGATGGCTACTTTTACGGCACTGGGACTATCGAACAGGTTGGCAGCTCACCTGTCAACAAAGCTCGATATGAAAGCACCTACAGCAATTCAAAAAGCTGCTGTACCTCAGATGATTTCTGACGACAGTGATGCCTTTATCCAAGCAGAAACTGGATCAGGAAAAACTCTAGCATATTTGCTACCCATTATTGAGCGGATAATAGCTTTAAGTAGTAAAGACGTGCAAGTACACCGAGACTCAGGGCTCTTCGCAATCGTTCTTGCTCCTACGCGAGAATTGTCCAAACAAATCGCTACAGTTTTAGAGAAGCTTCTACGATGTGCTCCTTGGATCGTCGGCACTACGGTTATCGGAGGTGAGAGCAAGCAGTCAGAAAAAGCTAGATTGCGAAAGGGTGCCAATATCCTCATTGCAACTCCTGGGCGATTGGCGGATCATTTAGACAACACCGAAGCCTTGAATGTGAGTACTGTGAGATGGCTGGTATTGGACGAGGGAGATCGTCTCATGGAACTTGGATTTGAAGACGAAATTAAGGGTATCGTTGAGAAGATCGGTCGAAGATCTTTAACAGCTGACAAAAGCCTCGATCTGAAAGCTCTCCCAAGTAGAAGGGTTACAGTACTATGTTCAGCGACGATGAAGATGAATGTTCTGAGATTAGGTGAAATCAGTTTGAGGGATGCTGTTCATATTAAAACTGATCCATCTGAAGAAGAAGCTGCGAAGAACAAAGCCGACGGCACCGATGCTGACGACAGAGCATTTTCGGCACCAGCTCAGCTGAAGCAGGCATATGCTATTGTTCCTGCCAAGATGCGTCTTGTGACTTTAACTGCTATTTTGAAACGAGCATTCGCCAGAAGAGGTTCTGTCATGAAGTGTATTGTATTTATTTCATGTGCTGATTCCGTCGACTTTCACTTTTCGCTCTTTAGCAGACCGGTGGAGGTTTTAGCCGATGGGAAGACTACTGTTAAAGCCCCTATAATTACTACGACTGAACTCACTAAGGACACAATCGCGCACGGAACTGCTTTCTCAAGCAACGAGAATGCAGTCATACTTCACAGACTTCACGGATCTCTTGCTCAGAACATCCGAACTGCTACACTTAAAGCGTTTACTGAATCTGTGGAACCTTGTGTTTTGATATGTACCGATGTCGCATCTCGGGGTCTCGATCTTCCAAACGTCGACTACGTGATCGAGTACGATCCTCCGTTCAGCGCAGATGACCATTTACATCGGGTTGGGCGAACAGCTAGAGCCGGTCGTGATGGGCGAGCGCTCATCTTCCTCTTGCCAGGCGATGAAGAGGAATATGTCTCTGTCCTCGCATCTGGGTATCGCGATGGCAAGAAGGCACTAATACACAACACTGCGGAGGAACTACTACGAAAAGGATTTGGAGGTACAGGTCGAGAATGGGAAGAGCGAGCTACAGAATGGCAGCTTGATGTCGAGCGCTGGGCAGGCGATTTTCCAAAATATCTCGAGATGGCACGACGTGGATTTCAAAGTCATATCAGAGCATATGCAACTCATGTTGCGAATGAAAGATTAATATTTAATATGCAGACATTGCATTTAGGACATCTGGCAAAAGCGTTCGCTTTGAGGGATAAACCGGGCAGTATCAAAGTTCCAGGGCTAAGACCGGCGAAGATGACGAAAGCAGATAGGAGTGTAGCAGCGAGGAAAGCGAAGAGAGGAGATACAGGGGATGACAAAGCTCCTGAGGGAGAAAGAATAAGAAAACAGAGGAAATTGGAACTTGACCTGCCTACTGTTGATGGAAATGAGGCTGCTAAACGCATGCAGAAGAAGATGAAGGAGCATATGGCGAGTGCTTCGGAATTTAATATCGGATGATTACTGGGCAATGATTAGCTAATTTGATATATAAATCAATCAGGAGAACAATTCCGTGTCCCTGAAGTCCTTAATAATGAGGTGATCGGAATAGTGGGAGTCAGGAGCAGATGATTAAGAATCCAAGAGAGGCTCATTGGCTAAAGGCGGAGAGTCTTATATTACTCTTGTAAGAATCCATCTCTCTACCAATCGGTTTTATGTCTAAGCAGCTTTAATTTCTTTTCTTTCGAGTCCATCTGGTAAATCCTCATATTCGTTTCAAACTCAAAATGATTGAATTTCTGAAAAGACAGAAACCCTGAGCTAGAACATGTCACTATGAGGGAGGGTAGTCAAAAGTTCGCTGGTCATATGTTTCCTATCTTAGAAACAAGTCTGGAGTTCAGACAGCTCTTGTGGACTTGTATCTCTTCCACCAGTCTTTCCAAAGACGGCAATACTTTCGAACCGAATTACTGGCACAATTGGTTGGAATGCTCTTTAAGAAGAGATGGCGTGACTTTGCCCTTTCTGTTTTCATACCCATTTGTTCTCTCCCTTTCCAACTCGTCATTTCACTCTCTCCTCATTCTTCATTCCACCTTCAAGAAACTCTTTAAGCTTTCGTTTCCCAGCTCACAGTCCGAGCAATGCGGGGAATATACTGACGCACTGTACATACGTTATAAAGCCTCTTGCTAATCTAGGAAAAGCGATTGCCTCTCAAACTCCGACAGCATTGGAACTTCAATCTTCGACAAAACATGGGAGCCTTTCCTTGGTGGATAGCAAGCATGATGGAGCTCTATGTTGGAATAGTAAGACCCTCCTCCTTAAATCCTGGGAGGAGAGCAACGCATCAATGCAGCCTTGATCTATCGTCTTACTGAGTCTCGAAGCTACAAAGGGAGAGGCACTATTCTCATGGATTACAAACACGCCTTATCAAGCCTCAAAGAGACTACCAGATCTCCCCCTGTGATGGATGAAGTTCTCTCCAACCTTGGTTCGAATTATAATAATAGTATTGGCCTTCTTGGACCGGCTGGACAGGTTGGAGAACGAAGCAGGCAATAAGACGAAGAAGAGGAAGAGATTGTGGAGATTATTCGGGAACCAAGCGCAGACGAAAAGGAGCTATCATAAATGTAAATGGAAGTTGCAGTGGTTGAGAATGGAGGGAGCTTTTTAGGAAGAATATTTATGATTTCAAGAGTTATTGATGTTGACAATTGAGAATGAATTCTGTAATGTTGTCAGGAAAAGAAGGAGGAGACTTGCCAGTTGCAGTTATCACAAATGAACACTTCCCTGTCACCATGTTTCTGCTATAGTAGGGTTGGTTTCCTGGCGTTCTCTCCTCTCTTCATCATGTTTCCTTCATACTCATTACCTCCTCATTCGCTGGAAATCACGAGTTGTCGATCCTTTCCATGGATCTCCAATCAAACAGAAAGGAGGTTTCTCCGATACCACTCACAAACTAAGATCGAGACATCCTTGAAGCCGCATACGACGACGTCTTCTGCTAATAGCCTTAAAAACCCATCTACTTTCCCATCATATAGTACTCAATCAGATGATTATTGACATCGCTTCAGATCAAGGCACGCGAAGCATGAGAAAAGTAGGCAAAGTTAGCAGACTTCTCAAAAGAACCGAGGAGCATTTCACCTTATGCAGGTCTACTAAGAATCTCATTTATATCAAAGAAACACCCCAATCCTGTTCATCCTCATTGATGAGAGTACACATGAGTTAGAGTACTATGCACTTCCATTAATAATTCCAGCTACACGAAGGCAACCTCTTGCCACCGTGAAAATACAATTACGAGTCTGAGGATGCATATCGATTAGGAACAGGAACCCTCATCACCAAAGCCGGACTTTTCCCCATCGCTTTGAATGAGAATGGGGTAGGGGAGCACACGATTGGAGATTTAGAAGGACGTATTCTAGGTCTATCGTTTACATCCCAAATGTGCGCCAATTGCTACGTAGTCGAAACCATCGGTTACGGAAAAGCTGATTCTCAGAGAGGTGTCGATGAGATGAAGAAGGTATTTCTCTCCCTTTGCTCTCCCCTTCCCTTTCTTTTTCTATTTCTTTCTCTTTCATTATATTATCTCTATTACTATCATATACGAGGTAGGGTTAAATGAAAAGATTTAACAAAAAGAATAGTAAGAAAAACAATCAAGTACCTCATAACTAGCAGGAAGTAGTATCGGAGGAATTAGCTGGAAAAGCTGCGGAATGTGGAGGAGGAGGAAGGAAGGAAGGAAGGAGAGACAGGCTATAGATTCTTGATTTCTTGGTCTATAGCTTTACGTGCGTAGTGAAGCAGGTTGATTCTATAGATTACATTTCCCGTCTTCCTTAAGGTGTGATGATTTTGGAATTGAGCCTAATCCGAGGGATAGTTCCTTTCTAAGAATATATTTTGAATAAATAGAATATTGAGGTTGTTATTTCAGTTAAAAGGTTACAAGTCTACGTGATTACCTTAAGCTCGATAAAAATATAGCTTGCCAAGATAACCTTCCCCCCCTTCCCATCCCTCACCATCCCCTTTTCCCCCCTCAACAATGTTTCCAACCAACCTCACTTCCTTATCCCACTTCTTTATCCCACTTCTTTCTTTCAATTAATATAAGGCCACAAAATTGAGAAACGAGATATTCCTATCTGTAGGTCGACACGATTGGTGATGTTGGGGTAAAAGATAAAAAGATAGGTGGTAGTATCATTAGTGGTATGAGAAGAGGTACAGAGAGTTGTAGCTGTTTTGCTAGCCTAGCCTAGGTAGTAGACTATGAGATAATGACTCAAGCTATGCTATACGGACTCCGGCTCAAAGTTCCATAGACGAGCTAAAAGCATTTTCTGTTTAGTTTCGAGTATATAATCGCTATTGAAAATGGCATTTGGAAGCTACAAGTTTCGGCGTTCGAAATTGGCTTTCTGGTGTATTTGCAGGAATGACTTCCGCGCTCGGAGGAGGGACAAGATCCCCAGAGAAACTTCTCAGGATTTCTATGACATTTTTGAACTTCCCTTGATGGTCCCCATGCTTCCTTAATCAAGCAAGCCTCGTTGGTCCTTCGTCGTGATACACCCATATGGCTGTTCCAGGTGGTTAAAAGAGTGTTTCCCGGAGTCCTTCAACCACTTCCACCGCCCTTCGCCCTGCCCTCTTCAATCCAAGACTCAAAGATAAACTCCCCAGCTTCCACAGCTCTCACCGGAACACTCCTAGCTCCCCCTAAATCCTTCCCAATGCTCTCATTATTCCCCTTCTCTCCAGTCTGCAACGACAGTACAGAAGATTCCCAAGGCCGAGGATGCTGTCATCAATTAGCATAGCCCCAATTGCTTTCCAAGATGCAAAACCTACCCCTAACGGTGGCTCCGCCGTATCCTTCAATTCCACAGCAACAGTATACGTGCAGTTATCCGGCAATTTAGCTAACTTACTCCCACAATAAGCTAGTTTCCTAATCGCTGCCCTCAACTGCTCCTCCACATCCACAACACTACTGTCAAATGCCCCGCCGTCTTCTTCAAACTCCGTCAATATCTCCTCCTTAGGAACCTCAGGAAACCGCTCCACACCAAACATAAACCTCTCCATAACTTCATTCTCCTGGCTAACAATAACAACTGCCACTCTAGCCACAGCGGCTTTGATCATCTGTGCTTCGACTGCGGCGACGGCATCTTGAATCCATTTACAGACTTTGGGATGTCGGTTTTGGCGCACGGGAAAATTGTATTTGCGCACGGAGAGGAAGGTAGAAGTGGGGTAGAGACCCCTTTCGTAGAGGATGGTGTGGATGGCGACGGTGAGGAAGTCAGAGAAGGTTTGGATGAGGGAGAGGTAGCTATTTATGGGCACGGATGCAGGGGGGACTGGTGGTGGCATGATAATGATGATGATGATGATGATGATGACGACGAGGATCCTCAATTCGTTCTCTCTGTGAAAAACATGAAGCCTTTTATCTGAAATAGGAATAGCAAGGATCCTTGGACAACTGCTAGCCTTACCCTAAACCTTCGTCTCTTCATTTCGAACAATATATGTCTGGACAGCCTTTCCAACAAACGATATCACTTTCGATTTGGGTAAATCCGTGGATTGACGAGGTGGGGTTCTGGATGAAAGTGACCCTGTACCACGACGCGCATGAAATCTTACGAGCGAGTACGCGACAAAACTTCCCTCTCATAGAAAATTGTTCCGTCGACAGAACCAACCGACCTCGGGTCTTAATTGCCAACACCAACACCCTTCTCTTTCGCAAACCCCGTTGTGCCAGGAAACTGTACAAGAAGACGAAGCAAGAAGGAGAAGAAGACAAGGAAAGAAAGAGGAGAGGAGAGGAGAGAAGAGAAGAGAAGAGCAGGGAACGGCGCAGCACAGCACAGAACAGCATAGCACAACACAATACAATACAACGCAACACTGCACAGCACAGCAGAGAAAAGATACGAAGCAGAAGCCATGGCGGGAACAATGTATGTGCAACTAGCACAACTCCTCTCCGACACACAACTCCCCGCCGAGGGTCCGCGCAAGCAAGCCGAGTTACATCTGCAGCAGATCCAGACGAACCCGGAATTCCCCAGCACCCTGCTTGCCATTGGTTCCTCTGCAGACTTGTCTTCGGATATTAGACAAGCTGCGCTACTGATTCTGCGGACCTTCGTCGAAAAGAATTGGTCGGGCCAGGATGAGAACGGCCAAACGATACTCATTGATGAAGGTACGAAGGAACAGATAAGAGTGCAGGCTTTGGAGGTAGCTACGAGGAATGATGATAATAGGAAGATTAAGAGCTCTGCGAGGTATGACACGATTGCCTTGTGGAGGCTCGGGATATTGCTAATTGATTGCTTGGTAGTTACGTCGTGAGTAAAATTGCCAATGTCGATTTCCCTGATCTATGGCCGAATCTCCTCCCTACCGTCCTCCACCTCATCCGAACAGGCTCCGATAACCAAATCCACGGTGCTCTAAAAGTACTGGCAGATCTGATCGATGATTCGCTGAGCGAGGATACGTTCTTTAGCGTTGCAAGAGATATTGTTAAGGTTGTCTATGATGTTGCTGTTAACGATGGACGGAAAATGGTTCTACGAGCATTGGCAGTTTCGGCTTTCCGAAGCACCTTCGATATAATGGATATGGTGAAGGACGAGCACGGCCCAGAGATTAAAGCTTTCGCCGATGAAACTCTCAGTTCGTGGTCACCATTCTTCATGAGCGTTATGAAGCAAACCTTACCCTCTGCACCCAAGAATGGCAAGGAGGGCCTTGCTGCGGAGCAATGGCGTGGTGTCATTGCATTGAAGCTGCAGGTTATCAAGACATTGATGAAAATCAGATCAGTCTTCCCACAATTATTACTTCCGCAGAGTCCCGTTCTTTTCTCAGCTACATGGGAAGAGTTAACGGTTCTCCAAAAGGTTCATCAGGATATGTATATCGACAATGATGGACAAGGCCGTCTTGAAGATGCGGATGGACTGCCATATACTTTGGATTTCTTGGTACTAGAAGATCTCGACTTTTTACAGTCATGTTTGCGAGCTCCACCCGTGCAAAAGGAACTCGAAGCCCAATTGCAAGCAAATGCAGGCATTTCTACAACACCTTGGGTTATGGATGTCATGAAATTGGCCGTCGGCTATGCACAGATTTGCAAAGAAGAGGAAGATTTATGGGATATCGATGTCAATTTATTTTTAGCAGAGGAGACTTCGGTCACGGCGAATTATACGGCTCGTACAGCGTGCGGAGATTTACTCATCAAACTTGGAGAATGGTTACACCAAGGAGCTCTTGAAGGCTTATTGGCATATACGCAACTCCTGTTCCCCTCTGCGGAGGCTACTTGGAGAACAAAGGAAGCTGCATTATTCCTTTTGACTCAGCTCATGAACGATTTCTTAGACGTGGATAAGAAAGTGGCTCCAGAAGTCGCTGGCTCATACTTGGGACTAATCGATTATGCTATCAACAGAAAACAAGAGCCTCTCTTACGAGCCCGTGGATACTTGGTTGCTGGTATTCTCGTACAAAGCATCCCTGATGTCGCTCTCGGCTTACTTGATCGCACGATTGAGGCTGTCAACAGTGACGATTCTGAGGTAGTCCGAGTTGCCTCCATAAAGTCTATTCAAGGCTTTATCAAAGCCCGAACTGTTCCTGCGGATCGACAAGTCCCAATCATCAAATCAATATCTGAGTTCATTTATGCAAAGGATCTTACAGATCTTGAAGATGCCGATGATCTTCTCATCACTTTGGTCGAGTCTCTCCGGGCTGCAATCGCACTCGATCCTAGAATTACGATCACAGGAGACAGCAGCGCCCTGGATCTTCTTTTCTCGCTTGCAAAGTATGGTGCTTCCAATTTCCAATTGACTATGTTAGTTAGCGAAACTTTTGAGGAGATTGTTATGTCCCTAGCAGGTGGAGGGGCATATACAGCTTTATGTGGAAAGGTTCTGCCTTCGTTAACGGGTGCTTTTGACGTGGGAAATATAACTCAGGATGATTCTTTGATCCAGGTAATGTTTACTTATCATGCTCTACAATTTTATTGCTAATATGTTTCTAGCTTGCAACAGAACTACTTGCAGTCCTTACAGAAAATGGTTCAGAGCCACTCCCTCCTGGATATGTTGTAGCCGCTTTACCAAAACTGAACCGCCTCCTGCTGAACACAACCGACGGTGGTGTCCTTCGACCTGGTGTAGAAGCTATGAAGTTTATGCTTATGCATGACCATCAACAAGTATTTGCTTGGCATGACGAGAGCAACAGATCCGGTCTAGAAGTATGTCTGGTTATCATCGACAGATTACTGGGTCCAACCATGGAAGACAATGCAGCTTCTGAAGTCGGCGGTCTCGCCGCAGAGCTTGTTGAGAAAGCTGGTAGTGAGCGCCTTGGACCTTATCTTGAACAACTTTTACGAGCTGTTGCATCTCGTCTAGCCACTGCTGAAGCCGCCCCATTTATTCAATCTTTGATTTTGGTCTTTGCACGACTATCTCTCGTCGGTGCTCATGATGTTGTCGAATTCTTGAACCAGATAGAGATCAATGGTCACAATGGTCTCCAGGTTGTTCTCAGCAAGTGGTTGGAGAATTCGGTAAACTTCGCGGGTTATGATGAGATTCGACAAAAGTAAGTTAACGGACCGGACCTAGTTTACTATTTGCTAACAGTGTATAGCGTCATCGCTCTGTCAAAATTATATACACTAAATGACCCACGAGTAGTCCAAACAATGGTAAAAGGCGATCTCATCATTCCCGTCAGCAACCGCATCATGACCCGATCAAAAGCCAAACTCAGTAAGCCATTTTTAACTCACCATTTCCTCCGCAACCCTCTTCTAACGCCTCCCATAGACCCTGACGAATACACCATCATCCCCGCACCCCTCAAAATCATCAAAGTGCTCATCGAAGAACTACTCTCCGCATCGGGAATCCAATCCGCAGCCACCGCTTTAGCAGCAGCCGAATTCGCTGACGAGGAAGGCTTCAATGAAGACGGATGGGAAGATGTGCCTTCGACTCTTGATCTAGGGCTGGGCAGTACAAAGGCAGATTTGATGGCGTATGCTGATGGCAGTGGCAGTTTCATGCGGCAGAGAGATGATGAGACGCAGGCTTATTTGACGGAGTTTTTTATTAAAGCTGGTAGGGAGAATGTTGCGGGCTTTAATGAATTGTATGGTGTGTTGACGGATGAGGAGAAATTGAAATTGCAGGAGTTGGCGCAGGGTGCGTAGGAATACCCTCGATAGATGGATGGGAAGGGAGTGTAGGGTGTGGGAGTATAGTACATGCTATATGAAACAACAAACAAGAAAGAAAGTAATTACATCTAGATTGGAGAGAGAGCGAGAGAAAAGATAGACTTCTCATTTTCATTTCTCTTAATATCAATGACGGTAGTGGAGCAAGCGAAAGAGAGGTTGCTTATTTGGTTCTCTTCATCGTCGCAAGAGCTTTGTTATATAGATTGAATTGAGTGAGTGAGGAGGAAAAGTTGAGTCAGGAATTATGATGTAGTGGGGTCAATGATTAATGAATAAAAATTGAGAAAAATCATTGCCTTCTTTTGGGTGGTATAGTCTTTTTTTTTCTCTCTTTCCTTCAAACCAGTCAAAAATACCTAGGTACAGTAGATTAATTTTGGCTTCTTATGACTTCTAATAGAGATAGAAAGAGAGAAATAAAACAAAAAATTCCCGGAAATCTATCTTTATTTACGAAGTACCGTGGGCATGATAAAATGTTGATAATTATCATGGCTACTAGGCGAGGATGAGTCATTTGCTTGGGGATATAAATTCTCAGGCCTCTAACTTCATTCATTCTCTTAGTTATTTAGTTATTAATCAATACTTAATTTCTCACCCGTCAAACAAACCCTGTGGTATCAACATTTACTAATCTTAGAGATAAGTGGTGAATGGGCTATGTGAATTGGCAGTCCAATTTCGATAGGGTAGGTCGGGAACAAGACATCACATAAAAGAAAAGGACTCGTGGAATAACTTGATGTAGTTATCAACTATTCCGTTATGTATGCTAACGCTACAATGCACTATAAGGCATCGCGCTGTTTCCCGCAATGCGAGAAAAGAAATCCTTCGTTACCGCTTAGGGGTATCTGACTTCCGATTTTCCCTTTTCTTTCTCATCTCCTCTCCCAAAACCCCAGCGCCTATAGTAAGCAATACCTTTCCAGAAAAATAAAACCCCCTCTCTCCGCATTCTCTTTTTGTGCATGTAAAGGTCCTGTTTTACCCTTCCTTTCCTTGCATTTTTATATGAATATACCACACCTATTATGCTCTTCCCCTTTTTTTCTTCTCGTATGAACACACCCACATCCCATTATGTTTCCCTCCCTTCAATATAATTCCCTTCCTCCAATTACCACACCATTAGTCATTAGTCATTAATGAATCATATCGTATCATATCGATGCTCATGGTTGAGGATCTGGATTCGGATTTGGATTAGGATGTCTCGGGAAATGCCGTCGGAATTGCTGAATAGCCGCGTCGATCGCATCGCCTTCATTCTGTTGTGCGCGAAGTAGTTGTTCCATATGTTGTTCTCGTGCTCTTCTCCTCTCCGCATGTCCAATAATCCGTAACATCTCTTCACGATCGGCTGGAGCTGCAGCTGGGGGAGCAACTGCACGCACGGCCAAAGGTACAGGTCGGTCCGGAGCTCTCGGCCGAGGGGGTGGTGCCACGCCTCTATTATTGTGAAGATCTTGATCTTGTTGACGAGCCTGCTGACGGAGGTGATTGAGTCGATCACGCATGTGCTCAACAACAGTTCGCTGTTGCTCTTGCTGGCATTGTCGCCGGCCTCCATCTCGCAATTCTGCCACTTCGGCAGCCTCTAGTTGGGCGTGACCTCGAGGCTGCGGCTGCGGCTGTGGGGCCTGAGCGGGGTTCACATTCGTATGTTGTTCTAGGATTTGCCGTTGCCTAGCTAGGATAAGATTCTGGTTTCGTGCCAAATAAGGATTGTCTAATCTGTCACCAATATGAAGATCCTGTGGATTTGCTGCTATAAACGGTTGTTGTGGTGCTGGGTTTCCCGGTGCATTTTGGTTTCTATTTAGTTTGTTAATTAAAGTCTGTATTGATTCTAAGTAACACCATACGGTATTTGTGATGTTGGGCCCACTCTTGATCATATGTTTCTATACGTGAAAAGGTTCTCCTGTTGAGGATTACTCACCTCCTTTGCAAAGCCTCACCAAACAATCGACCAGGCAGCCATGGTTGGGGAGCAGCAAGCGGTAGATTCATAGCAGGTACAGCTCCGGCGTGAGGTAAATTTTGCGCCTGTCCACCCGGATATGGCCAAACAATATGACCAAGCATAGCCGCTGGAGGGTTAGGAGCAATTTGACCGCCTTGGTTTGGTATTAGGTCCTCAAAGAGTGGCCAGGGTACTAGAGGGGGGTCTTGTGCGCCAGGACCCATAATGTATTCTTGGAACATCCCTTGGTCCTGGAGATGATTCAGAGGTGGAGGAGGGAAATCGGGACGCAGAGGACGCGCACGATCAATGAAGGCTCTTAACCCTAGAAAATTTTAGCTTTTCTATCCTCTGATTGACACAATTCGCTCTCCCTACTAGTACGTCTCTGAGCATGGTTCTCACCGTTTTCAAGTGGTGCGCCCAAGTGGAGACGATTTGCTGTAATTGGTAGCTATTAGCAGGGTCTCAAGTCAAATTTGGAATAGTCGCTACTGTGCAATGCTCGAGAAATAAGGTTTGACTCCATTTGATCTGAGCTTCTGGTATAGCATGGGCTGAACCTCCGAAGCAACAGAGACCTCTAAAATGAGAAATGTAATCAACTAACCATGAATAGCATGTAATTGATATCCAAAAGGTTGCACCCTTGGATCTGTCTTTCTTCTCTCCTCGTCCTTAAGAACATTATCTGACACCTTTACCTTGAGATCCTCTTCTGTAAATTCCGGATGTTCCGCCCTAACCTTGTCCAAGGCAACCTTCTCTGCGTTCTTTACCTCCGTGTCATGTCGTTCTTCTACATTATCAAAAAGTGGACAGTTACCAGGTTTACCGCCTCTAGCCACATCGTTGAAGTGGTCATAAGTGCATGACTTCGAACAGATATAGCACTGAACATTGAAGCATCCATTTCGCGTGCAAGTCATCTTGTTGCACCCCTGCTCCTTCACAAAGGGTGTGTCGCACTTGTTGCATTTTCGAATCACGGCAGCTGACATCGCCTCTTCAATTTGCCGCCGAGCAGAGAGACCATTCTCTTTTGCATGTTCCTCGCAACTTTTGGGTATGTGTGATTCGAGCTTGCAGAGACGACAGCTGATCTTCTCACAATCTGGTGCTTGGCATCGAAACTCGCGGTCAACTTCGACTGAAGGATATTCAGCAGCAAATGGACAAAATGGACAACTGGCCAGATTCTCAATGCCTGCCATGCGTAATACTGCTTCCTGCTCGTTGCGTTCTAATGCAATAGTGGTTTTTTCATCTAGAAATTGAGCCCTGAATATGTATTAGCGCTATCTAAAATATCTAGAAACAGAAACACTCACCTCTGGTCGTTTGCAAATCCTGCATCACAGCCGTCCATTGACATACATTGAAGATGGTATTTGGAATTTCCGATTTCAGTCTCCGCAGTCAGTCTTGCACAGTTCCTGCAGAACCAGTGCAGAAGATCTTCACTATCGCAATGAATCATTCGATTCAGTGGATAATCGTCAAAACAGCACCCACACTCTTGCAAGGTGCCCTCTGCTTTGGCTTTCCGAACGTTAGCTTCTTCTTCTAGTTCTGCTTCCCGTTCAGCACGACGTCGAGCTTCGGCCTTCTTTCTAATCTTCCTGGCTGCTTTAAATTCCTCTAACATGTCGGCTTTCTCAGGTTCCTGTGCTCGTATGGATTCGATATACGCGTCCAAATTCTCCTCTCGATAATCTGCGGGCATTTTCCTCGAGACTTTCAGCTTAGCATAAAGAGGGTGGCGCTTTGGATTATGTGTTCTCTGTGCCTCTTCTATGATAGGGTATGCTAAAAAGAGGCGCCATCCAGCACCTTGTAACGTCGGTTCAATAAATGCTATAGGAACATCGGGAAACTCAAGAGCTAAGATTTGTTTTCTATTGTAAGTCAGCGAATGAATTCTCGGCATGGCTGTTATGCGAGTGAAAAAACGAGGGGTTAAGGGCACAAATATTCGCACTAGATGTGAATGTTTTCTCCATCACGTCCACAACAAGGTAGGAAGACTCATGAGTTGTTGCAGGGGTATAATAACTTACAAGATTACTTGGGTTTGGTGAGTGATCTGGACGGCTCGATCTGCAGACCCGTATTTGCGGGCTGCTATCTCATCCTCATCAACTTCTCTCTTCCTCTTTAGCGTACTCTGGGCTTGCTTTGCCTTCGGATAATGAATTCCCTGATCCATCTTATCAAGAATGTGAGCAACCAAGAGGTCCGAGGACTGGATGGTGTCGTAAAGGCCGGAAACATGATCTCGACAGATATCTGGGAAAATATTGCGCACTTTATCAACGCACTGATTTCTTGTCTCCACTAGGGGTTCAATTTGCTGTTGAGGTGCTGGTTGGGGTTGAGCAGCCGAATAGGGTGTAGCAGTAGCATTAGCTTGGGTATGGACAGGCTGTTCTTGAGCAAACTCGTCCAGCAAGGCCCGATTTACCTGCTCGTCGTTCTCGAGATCAAAATAATCCGCCCAATTGACAAATGGATCAAGGCCTGCTACTGGAGCGGCAGCATCAGCCACTTGTTGAGCTCCCCGTGGTGGAGGTAGCTCTTCCATACCACCAAACCATTCGACTCGGCCCGCCCTGGGTTGAAGAGGGGCGTCCTCAACTTCCGGTCTGATTGCATTCATATCTCCCGCATCTCTCTCTAGGTTATCTAATTCCTCCAATGCCATATCGGGGTAGTCATTAGAGTCCTCGTCATCCGAACCAAAGAGGATGTCGTTGTGCTGGGGTAGTCTGTTGCGAGGTTGAACGCTGGGACCAGGGAGGTTGACCTGGGGGAGCGCAACGAGAGGGACCACCTCAACATCGTCGTCGTTATCGGAGGAGGGGGAGGAGGGAATCTCGATAACTTCACGCTGTTCATCCTTGATTTCGATGACGCCATTAGGAGGATCTGCCCTCGGACGGTGCCGATGTGCGATGTCCATTGTTCGAGGACCTGGTTTGCCGTTTTTCTTTGGAAGAGACAAAAGTGGATGTGCTTCTGCTTTATTGACGTTGGAGTCGGGATGTCGTCGTCTCTGGATGGTTCGTGAGGCTTTTTTTCCGACGGTGTCTTTGCTTAGCATGTATTGCAGATTAGCGGGGGAGCCTTGGTGAAGAGGGAAGATTGGAATGGAGTCGAGAATAGCATTTCTCTATATGGTTCCAAACATGATGAAGGCAAGAGGCGCGCAGGTCGAAAAAGAAAGGAGATTTGGTGTGAATTAATAATAGATAGGAATGAAAAGAAGGTGAATAGGTTCGAGTGATTATTTGCCTTGCGAGGATTGACACAGCCATTCGCACTTCACTAACTCCTCGAACTCCTAAATGTCGCAAGTGCAGTCGAGAATCATGAGGCATGTCATAGTTGCTCTAAATGTGTTTTGTTTCAATGTTGTCCGGTAGCCTGGTGTAACCCTTGGCCTGAGCTACCCTGCTGCCTTGCCCTTCCCTGCCTAGTCTTGCCTACTAGAGCTGCCTAGCGCCTACTAGAGTTGCCTAGCGTCTACTACCTCCTCGACTAGCTCGACTAGGGCGAGAGTTCCCCACAAATAGAAGTTCCCTACTCCTGTATAGAAGCTCCTCCGCTTCCCCACTATGGCCCTTATCAGTTCATATCAGACGACCATTTCATCATTCGAGTTTGCATATTCTTTACCCGTTTCTCTTCGTCACTCCTACTTTACAACTCTTAATCACTAGCTGCATTGTATCGTCACTTTAACAAGAGAGGAGTTAAGCTGACAAAAGGCCAAATTCTCTTCATCCCCGCCTGCTACCTTGGCCTTTCTATAAATTCCAACGACAGCTCAACTGGTTTGGCGGATGATAGTGCTTACCATACCATAGTACTTAGTACTAAGCTATCCTCCATCCATCAACTGTGTCATCCCTCTTGCTAATCACATTTTGCCATGCTCATGCCTTTCCATTCTCTGTCTCTTCAAAACACTCAGGAAAATCTGTGGACCAAGCTGTTGGGAGGCTGCCTACCTACCTACCCTTATCGTCCAAGACGATCGCTTAGAAGCGGCTTTGATCGCCTTCCGTTTCATCGCAGGTACTTAGGAACATTACTCGTCATTTCTTCTTTTGGCATGGCATGAGGTGTTCATTAGTGAAGGAAACTGGCCTCTCGCCATCTCATTGATGCACTGATGCATTGATGCATTGATGGAAGAAGAAGTATCAGCCCTTCTGACCTTTTCATTTCTTTATTTTTGTGCCTTCGACATCATAGATCCTTCATAATTATTCCTCCGCCCCTCTTTCTCTCGTTAGACTTCGAGACCTCAAGATCCTGCAACATATAAGAATTATACATTAACGCTAGATCGAGCAATCGAGCAATCGAGCAATCAAGCAATCGAAAAGAATGTTACCAGACGCCAATTCACCCGATCTCCACCTGGCTCATCCCACCCCCGAAGAGAAGTTGGAGACGTGGATCCTCAATTCTAAATCTTGGGGAAACGCCTTGTCCCAACCAGATTACATCGAACGTGAACGATACCTCTCAACTGTCCCTGACTTGGCCAGAAATGGCGGTCTTACACATTGGATTCTCGTTTCTAAAACCGCCGAACCCAATGCTCGAGAAATCTATGGCTCCTGCGAATCCCTCCGCAAACCCGCAATCATATCCAAGGATGGCATGGTGTCAGAAGGAATCACACATGGCATTGGAAGCGTATTCTGCAACCCGAGATACAGAGGGAAAGGCTATGCCTCTCGTGTGATGAGAGAACTAGGACCACTCCTTCGAACATGGCAAGCAGATCCGAACATTCCGGGAAGAGGCCACGTCCCCTTCTCGATTCTATACTCAGATATTGGGAAGTCATTTTATGCAGGACACGGATGGCATCCATACCCAAGTTCGCACATCGCATTCCCTCCCAGACAGAGCAACTCTCCAAGTAAAGCGACTCCACTTCAGTACCAAGATATACCAGAATTAGCCGCTTTAGACGTGCAGTATATCAAGAAAAGCTTGGAACAGAAAGCTGATGGCAAAACTAAGGTCGCATTGCTTCCAGATCATGATACATACATGTGGCATCATCTACGAGAAGATTTCCTAACCCAACGACTTTTTGGCAAGACCCCTACTATCAAAGGCGCTATTATGGGAGAAAAAGGCTCCCGGGTATGGGCAATTTGGACCCGAAGCTTCTACGGGCCTCTGGATGGAGTTTCTTCAGGAAACACCTTCTATATCTTGAGGCTTGTTGTCGAAGATTCTAAAGACTCCGAGGAGAACGCTGAGAAATTGAAGGCGATTTTGGAATTAGCAAAGGAAGAAGCCGAGAAATGGAAATTAGACAAAGTGGCACTTTGGAATCCAACAGAAGTTGTGAAAGGACTGATTGCAAAGACTGGATTGGAGCACATGGAGGAGGATAGGCAGGGGGAGAGCATTGCGAGTTTGATGTGGTATGGAGAAAGAAGTGGGAAAGTGGATGAGATCGAATGGGTTGCAAATGAGAAGTATGGTTGGTGTTGAGCAGTTGTAGATTTTGGTTGCTTTTCCGGATACCTCTTAGATTTGCATTTAAGACTTTTTACTAGTACTCCAAGTATACGCCGCGAATGTTTCCTGGTATCTATCCTCCCATTTCACCTCCAGAATCGATATTAACCCTCATTTTCTCCCCTTAGCAAATTTCTCGTGCCATTTATTAACTTTCACCACTCTCTCCTCTGCCTTCCCACCCTCTTTCACGGGAATCAACTCAATCGTATCCTCAATAACCGCAACACTCGTAATACTTCCCGTACTCAGAAACCCCTCTTTTTCTTCTGCAATATTAGGGCCCGTTGAAGAGAGACTAAGCACATGAATGGGATTCGAAGTATTTTTCTGTCGGAGTTGGTAAGTTTTTGTTGCTGGTGAAGAGGGAGAGGACGAGATGGAGAGGAGGGCGTGGCCGGAGGGTGTGGAGGAGGAGGTTAGAGTTAGTCTATGAAGGGTGTTAGAATTGTGTGGTGGAAGAAGTGGTAAATTTGGGAGGAGGAAGGGGGGTTACTTTGGCGGAGTGGAGGATTCTAGGAGAGCCAGGAGGTCGGGAGGTAGCTCGAGGAGTTTGAAGGCTTGTCGGGAGTGACTTGATGTGAAAGGGATGTCATTGCGGTATTGTGTTGCCATGTTCCCAAAAAAGCTTCCTTGACAAAACTTCACTGCGCTCTTGGCTTTTAGGTCTTTCTTTGAGGAGTTGAATGAATCGTCGAAGTCTATTCAAGATATCTGGACTCGAGAGGGGAAATGTTTGGTTTCAAAGAAATCGGCGGGGTTATATATCTATCTCCAGTAGCGTCGGATCAATCTAAAAATAATACCTTAATACAAGGAAATAACGCCGATTCTTCCATTTGAGATCCTCTTTTCATTTTTTCTGACAAACTGTGGTTATTGCAGCTTATTCTGCATGCTGCATGTCATGAATTGGCTCTTCGTGCATCTCTATTACGTCTTCTGCAGATAGTCTAACACGCGAAAGGCGCCGCGTTGTTTACTTCGTTCGTAACACAACACAACAACAACAACTCTAAACCAAACTTAGCAAAAACATCGACAGCCACGAGATTTAGGAATTGATTCATAACTCTCTAGTCACTTAAACTATGAGGCCAATTTAGAGACCCAGCACAGTTCAACCCAGGATCCAACATGGTGCGACTCACCGACGAGCTTGCCTTGTCACTTAATGAAGTCAAGCTCTACTATGCCACCGACCCCTACCTCGCGAATCTCCCCGTACTCATATTCCATGGCCCTTCTACAACTTCGAATTCCACGCTCAACAGCTCCCGAATCCAGGTCCATATCTTCACAGCCGCAGGCTTTCAAAGCTATCCGCGCATCACAATATCCCCCAACTCACCACTCTATGACTCAGTCAACCATCTTCCGCGCGAGAGACAAGGAGACGAGACATGTCGAGGTCTAGCATTTGGACTATACAAATACTTCAAGGAGCTTCCTGATGGAGTCAAGAGTAATTTGATTCTTCAATTTGCGAATTCGAGAGGCAAGAGACCTGGTTCCGCCCCAACACTCTTCTGCGAACAACATGCGGCAGATATCGCGAGCTCTGTGAGTAAGGTGGAGAATATCGCGGAAGTCATACGAAATATCGAATTAGCATTGCAACCTCAGAATATTAGTTTTGTAGATATTGACTTGGTGCTACCCCCGGGTTCGATTGCCCATTTTCACGAGGAAGATCATGATGCAACTATGGAGGATGAGGACTTCCCGGATCCTACGCTGAAGCAATATGGAGCTTATGCTCCTTTAGTGAAGCATTTTGGAGAAGTTTCTTTCCTGCCAACTTCGAAACTGCGTCGAGCTCCATCAAAACCTACTTCTCTCAATAGGAGCAAGTCTTTCCTCAAGGATCAAAAGATGTCACTACGTCGAGAAATGGGTGAAATGGTTGACACGGAGGGGCGATACGTTATTAAAATGCATGAACTAGTTAATCATATGGCAGACGACTTCAGAACTAAAGCCAGGAATCGAGCATTTGGCAGTTTCAGTCCATCAGAAGAAGATCTTCAAAAGCTGTTCCCTAAATGTCTTGATAGTATCTTGGCGATCAACTCGGCATTCTTACAGGCTATTCGGAAAGTCATGGATGATACGGAAGAGGAAGCCATGCGAGACTTGGAGACTCCTGTTATTAGCTCTACTGGATCTCGATACGGCGAAACAGGGCGACTAAAAGACCCAACTGGTGCACTAGCTTTTGCAAAAGTCCTACTCGAGTGGTTTCCACAATTCTCCGAATCCTACCAGGAATACATTCATGCTAGTCAAGAATTCCCACAAATCATATCGAGCTTTATGAAACAGCCTTCCAGTTTCTCGAGTCGTGTCCAACAAACAGGAGAGCAACGCCTACGATCAGCTGTCATTGAGCCTGTTCAGAGATTACCACGTTACAGTCTTTTTATTGACAATATCGTGAACTATCTCCCTGTACTCCATCCGGCGCTGCATTCCATGCTCAAGGCAAGAGATATAATTACAGCTATTTGCTCTCTTGATCCACCTGCTGCGGATAAATCACAAGCTGTTAGCCGTCTTCGGAATATTGTCGAAGCATGGCCTGCTCACCTTCATCCTCAAGGTCGACTCATCACAGCGGTTGATTTCGTTGAGCTTCCAGCACCTTTTCATGTTATTCCATCGGCTACCTCGGGTTTCTCAAAAGAAGGCATGATGCTTCTCTTTGGAGACTGTGTTGTTATATTAAGAAAGACAAAAGAGTGCAACATCTCCGCAAGAGGTATCATGGCTGAAGTTGACAACCCTTCTGCAGCTACTATGATGGCTTCTGTTACAGCTGCTGCTGGGGGACAAAAACATGTCTATGATTTATATTTTAGTGGCTGGCATGTAATTGGAGATACACGATTTACAACTTCAGATGATGGTCGTAGTATCTGGTTGACATCTTTACATGAGCTGAGGGATGCGGGAACTGGTAGGGATCGTAATACGCCTGCCACAGTTAGGAATTTCATTCTCCAAGGTGGCTATGAGGGGAAATCATCTAAATTTGCTGAAGAAGTGACGAAAGCCAAGGTTGAAGGAAGATTCTCCGAAGCTGAGCGAGAGACTGACACATGGTGTCTTCGTTCGGTCAAATTGCCTGCTGCAGATATTCATCTTTATACTGCGGTCTTTGAGGAGGGTCTTGATACTCTGATCGAGGGCCGAAAGGAGCCAGCACCCATTCGTATCGTCGTGGACAAGGAAAAGGGTACAAAGCAGTCTCCTGTTGGTCATTATGGAGTTGATATTGTGGCCAATGTCACAAGTATGGCAGGTGGTATGAAGTACAAACTTGAGGTTGACGGATTATTTGACAAGGTCTTTGTTGACGAAGTGGTCCCAGAACACTTTCTGCCCACGTTTGTAAAACGAGGTATGTGTCTCAACTCTCTTGTTCTCGTCTCAAATTAACATCTGTAGTTGTCGGTTTACTTAGTGCTCAACATGATGCCAGCAATCCGTCTTTAACTCCAGCTTTTATCTCATTCTACGCTAAGATACTTAAGTGTATCGAAGTGACCTGTGAGGGCGACAAAAAGCACTTTAGACCCTCATCTCCTGTCAAGATGCTCACGAACTTGTTTGGTAGCTCGACATCCTCCTTTACCAATTCCTCGTTGACTCGTCCTACGACTCCATCGTCTAAACATCCACGGACTCCATTGATGGGTAACATTCCTTCGATTCAGGCTCCAGCGATAACCAGAACGAACAGTAACAAATCCACACATTCGGTGCAGGACTTGGACGCGAAGAGCAGTGTTCGAGTACCGATTGAAGAGGCTCGACCAGTCAATCCTCTTGTTCGACTGGAAGAGACATTTACGGGCTATATTGCTGCTCTCCAGTCACGAAAGGGTAATGTAATTGGAAAGGTGCTGAGAAGCAGAGGGGGAGCGGATGAACTTGCAATCAATGCTTTGTACAACACTTTCATTGAAAACCCTTTTGACAACCGAACTGCTGCCGAGGCCTCATTCGATGTTCTCTTCGTGGCATTTGAGAAATTCCTCCGAATGGCATGGAAAGATCAAATGGGTCAGGTCATGTCTGTAGAAACCCTCGATTCCCTGCAGGAGCAAGCATTAAAGTTATTTCCTGGGGATTTTGTTGACTACGTCAGAATGATTTTTGGTGAGATGGCACCCCAAAATAGGAGAGCATTCATAGCTATCATCAAATTACTGGCGGATCTCCTGGAAGGCTGTGGCAATGATGGCGATCGGGGTGCTCTTACGGCTGCTTTTGCTGAGCTTCTTGTAGTTGAAGGGGAACCGCATAACTATATTAACTTGTTAGATCGTGTTGTAGAAGACTCAGAACGTCTTTTTGATGATATTGGCCCCGGCGCAGGCGTTACTGTTGGTGGAGGAAGCAATTATGGATCTTACGCAAGTCGAACTAGCCACTCGAACACGGGATCTCTCACATCAAATGCATCTTCATTACGGAGAAAATTTGATACACTACTTCGCCAGAATAGCAGCAAAGATGAACGACCCTCGATGTGGCGAACTTTAAGCAAGAATAGTCGCAGCGTAGCCACAGGAGAGGTCATAATGCCCTTGAGCTTATCGAAAGGTTCTCTTAACCGCTCGTTTTCCATTGAATCAACTAATAGGAGACCAATATCTCGTGATCGTCCTACACTGCACGGAGCATTTGATGATCGTCCTTCCAGCTCGCATGGACAAGGGGGAAGACTCAGCACAATCGGTGCTTCACCACCTCCAGAAGACACGAATGGCACTGCTAAATTATCTAAGAAGAAACGTCGAAGCTCTCTATCCGATCTTAAGGCTTTGATGACATCAGCTACTCTTGGAGGAGCAAACTCTCCCTTAGCTACACCATCTAATCGAAAGCCTTTATCCTTGAAATTCGAATCCTCGCCATGCACGCCGTCGCGAAGCACCAAGATCCCAGTAGCAGGAGGAATAATGGACAGAGGTCGAGCTATGTATAGCAGTGGATCTCCAGCCCAGAAAGAAAATACGCCTATATCTGCAACAAAAGTTCCTGGAAGTTTGGCAGAACGTCCTCAAAATATCATGTCCTCGCCAGATGTCATTGTCATCAAAGATGTATGGAAAGGACATTCCAAGACAGTATCTCTCCAATCAAACATCCCAACATTACGAGGCGCACCTCGTGATCGAGTTCCTTCGGTATCTAGACCAACGACAAGCTCCGGAAAATCTCCACAAAAACTCCGTCTTCAAAGCCCTTCCAAGTTACGAGAACGCCTACAAAATGAAGCCAAAGCAATCAACGAAGCAGAAGCATCGCTTCAAAATGAGCTCTCCAAAATCGGTGAAGAAATGGCGAAACTCCATGCCGGAACATCTGTTCGGTCCCAAGACATCCAAAGACTGTCCGACACCGTCCGCGCCCTCGAACGCAGAATCCCAATGGTCGCCAAAGATTTAACTGCTAGCAACGAAACCATAAAAAAGGATCTGGAAACCTCACTTCAAGCGTCAGAATTCAAGGCTAAAGGTTTAGATCAATTGTATAAAGAATCAAGTGCAGAAAATGAATTGTTGTATGAAAAATTTAACGGGGAATTGGGGAAGATTGTGAAGGCGCTGAAAGGTAAGGGGAAAGAGGATAAGGAAGAATTGGTGAGTAAGTTGAAGGGACAGAGTGAAGAGACGGCGAAGATTAAGAAGGAGAATGCGAGGTTGAGGAGGGAGATTTTGACTTTGAGGACGTTGCTGAAGGGGAATGAATCGTGATGCCGGTGATGATTGATTGAGCTCTGTTGATGTTGATATGTGGATGTCGGAATTGGGGTTGGGATGATGTGGATATAATTCGCCCTGGATTGGATCTGATTCGGCGTTTGGGGGGTGGGGTGTGCATACGGAGTTTGGGAAGAGGAAGGGAGTATTCTTTGTTCATACGGCTTTTAAAGGATGGATGCCAACTGCCAATTGTTAGACGGGCTGTACTGTACGTACTGTATATTATTATGAGACGACAATAGACTCTTGGCAGGATGTATATTCGTTCCTGGATGCGTGGAGAAAATGAATGGTCAGAGCGGTATGATGGATAGATCAGCACATGGGATGCACCTCAACATGATGCAAGGCACATTAGGTGTGATGAGGAGGGGTGAGCGCTGATCCTTTTCCGGAAAGTAGATACAAGCACGTGGGGCTGGGATAGGCAATGGAAATCTAATGTAACCTTACTCCAACATCATCTACTACCGTTGACCATTCGATGGCCGGCATGTGTAATGGAATATATAATCTATGTCTCCTTCCTCCAATGATTCCCTCTTCAGCCTTCTTCGATTTCGTTCCTCACAATGTTATTCTCTTCAACTCCAAGAGCGCTTCTCCCCCCCCTCCTCCTCCTCCTCCTCCTAGCCCTCTTCCCCCTCATCATCGCTTCCCCCCCCTCTCCACCTCAAAACCCCCATCCATTCCCCACACGCGCCCCTTCACCCCCCTCCCCCTCCACATGGATAAACTACACTTCAGTCCCCGGGTTCTTTCTCCAAGATGATCCTTCCACCAATGCTTCCACTTTCGACTATGTATTTCCCCCTTCCCTCTTTTCCCATTTCCCTCCTCCTCTCTCTCCTATCCATCATATCAGCTAACATAGAATAATCATATAGACACAGGTAAACTTCGGATTAAAAAACCGGACCTACCCAACTGATTCCACATGTGAAGAAGGCCTATCTCAATGGCAACGTTTCGGCACTTATGTTGATTTTTTGAATGCCGAGAGTGCGAGGGATGTCGATTATAAAGTACTGTTTATGGGGAGACATGGGGAGGGTTGGCATAATGCTGTATGTGCAGTATTTCTGATCTACTTTTATTACTACTTACTTTTTAGATTGCTGAATTGGGAAATTGGATTTATGTTGTTTTACTAACTTCTTAAATTTCAATAGGCGGAAACTTACTATGGGTATGTCTCCGTACTCTTGTTGTGAAATAGATTGGCATGAAGTTTCTGCATGCTCTTGTCCTTCCCTAGAAAGAAAAAACTCAGACTCTTTCCTACATTCTCTCCTCCCACCCCCTCCCTTTCCCGCTTAAATCAGCTTTTAAGGGGCAACCGCTAACTTCCCAAATTTCAAAGTACCCCTGCGTGGAACGTAAAGTCCCCCATTCTATATTCATCTTCCTTCTTTCATCTTTTCAAGCCATTAACAATCTAAAACAGTGCTACTACTCCGAGCTCGACGGCAACGGCACCGTAATCTGGGCCGACGCCCATCTGACCCCCACAGGAATAGCACAAGCACTCACAGCCTCCTCATACTGGGCATCTCGTATCTCGCTCCAAAAAATCTCTCTCCCCCAATCCTACTACACCTCCCCCCTATCACGCTGTCTAGAGACCTCCAACCTCACATTCTCCACTTTGCCATTACCGAAATCGCAACCGTTTATTCCTACGGTAAAGGAGTTTTTTAGAGAGACGATCAGTGGTCATACGTGTGATAGGAGAAGTAATAGGACATATATTCATGAGAGTTTTCCGAGTTATAGGATTGAGAGAGGGTTTCAGGAGGAGGATTTGTTGTGGAGGGCATTGGAGGGGGAGGTTATGATTGATCAGGATATTAGGAGTTAGTATTTCTCCTTTCTTTTTCGGCTTTCATGATTCCTTTTTTGGGGCGTTTGAAATGAAGATGGGAAATGGATGGATGATCAAACTGACGAGATGATGAACCGAAATAGGTAAAGTAATACTCGACCAAATCTTCACCGACGACCATAACACTTGGCTTTCAATCACTTCTCATTCCGGCGAGATCTCTTCAATTCTTCAAGGTACTCTTTTCCCCTCCCTCTCTTTCTCTGCTTCTCACTTCTCCCCTCTTTCCCCTTCCCCTCTCAAAAATCAAGCCCCCCAAAACTAACACTACACAAAGTACTCAACCACCAAGCATTTGGCCTCAACACGGGCGCCATAATCCCTGTCCTCGTAAAAGCAGAGATTATTCTAGGGACAGCTACGCCTACAGCTACTGTGCCGTGGACAACGCTATCTACTTGTACGAGTCCGCCGGCTAATACTGGTACTTCTTGAAAAAAGATTGGAGGGGAAAGGGGAAGGGATTCAATAAACCATTCATAAATTCTTGAATTACTTAATTAGAATGGCAAAAGAAGAGAAAGAAAGAAAATCAATGGATCAATATATGATTATTAATTTTATCCCAACCCATCCCGTCCATCCAAGCCATCAATGCATATACATCCATCCATACATAACAGAACTGAATGTCCTTCCTCCCTATGCAAACCCCGACCTATCCCTCTCAACAATGCCATCTCATGCCATGCAAAGGGCGTTCAGCTCATTACACATATAACAACACCACACCATACCATACCAGACCTATATGCCTATATGCCATAACTATTTAACGCCCATACAAATGCAATGCAATGCTAATAAAGCGATCGATTCTTGGGTATTATTTATTTATATAAAGCCATTAATTAAACACCATCTACACGAGACAAGAACTCCCGAACCCGAGGAAGCTCTACATCATTTGGTTCACTCTCTACCGCGCGAATGAGATTATCAAGTAGACTATCGATCTTATCTTCTTCTGTGCGGGTACATAGACTGATAATCTTGCGGTACTTGGCAATTAGCTCGGTGCTCTTGCTTTGGAGACTCCGGACACTATCAGATAGTGCTTCGTTATTGGCAGTATATGCAGCGAGTCTTGCGCGGAGAACATGGGTAGGGGGAAGAGAAGCTAATAACTGCCTCTGAGCTTGGTCTAGCGTTGGTGGTTGGTGTGAATTAGGATTGGTGTTCGAAAGGATATTTGCAGGCAAAGCAGGAATGACAAGACCTTTATCTGCATCACCTAATTTCATCTCGGACTCGTTGTTATTGATTTGACCGTATTGTTGTTGTAATTGCACGAGTTTGGCTCGTTCGTCCTCGGCGGCTCTTGTAAGATTGGCGATTTTGAGCTTCTGCTCTTCACGTCTTTTCCTGCGTTCTTGTAAACCCTCAAGTCGACGACGCTCCTCTCCAAGTGCTGCTGATGCATCTCGTAGCTTGATATGGATGGAATCGATTGTTACTTGCTTAGCGTCCATTTCTCTATTAAACTCATCTTCCGTTTGAGATAGGAGGGCGGTGATAGCTGACAAATTAGCAAAGGTCAACTAGAACAGATCTAAATAAACTCACAAGTAATAATTTCGCTACTAGATTCTCTAGTATTCTTGCTCATTGCCTTGTTAGGGCTACCATAAGCAGTAACGCGACCTTCAGCATCGGCTGGATCTCCTACGCCAAAATCCACGGGACAAAGGTTTGACCGATTTCGAATCCCAGGGTCTGCCCCAACTTCTAGAAGCTGAGAGATGATGCTTCGGTTGCCAATCCTAGCAGCAATATTCAGAGCTGTATCACCAGATTTATCTTGGAGATTGACAATCTCTGACATAAATCTACCAATGCCCATCGATCGAAGAGGTTGAGGTCCGTTGGTAAACGACTGTTGGCTGTTTGGAGCACTGCCTTGGCGAACGACAAACTCAAGAAGGGACTCGAGATAGTACTTGCTAGCTTGACTTCGGCCCTTCACCGCAGATGTGATTGCAATATGATGAAGAACAGTTCTTCCACGTGCATCTATCAGCTCAATTGTTGGACCAAGAAGCTCAAGGAGATCAGGAAAGCTGGCCATGTCAAGATTGTTGGTGACGACGCAAGCACGCATTAAAGCTGTTTCTCCACCACGGTTGACACGGCATATGCTTGCACCAGCAGATATAAGAGCCTTCAAAAGCGGAATGCGGGCGAGAGTAGCAGCCCAATGCAGAGCTGTATGAGCTGTATTGTCAACTGGCATATCTAGCTCTGGCCCGGACATAGTACGAAAGACCTCATGGTTAGAATAATCAATTCCAGGGGGTTCAGTAAACAGTGACATTAACAAGCTCTTTTTGGCCTCTGCGGCACTGGTGGTGGGTATTGGGAGAGGTAAAAGAGCGACTGGAGTGTCTTCATTCTGGGATATGTGGTGAGGGTGGTAAGCGAAAGAGTCATTTGCTTCTGTCGGGGACGGTTCTCGCATTGACATATCGTAGTAGCCACCGTTCATTGACTGGTGCGTGTCGTTGGCTGGTGAAGGTCGTAGCTTCTTTCTTGGTGGTTCTTGAAAGTCTCCGTCCTCACGTCCGTGGTGTGAAAACTGAGGCCCAGATTGGGTTGCATAAGCTGAGTCGTGATGGCCATTAATGGTGAAGCTGTCATTCGTTGCATGACTTTGCACAGACTGCTGGGAATTTGGGAAAGCTGATTCTTGACTACCCATTTGTTGCTGAGACGACTGTCGACTGAAGCTCGCGGGACGAGCTGCATTACTGCCGTTTCTGATACGTGGTACTGGAGAATCAAATCGAGCTTTACCTATAGCTGCAACAGCCTGCGAGGCGGTGCTCGAAATATTCTTGAAAAATGTCCCAGATTGCCCACTTGTTCCACCACCTACTCCCGAGTTGTATAGCCTCTTACGCTGAGCTGCCATTGCTTGTTCTTTTGTAGGAGTATCAATTCCACCTTGACCTGCAACACCACCATCTTGACCCATATCATATGTTAACAGTGGCCGCAGAAGTTCCTCCACTCCATACTGCCGGCAGAATTCAAGTCCTCTGTCAAATTTGATCCAGGTGCCTTGGTATTTTCCATAGCCGCCCTGTACTTTCTCGTGATCTCCTATCAGGATTTCCTTCTCCAAGACTTTTGTTCGCTTGCCCTTCTCTATTCCAGCCACTTTCAGGATTTGCGTAGCATTCAGCCAGCTATCTTTGCGCCGTCGCATAACTGCAATCTTATTTATTTCCATTTCGTACACATCCACTCCTGAATATACAGCCTGGTTCGAATTAGCAAGAGAACAGGGTATAGAGGGAGATTTTGTTGACCGAGTAGATTTGGGGAGCCTCGTTTCTCTGGCTGATGCCATTGTTCCCATCATATTGTCTAAAAGTTCCTCCGGTTTGCATCATGAGACCGTTGCCCTGCGAGCCTTGGCTCATACTAAACGACATGTCTAGGTTCGGTCGGGACTCTTGATCCTCGTATCCGTTGGGGGTAGAAGAGAAGGAAGGGCGATTGAGGTGATTCTGTCTCGAGTTTGAAGTCGCGGAAAGAGGTTGGGGGTTTGATGTGAATGTCGCTGATGCCATGGGGGGGTGTAATTCTCATTAAAGAAGCGCTCGGAATAGGCAGGTCAAAGGATATAGGTGTCAATGGTACTGTATTGGCGCCGAATGAAACGGGATTGGAATATGCAATGTCGTCGTTGTCAACAACAGTGTCTTACTTGACCTCTTAATCGTATATCCTGCAGCAGGTGTCGGAATACTAGGGGGAGAAAGACGCGTGCCTTTCGTGTACGCGGAAAGTGATTTTAGAATTGGTGTAGTTGTGAGAGTGGGGTCTCTAGAAGGAGACTATTATTGGCTGATATCGAGATTAATACTAAAGACACCAGGTCGTCGCAAAAATGCAGGCCCCCTTAGGACAATGGATTGCTCGCATGTGTTGTATAGTCACAGAAGGTTTGCTGGCTTCAAATATAACATATGGTCGCAATGTTGAGAATTGTTAGAAGTTATCGCTGTCAATAATCGATTTGATGTTGGCTTCTTGGGTACGCGACTTTCGCGACTCGGAGCCACAATTGTTGGCGCCTGAACTTTATGCCTGATATGATAAGGCTGCACTCAAACGTGGATTTTCTTTCAGCTGTTCAACTAGAATAACCCTACTTCGTAACAACATCAAAGTTACCTCTGACCTTGCTTCTTGATAAAAGAACTTCTTTCAGAGGAAATGACAACACCAGATCTCAATGTTTCAAAGAATCTGAATAATCCTTTCAAGAATCCCTAAGCGAAGATCCATCGAGCAATGGTATTATATAATTTCACCTTCTCTTATCTTAAATACTCTCTTTCACAACTGACCATTAAGTCTTTCTTTAATTATCTGCCATGGGATTGGGGTCTATCTTCTCTCTGCGGAAACACCAGCTTCTCTGCGATATCCAGCACACCTACCGAGCATTCCTTCGAGCTGCAAGCTACCTCCCGGATGCTACTGCGCGGACGTACATACACAATTACATCATACATAGATTCAATCCTTTCAACCCCCTCAAATTAGACCCTGCCAAATGGGGAACCGATGAATTTAGAAACAAGATTCCTGTGGAAAGGACGGAAGAGCGCCTCAAGAAGGCTCAAAAGGCCTTGAGAAGCCTCCAACGTGCTGGCGATGGGAATCCTACCGATCTGAAAAAGGTCCTGATGCATGCATATGGAAGAACGGGAAAGAGAAGAAGAGAATTGATCTCGGATCTGCTGCGGCCGGGAGAAGAGGAAGCCCCTGAGGACGATTCTGCCCTTCAGCATCTAATTCAGGATCAGATTACGAACAGGAGGAATCCTCCGGTCCACAATGCATCTACGGAACATTGGAATGTTAAGCCGATGCCTTATACCTCTGAAAAATTTGAAACCTTTCTCAGAAGCCAAAAGGAAGCAGTAATTGGAATACCTGCTGGGAGGAAAAAGATACGCAGCATACAACCGAAAATTCCACCGACGAATATATGGGGAAGATCGATGCCATTAAAACGTCAAAATAATATGAGGAAGAAATGGCTTTTAAATACTACAGCGATGGTTATGCCTCCTCTTCCCGCGCATGAATGGAACAGATTAAGGGATATTAGTTTAGGAATTCTTTCTGTGGAATTCCCTCCACGAAGGAAAGAGATTATTCTGGATATCGAATCTAGTGACAACCTTGATTCCTTGGTACGGCATTTCATCACATCTGCACGAGCCAATACTTCTACTACTCTCGAACCCAAGGAAGACGGTACTTTATGCGTAATAAAGCAGAAAGCCAAGGAGGGCCCACGGATAGATCATAAACGGTCAATACGGAGGATGTATAGGACTATCTGGAACCTTTCGCCATTGATGACACAGAATTCAGATACCAAACGATGGACTATAATATGGGGCGAACAGAAGTCACGAACATCTTCAGGGCATGTTACAGAGCCATCTGCAAGAGACATGGAGCTCTTTGAATAGGAAGGTGCCAGGGTCCTTAGAGCTGGTCCTACAGATCGTCCTCAGGACAGATCACGACGGAAATTCAAGCATTAGCACCAGAAACTTTGACGCACCTCCCCATCATGATCGCAGAAATGCTAGCGCAGCGCAGTTTTTTATTTTCAAAATTAAAATCTCTATCCTGCTCTCTTAGCCAGTTCCACCAGTCCATCCCTCTCAACCCTCATTGTCTGCCACTCAGTCAAGGCCTTAGCTCCAATTTTTTCATAAAACTTAATGCTCGGTACATTCCACTTCAGCACCGCCCACTCCAACCTTCCTCCTCCCATCTGCACGACCTCTTTCGCAAGCTCCCCAATCATTCTCTGTCCATACCCCTTTCCTCTTTCCTTCTCCCGTACAAAGAGATCTTCTAGATAGATACCTGGCTTCGCTCTCCAAGTACTATAGTTGTAGAAGTATAATGCCAAGCCCGCGGGTTCGTTGGAGGGATTGAAGAGCAGGATGGCACGCGCAGGTCGGGAGGAGGAGATGCAATCGCCAGTGGAAGGGGTAGTGTTTTCGGGGGAGACTAGATTTGAAGGCGCAAATGCAATGGTAGCAAGGAGAGAGGCGTGGGTGGCTTCGACAGCATTAGATTCTTTCTCATAATCCGCGAGTTCTTGAATGAGCTGGAGTATTATGGGGACGTCTGTGGGTTCTTGTTAGAAGGGGAAATCAGGGGAGAGGGGAGGAGACTGACCTTCGCGGACGGCGTGGCGGACTGTGACGCCTTCTAGAGCTGCCATTGTTGAAGGAATGCAGGGATTGTCGAGGGCAGGCCAATTGGGCTTATGAAAAGATTGAGGCAAATTGAAGAGTAAAATCTCTTACGTGTTTTAAGGTGTCAAGAGCAAGGGCGCGGCGAAAAATCTACCCCACTATGGAAAAGTCTCGGTATAGTTGCCTTATTTGACATTTCTGGTGTTGAATCTTCGATACCTCTTTTCAGCGAAGACAGAACATCCATAGACTAGCTTAGTTTCTGTATAATCAGATCACATGAGATCATTATTTTCCCCCTGCTTTTAGGTGATAGGAGTAGGGCTATCCTTATCCTAGATTTATTTCATATTCTGCTGTTCCCTTATAACATCAATTTGAAGATATAACTCCAGGATTTGATTCAATGGTTGATATTAGTAATTCTAGACAAGAAAAGCTTAATAGCTGGTTTATAGGCTCCTAGCATAATACTCGTACTTGATTAATTTAGTCTTCTTTTGCTATTACCTGTCTTCAGAGCATTCCCTTTTCTAAGTATATAATATATCTTGCTGAGTCCGAAGATTGCAGGAACCACTTCTCCAAGAACTGTATGGCCTACTCATCATCGCGGATATTCGTGGTAGTTGATAGTAGCTGCTTTTTCAAGTCGAATCTCTTCGTGGCTTTACGATTCATCTGTAGAGCCAACCTTTATCACGTTTTCCAAAAAAATGGGAGTGTAGATTCTTCTCGCTCTTTGAAAAAGTCGGATAATAGCCAATCGATGCACGCTGGTTGCATAGATCCAGAATAGTGACTCATCTCACCACAAACATAGAGAGGTAGCTCTTGCGAATAATCAAGGCACAACTGCCTCGGCGCTATTAGGTCGTCTGGCCCTTAAGCTTCTTGAAGGTGAGATAGCCCCCTAAGATTATCACTCTACGAGTATCGAAGTACTAGACCCCTATTTCGGAAAGCTGATTCCAACAAAGCTCGTTCCTGGTCCAGACTCTGGCGATTTCTCACACACAGTGTTAAAGTGAGAAGACTGTTCGCCGATGAGGTATAGATTCTCGACACAAGAGGCTGCCAATATGGATTTGGAGACGTTCTTGTCCCCTTCGAGAAGTACATTACAGACAAATCATGCCGAATTTGGAGCGAGCCTACTACTTACGATGTAACCGAAACGAAAGACTTAGATTGGACTTCTTCTTGACTCTTTAGTTTCTCGACGAGTTCCAGTCATTTCACAGTACGATTTATGTCCACTAAAGGCCACTCGTTATACCGTTCAATAATCTCAATACTCTACTAGTTTCCGTACGATTTGCCGGAGTCCTTTGTCAAACGAGGGTTCCAGATAGAACCTTGGCCAAGAGCTTTCTGCACAACTTCGCATGTCTCCACCAGATTATCATCAATTCCAACAATGGTTATCTCCGCAATGTTCTGAGCAAGGGTATCGTAAAATGGGCTCTAGCCAAGCGACCCGTTCCTGCATGTCCTCAACCCTAAGCGCATTGTTGCGCTGGGAGTCGAATTCCATGGGCTCCGGGAAACAAATTCCCATGAGCTTGTTATCTTTCGTTGGCTTTGATTATATATATGAAAGTCGGCGCATTCCTCTCACTTTATGACATTGGTGTATTTTAGCCACAGTTATCTTTTCTTCCTCGGCTTCACGGAAGCTGCCTCTCCTCCTTGATGAGAGAGGCATTCACGTCCTAATTCTCTGCTATTACCCAACGACTCTTACACCTTCTCCTATTATTTACTATGTATAGCTATCTTTCTGGCCCACTCCTGTGACAGGAGCGTCTTTATTGGCTAGCAAGTTGTTATCCGAAAGGCGCGCTCGGCATATTTGCAATTTTGACTCCGACTCCTCTCTCGTGGAAATCATATCAAACTTATTGATGTCTATATACCATTTCGAAAGCTCAAGATGGGATCCAAGGCTCCTGAAGGACATCAGCAGACTCCTGATGGTATGATTTAAAGCTCCTCAAAGCTCCTCAGTGAAGACCTAGCTAATCACGCGATTGCAGCAAACTCCAATGGGCTCAAGCCAGCTAATAGAGACCCCAAAATCACCCAAAAGGGTTCGAGCTCAGCAGATTTGGATCGTGGACTCGTCAGTAGTGATGATGACGACGACGACGAGGACAACCAAAGTGCTGTTCCCAGGATAAACACTGTTGTAGATGGAGGTGCGTTTCAATCGGCTACTCGAAATTAGTGTAAATGAGTGTCACTGTACTGAATATTAAAATTTAGAGAAGAAGAAGAAACGAAAAAGGTCTAAAAAGAAGACTAAGAAAGGCAGCCTCTCTGAGACTGCGACAGAGCAAACATCTCCTCCCGTCGTGCTGGTTTCTACGCTATTCCCATCTGGGAAGTACCCAACAGGGGAACTCGTGCCATATGAAACTACGACCCGTACTACAGATGAAGAGTCGCGTTATAACTCCCGCCTTTGGAGCGACAACTTCCTTACTGAGTATCGCCAAGCAGCTGAGATCCATCGGCAAGTCCGCCACTATGCTCAGTCAGAGCTTATAAAGCCCGGTGCAACTCTTCAATCAATTGCTGAAGGCATTGAGGATGGAGTTCGCGCACTCTCCGGCCATCAAGGCCTGGAAACTGGCGATGCGTTGAATGCTGGCATGGGATTTCCAACAGGGCTATGCTTGAACAACGTGGCGGCTCATTGGACTCCGAATCCTGGTGGAAAAGGCGTCGTCCTAGACAAGAGTGATGTATTGAAGGTGGACTTTGGAGTTCATGTCAACGGTCGCATTGTGGATAGCGCATTTACAATTGCGTTTGATCACACCTACGATAATCTTCTTGCCGCCGTTAAAGAGGCTACGAATACTGGAGTCAAGGTTAGTCCGATCGATTTTGTGTATCTGGTGTGTTTTTGCTGATGAAAGATACAGGAGGCAGGTATTGATGCTCGAATGAGCGACATTGGATCGGCAGTCCAAGAAGTTATGGAAAGCTATGAGGTCGAAATTAGTGGGAAGACATTCCCAGTGAAAGCAGTCCGCAATATTGCGGGCCATGACATCTTGCAGTACCATATTCATGGAGGCAAACAGGTACCTTTTATCAAAAACAAGAATCCAGATAAGATGGAGGAAGGTGAGGTGTTCGCCATCGAGACGTTCGGGAGCACAGGCAAGGGATATATGACTGATGATGTGAGGACTTGTCCTTTAACGTGTCATAATATTCTAACTTTCTTAGGTTGGAGTTTATGGCTACGGGAGAAATTCAGACGTCTCCAAAGCCAGTTTACATCTTTCCTCAGCAAAATCTCTCCTGAAAATCATAGATGCCAATTTCGGGACGATAGTCTTCTGTCGTCGATACCTTGAGCGTCTTGGAGTGAAAGGCTATCACCTTGGAGTAAGCCATTAGGGATCCAACCCTTATAGAGAACATAGCTAATTGAAGAAGATGAGGAATCTCTTAGACAACGGAATCGTGGAATCGTACGCTCCACTTGTCGATGTGAAGGGCTCGTACACAGCTCAATTTGAACACGTGAGATTCATCCCACAAATGAATTACCTCTCAAGCTAATTACTTATGCAAGACAATTTTACTGCACAGCGGAGGAAAAGAGGTAATCAGCCGCGGTGATGATTACTAAGCTCTATTTACATTCATGGTTAACAACTCTCTTACTCGTTTGATTTCTTGACATTTCGACGAGAGCCTGCCACTCATTCAACATGATGGCTATTAGTGTTGGTTCTCCTTTCCTATAAATCTTCGCAATCACAGTCATTACTAAATCAATTCCATGCTGTTTCCAACAATCTTTGCTTTTCTGGTGAAAAGAACAAGTGGGTATGCCCATGATTAATTAGATTGCGTGAAGTATGTAGACGTGTCTACTGGAAACGCCTCTCGTGACTCAGTTATTGGCTAGATTTGCTGGCAAACTATTCCCATTTTCTCGTTGCCTTCTTATCTTAGGCACCTCGAACCAGAAATATCCTTTTGATCACAGTCAACCGTTTGGACCAACTCCATTTCTTCCATGTGACCTTCAAGTAGGGCGTCAGTCTCCTGCAACGACAAGAGTATTCCTCAGCGCGTTTGCGCTTCTTTGGCGATGCTTGACCGAGGCTATTCTGAAGCGTAGTGCAAGACGCCGGCTTATCAGAGTTTTCTACTGGATATCAGATCAGGCCATGGACAAACAATAGAGACTTAAAAACTTACTTGGAAGCGATATGTAGTGGGGTTAATTCCTCCGACTTACTCGACTTGGTTAAGTCGATGACTAGAGGCCCTGGTGCGGATTCTGGTTGATGTAGCGGCGGGAGGCTGCCCTTAAGGTGGTGACCCATTTTTCTAGCAATTATTTTGCTCGACAAGTAGAAGGCGGAGAAACTGTGCCCAATAGCTAGTTCCTCTCTACTGTGCCTTGCAACTATGTTAATCCTGAAGCGCGTCTTATAGTAATTTCGAAAAAAATTGGGAATACAGGCATATGGCCAATAACCTAGGTCTTCAGCCTCCCTAATCTTTAAACACGACATTACGGCAGGATGCGTTTCTGGTTTGACGACTTACCAGCGTACTCTAACCAACATGCTCCAGAGGATTTGGGGTAGGTCATAGGATGAGGCACATAGCGCCTAGCGGTCCAAGGAAAGGCCAGCATCTACCTAGTACCCTTTATTCTAGATGTATAGGCGGCAAATTATGTCATTAAATTATAATATTATGTGCATGCACGGAAAGAGATAAGGCGCGGATTGGACTGGACTTGGACTGGATAATCCACTGTGGACTTGGGACTTTTTCTTTTTTTTCTTTAGCAATCCAACCCAACGGAGCTGGACTCTGGGTTAGATTATCTAACTTGGATTTTTAATTTGGGTTTATCCAATGGACTTGGATTCTCTAATTGGGTTAATCCATTGGGTTGGACTGTTGGGTTAGACTTTATATACTTGATAATACTAAAATAGGTACCTTTTATAAATCATATAATAAGTCCAACCCAATAATCCAACCCAATGATTAACCCATAAGCCCAACGTCTAATCCATTCCGTGCCCTAGAAAGAGGGGGAGTGAAGGCGGCAAAAGAAAGGACGGAAGTGGATGGAGTTGAGGGAAGGGCAGGATTTTTAGCTGCAGAATTATCACTACCCATATAGACGCCAGTTTAGCTAGGCTATTATTCGTATATAAAACATATCTATTGCTATCATATAGTTAACCATAATTGTATCTTCTTCGCAAATATCAATCATCTACATCTTCTATAGCATTAACAGCCGATCTATGATCAAAATGGAGCCAGCACCAGCTGTTTGGAAAGGAGACAATCCTATTGACGAATCAGTCATTCAATTACCTGTTGACGAGAGTATCATAGCTGGTATGCTTGTGGATATATCTAACATAAACCACATTATCTAACAATTGAAGCTCTTCCGCCCCATACAGAAATTCTCGATATCTCGCCTCACGGAAATAGCTATTGGACACGAACAGCCAAGCTTGAAACCAGACAGGCAGATGGTTCTCCGAAGAACTTCTTCTTAAAGGTAAGTAGCCCACCTTACCTATTAACCGACTAATTCAATAACATATTTCTCTTTCCAGGTAACCCAAAACAGTATCGGCAAAGAAATGCTATTCAGCGAGCTTTACTCCATGAACCTTCTACACTCTACTCTCCCCTCCTTTACTCCCCTCCCTCTCACCACCGGAACCTTCAAATCCAGCCCAGACCACCATTTCTACCTCAGCGAGTTCCTTGAGCTCACAGGCTCCATACCCACTAACATCACTTCCTTCGCCTATCATCTCGCGCTCCTACACACACTCTCTCCTTCTCCCAACGAAAATTACGGGTTTCCCATCCCCGTCTACAGCAGGACCATTGAAAACGTCACTGCCTGGACCACTACCTGGGAACAATACTTCACAAACTGGATGCGCGATCTGTTTTCCAAAGAACTGAAAGCGCAGGGTCCAGATGAAGAGATTGAATATCTTTCAGAGAAGATATTGAAGAAAGTCATTCCGAGGCTGTTAAGGCCGTTAGAGAGCGGCGGGAGAAAAATAAAACCGGTCTTGTGTCATGGTAATTTGTGGGATGGGAATGCAGGACAGGAAATTGGGACGGGGAGGGTAGTGGTGTATGATGCGGCCTGTTTTTATGGTCATCATGAAGGTATTTCTCTCTTATCTCAAATCAGTGTAATTGATATTTGACTGACATCTATATGTGATTGGTAGCTGATTTAGGTCCTATGAGAGTACCACGCCATAAACTCGCTTTTCAACCGGACCACAATAGCGGTGACACAGTGCTGGAAGTCTATCTAAATAAAGTACCGGGCCCAGGACCACAAGGGAAAGAAATGAATTGTATTGATACTTATCTTTCTTTCTACCCGCCATCAGAACCAAGGGCCGATTGTCCGGACAGAATTCTACTCTATATGTTGTAAGATACTCTCTAGCTGTTGGAAGTCGGAGTAAAAAAAGCTGATAATATTTTTATAGACGATTTGATATTATGTGCTCAGCGTTGCATCCTGGAATGGCGTTGCATAGAAATCTGTAAGTCCTCGATGGGCAACTTGAGGAGATGGAGCTGATCAATGGTTTAATTTAGGATACGTGAAACTATGCGCGAGCTTGTTGCTAAATACCCGAATGGATATAATGGATGGGTAGAAGAGATGGGAGAAGATTGGCAATATGTGTGTCTACAGTAGTCATAATGAAAAGTGGTCTAAGGGAGATTCAGACAGAAGATGCTATTTAAGGTTTATGTTGATGTGGCCAACGAGCTTCTACATAATCAAAATCTTATTTCACTCTTGCTCAGCTGGTGTATTTCAAGTTTCTGAAGGATTTGGCTAAGTGTAGTCAATTATCTAGCTACTAGTGGCACAGTAGATTGTTTCAGACTAAGCTATTTAGACTTTGAAACTAGCAAGCGCTATTCTTCAACAGTGGGATTGTTGGTGGTCGTAACAAACTTCAAGGGAAGGGCGGCGGCTTTCTCAATTCCTTCTCTTTTATGCACAATCGAGCATGGCAAGTAAGCGAGCGCTTATAACATAGATGAGTTGTCGACGCGCTTCCTTCTAGACAAAATGTAAATGGGGTGAAGGATCGATCAAGGATCAATCAACCTCAAGGTAAAGCGCTTATCTAACAAAGGCTAACATATTTTCTTTCTTTCTCTTCAATTTTCATTTCTCCTTCTGTTTTCTTCCTGTATTGTGCCTTTATGGCGTTTTCTCACCCCCTATACGTCCGACGGAACCTCTTCTTCATTCTTGGTTTCTGGATATTTATTCTTTGGCGCTATCCTCGTTGGTTTTTCCGTTCTCGGGAATTTGCACCTTCGAGAAATTCCCCTGCTAACTGCCGTGCTTTGCTAAACTATACCATTAAGCTGGAAGCTTTGTATGGATATGAAGGTGAAGAAGAACGTAAGCGTCCCTAAGCCTCATTCCCTTTATCTCTTCTGAAATTCTTCAGATGTACCGACATTTGGCTCCCAGCAGCTGTTCAACAGAAGTAATAAACTATGCTTCACATACGAGTCTCGGTTTGGTGCTTATACTGACTCAAGCAATGACTGGGGCCAACTACAGCAAGAATGTCTTGCGTTTCAGTCAGGCTCAAAGTCAGCTCAAACCAGTCGACGATTGACGTTCCCCGATCCCAACAATCCACAAAAGACTATTATCCAGCTTGAACGGCCTTCGAGGACAGCGATAGTTCTCCGCACGTGGCTTAATTTTGAATATACACCTGACATCCTTCGCTATATTCGATCATTGATAACCGAGCTATCACTTGATTCTGGCGGACAGTATGAAGTCTTCATCCTCGTACATGTTCAAGACGAAGGTTTAAACCTATATTCAGACCCTGAATCCTACGACAAGCTTGTGAATAAACATATTCCTAAAGAGTTTCACAACATCGTCATGTTATGGGATTATTCCCTCCTTCGGGCCTGGTATCCTGATGTAGAAGCGAAAGATACGTAGGTTTATTACACCACCTTAGACCTCTCTATTCTACTAACATCTCCAAGCGTCCAACGACAAATGTACCAAGCCATCCAAGTCTTCTCTCAACAGTTCCCAGAATTTGGATACTATTGGCAATTTGAGATGGACTTCAAATATACCGGTTCCCACCTCCCTGGTCTCGAACTGCTTTCATCATGGGCGGTGGAGCAGCCTCGAAAATTCCTCAGTGAACGAAATGCTCGTTTCTACCTCCCTCAAGTGCACGGAGACTGGGATAACTACACCAGCTTCGTCGCCGCTAGTCTTGATGACACCGAGACCGTCTGGGGTCCTCCTGAAGTACAGGATATTAACCCCGTAGGACCCCACCCACCGACCGCTCGCCCAGAAGAAGACACAAGCAACTGGGGCATTGGCGAACCAGCCGACCTTATAACCTTCATGCCCCAAGTCGACATTCGAGATACCTCTTGGGTCTTCGTAAATGATCTCGGCAAATTCACCTCCAACGCGGACCTTCCCCGTCGTGCAGCTCCCGTCTCCATAACACGATGTTCACATCTTCTCCTCTCCGCCATGCACACCGCGAATCTAGCTGGACAATGGGTATCTTCCGAGATGACTCCAGAAACCTTCTCGTTGCTGCATGGATTGAAAAGTGTGTATATCCCACATCCAGTGTACATGGATGGACCGTTTAGAGTAGAAGATTTGGACAAGAAGTTTAATAGTGGAAGACCGGGGAATGCCGGGGGTGGAGCGAGAAGTGTGTATAATATGGGGACAGTGAATCATCATATTTTTCATAGATTGACATATTGGTGGGAGGCGGAGTATGCGAAGGAAGTGTGGGATGCGTTTAGAGACGAAGGGGAGTGTGTACCGCCCATGTTTACGCATCATGGGCATTTGCCTGATTAGGCGATCTTCAGCAACTCATCTTTCAAAAATGAATTTTGTACGGAATTCTCGCGGGGCAACAATTTCAATTGACTTATCCGTTCTCATCCCTGGTAGGTCTAGCGCTTCTACTAAAAGTTAGTATTAGGCCTGGATAGATCCTTTTAGGTTTATTGTTCCATTTTGTGAAAGCCATTTCAGTAGCCTCGTTTAGCCTACGAAAGACTATTTATTCTTAGTTCAATTCCCATATTCTAGATCTCAACGCAGATTTAAAGACAGGCTCTCTTATTAAGTCGAAAATAATAATAGAGCAAAAGCACCCCTTCGGAATTATCGCTGGGGTTGAGCTTACAACACATGTCTTTTTACTTCAGCCTCAAGCACTAAAATGCGCATATCACAATGCAAGATTTCTTAAACATATTTATGCGCAGCCATTTAGCTTGCTATGACTTCGTGGCAACTTTCCTGGAACCCAATCTCGCGCCTCCAAATGGAAGGCTGTGCTGCCCATACCTTTTACCTTGATCTTCTTTATATTCTTCAAATGGCTTCTGGGAAATGTTTCAGGAGTCTTATGACAACATGAGAAAACGAAAGGGTGCAGGTATGTTGATCTTGAAGCACACTGTGATGTATAGGAATTGCCAACCGAGGGATTGCAGAATTGAATGAACATAAATTCTACAAACCAGCCGCAGTGCAAACACCAGTTCTACGTGCTTTATTCCTAATGGCCGAATGTTTTATCTTCTAGACTCTCTCTTCTCCCTTCTCATTTGCTCCCTTACTCTAACCCCTCCTTTTACTTTTTCCTACCTATATTAAGACCATGTGCCTATTCGGAGTATACTTAGAATTACTCAGAGCACTTTACTCCGAGTAGTCTTAATTTAGCTATTTAGAATCAGTTCAACTTAAGTCAAGATAGTTTAAGTAGAATTAAATAATTTTCTTTTCTTTTCTCACACCGCTTTATCCAATCTTCTGAGACCCACTAAACTTTCAGTTTTAGAACATTGTAACCGAATGATTCCTTTTAATTCCTCATCAGAAAAATCTATTTGCTTTTCAAAATATCCTAATCCTCTACTAAATGTTCCAAATTATCCTCTCGAATCGATCTCCTCCCAAAGTGCTAGGCAAAATATCCTAATCCTCTACTAAATGTTCCAAATTATCCTCTCGAATCGATCTCCTCCCAAAGTACCTAGCATATATAACTTAGAATATCGAACAAATGAGCACATACGACCACAGACTGAAGACCAATAGGGCATCCCGTCCGCTCTGCCGTACTCAAGCTTCAGATCGGTAGATTAGTAGTTAAGTGGGTGACCATTAGCGAATACCTGCTGTTGTATGTTTTTTTTTTCTCATTGGATTCTTACAGAATAGTATATAAGAAGGTTGGACGGTACATGGAGAGATGTGCGTTAGAGAGAAGTGTTGAAGTTTGTTATTAAAGAGAGCGCTGAATTGTAGAGAATAAATCAAGCTGGGAATTTGAGTGGGCCGAAAACCACGCAACCACGGTCGAGCCCGAGTTAAATGCATTTAAATACTCTCCGTTGGGCGGCCCGAGAACAATTCGTCTTATATAATTGCGTGAAGAGACAGATGGCTTTGAATCTCCGATGTTCAATCCGCTATGGGCTATTAGCTAATATGAAAATCTGATATAGAGCCTTGATGGTAAAACTCCCAACGACTTGGGGGAAATAATACGTTGATATCTTCGAAATCTGAGTATTTCAGACTACCTTCATGGGTTGCCAAGTGAAATCCATGCACAATGACGGTGAAAATTTTCTTGGAAAACCGGATGCTTTAATTACTACGTTATATACATACTCGTACTCGATATTCTGGAAGTTCATATTTGGGGAAATGGAATATTGAGGCAGTATGGCTTCACGGTCTTGTAAAGCATACCCAACCTTGCTTCGCACGTCAAAGCGGTTCATCGCAAAAGTCCGTTAGTCGTTAAAAGTGACAAGAAAGGATATCATGCTAAGAAACCGTACCAAAAGCTGCTATTGAGCCATGGTGCCCCTCGAGACTCAGAAGCGAGCTCACCTGCACCGGACATAGGTCTGCGGCATGAGCTGTACTTGCACCCAAAACTCTCTATGCCCAATTTGGATTTATGTGCCATACAAGCCGTCTTAGTAGTATTTAAAATATCGAAGCGAAATTAGCCGAGAATATTAGCCGCTTTGGCTGCGCACTACACTCAAAGACAATTGCTACTTGATATCATAAAAGCCTGAGACATGGGTCCAAGAAAATGCACCTTTCCGTTCCGTTTGACTGTCCCACACTTCAACCTATTCTATGTTCTTTGATTTCTTGAGAATGTCTCCTCTTCCTCGCCGAAGCTTATGCATAAATTCCTTGCCTGGGCGGCTCAAAGCATCATGCCGACAAGCAAACTTCCATTGACTCCATTCCATGCCTCAAAGCATAGCAACTTTGATGCAGTCTGGTCAGGTCCCACTGTCGCTGTTGGCGAGCAAAACTACTACTTATGCCCAGAGCCGAAGGTTTGTGTTGATTATTCGTAGGTCGAGCACCCTAAGTCATAGTCGGGTTAGAGTTGATGGTAAGTTCGTCCTCGATGGAAAGGATGACAATGTGTGTCGTAGACCATGAGTCCTTTGCAATTGGATTCAAGCTGCGGCGACAAAAGAATTCTAGGTACATGTCTTAGACCTTCTATATTACCCGTAGTAATTGATATACCAATCACTCAGATTTCCCGGAGCATTGAAGGAGGTCGTTTCTCCCCAAAATACCAAAGAGAATATCCCCCTTGAGTGAATAGTCATTCTCCAAAACAAACATCTCCCAAAGTCATAAGGCACTACCTTACAATCCAATCCAATTCCTATACGGTATTATATCTCACTGTAAATGTTATACTTGAAAAGGGTCTAAATTTGTAGAATTCTTAGAGTCTAAGCCAAAGAAAAAAAGTATATGGTATTCATCTTCATAGCATTTCCCCTAAACTTAAATCAACGCCATAAACACCTTTTCATTCTAGACAAAACGAAATGGAGAAAAATGTCTCTCCTTTCTCTTCAACTTGAAAAAACAAAACAAAAAACAAAATAAAAAACATGACCTTCATCTCGACTGAAGATCTTCTCCAAAAATACTCTGTACCAATTCTCCTCCTCTTACAGCAAGGATCGAGAGCAAAGTATCACTCAACTACATCACCATTAGCTAGCGTCATCGATCTATAAAAGAAAAGGAAAACTCACCCCATGCGTCCCCTCATTACAACCTTGCAACCAGATCCCCGCCCCCTTGTCAACCTTCTCCCCATCCATCTGAACCCTATAATCCCTCCCGATCCTCCATTTCCCCTCCTTCTCGTCTTCCTTTTGCATTAACCCCTCCACACCCCTCAAAATATCCTCATGCGCATCCCTCACATACCCCGTCGCCACAATCACATGATCCACCTCCAAATCCTCCTCTTCCCCCTTCCTCCCGCCCTTCCTCATCTTCAAAAGAACACCTTTTCCTTCCTGCGTCCGAGAAGCTGAAATCACGGTTCGATGAGGTAGGATTTGGCAGCGCCAGATTGAGGAATCGTTTCCGCAATGAAGTCGTTGCATGTATAGTTTTTCGTTGAGGTATTCTAGGAGTGATAAGCGGACGACGCCGTAGTTTGTCCCGCGGTCGAGAGCGATGGAGGAAGCGCGGGAAGAGGGCGATTGGGAGAAGAATCTGGAGACGCGGTCGGGGTCGAAAATCTCGTTTACGCTTTTTATCATTAGCATTCGCATTTATGATTTTTGGAGGGGGGGGGATGGGAAGAAAGGAAAGAAAGACAAACAAAGGACTATCATCGCTAGGTCTCAAACTCGCCCCCTTTATACACAACTTCACTTCGGCTTCACTACCAAACCTCTCACTCAAATCATTATATATCTCTGCTGCGCTCTGTCCACTACCTATCACCGCAAATCTCAACTTCTTTCCATTCTCTCTCACTTTCACTTTCACCTTCTCTCCTTCTCCTTCTTCTTCCTCAATCTTCTGAATCGTACTTGCAAATGTAGAACTATGAGTTACATGTTTCAAACCTTGGAAAACTTGAGGAATTGATGGTTTTCCTCCCACGGCTACAACGACATGTTTTGCTTTTCGGGTGACGGATTCACCCGTGAAGGTATTTAGAGCGGAAATTTCCCAAGACACGATTTTTCCAGATGACGGAGAAATGGATCCGGTCGTCACGGAATGCACTTCCATTCCATATCCCACTACACCCATCTCTTCGAATCTGGAAGCACACCATCTCAAATAATCTTCATACTCAATTCTAGACGGCAAAAAAGTCCCCAAGTTGATGAAGTGATTCAGACGCCCTTTGCAGAAAAGATAGTTGATGAAAGTGAATGTTGAGGTTGGGGAGCGAGGTGTGGCAAGGTCTTTGAGAAAAGAGATTTGCATTTTTGCGGAGGGTAGCTGCATGCCGGAATGCCATGCAAATTGGGGTTGGCGCTCGAGGAAGAGGATTTTTGGTGGTGGGGAAAGGGAGATAGAGGTCGAGGAGGAAGAGTAGGTGTCATAGAGAGCGATGGCAATGGCGAGGGAGGCGGGGCCGAATCCAATGCAGATTAGCTCAAGCTCTTCGGTGGAGGAGGTTGTGGTTGGGAAAAGGGAGGTTGTCGATATGTGACCATTCCCGTTGGAGTGGCTATTTAGGGAAAGGGATGAGAGGTGGTTGTTGAGAGGAGAGAGTCCGTTTCCGTTTGTCACTTTTCCGTTCTCGTTGATTTCTTGGGGACGCATTCCTTCAGGTGAGGAGTTGATCACCGAAGATGCCATGGCTGTTGGCTTGGCTGTAGTTCTTGATATGAAGGAGGAGAAGTAATGCGACTGAGGCATGATCGAATGATTGAAATGTTGTCTCTCGTCCAAACTCAATTTCAGAGACCCTTTCCTCTTTATCCTTCAATGGAGTAGTTCTATTCTTTTTACCCAATGATGCCAAATCCCCAAAGCTTCAGAAGCTGCAAGGATCCCCTAATTTTCTGCAAGTTTCCTTCCAACAGAATTCGCTTCCTGCAAACGCAACTGCAAACCTCAAGCAAACTCGTCTCCTGTCTCTTTTCGAAATTGAAATTCGGTTTGTCTTACTTGGTCTCGCTGGTTGCAAGAGCAGAATAAATGAATGACAAGTACCTTCCTCACCACTCGAGCGAGCCGTATCTGGTGCGTAGAAAATATCCCAAAGGATGACTTCTGGAAGAATATATTGGAGGAACGCGATTGGTGCGAGAGCGGGATAGTTTTGAGATGGTTGAGATTATTTCGCTCTCTTTCTCTATTGACTGGATATCCTATCGTAATGACAATGATGAAAATATCAGATGTCGAAGTCAAAGGAAGAGCTATCCGAACGAAATCGAAAGCAAATGATACATCCAAAAAAGAAAGGTTCGATTCAAGGCGAAATTTCACCGTTTTTAGTCTTTTTCCCTTCAAGTATGAGAGATAGAGAATAGCTTCGGCGTATCCCGTGTCAACGGATGACGATACTTTTTCTAGGAGTCGTATGAGAAGAGGAGTATTATCGGGTGAGCTGGTAAATGTTAGACTAGGGTTGTGGTTGGGATTGGGACCTGCAGTTTGTTCAAATTAATTAAATTGTTACATACGAAGTTTTGTCTACTAGCTTGGGAAAGGAGTTCCACATCGATATCCTTAAAATATATCAAATTTTAATTTCCCCCTCCACCCCCTTTTGACTCTCGGTGTATAAGTGACGCAAGAGTAAGTCCCCCCCTTTTTGCCCCTTTTGCTTTCATGTGCCAATCCAATATTTGTATTCAAATATAGCCTTTTACTTTCGCATTAGGAAATGCAAACCTGAATTATTCCCGGGTTGATATAGACAGGACAGGATAGTGTTTGCCACATAGACGATGGCGCTATCATTAACAAGGCAATCCAACAGCTTTTTGCTCCGTACACCGCCAAGAGTTTTTATCAGATCCGCTGTATCCTGGTCGAATTGTGGACAAAGCGATGTCGGCCGGCATTTGCGGAGGGGTCAAAGACCTTGTGCAAGGGGCAGAGTTTTATCAGATCGAAAGATAATCTTTGAGAAACAGGGGAAGGCAATAGAGCGTCTTCCGGACCCTAGCTTGATTTAGCAAGTGGTTAAAGTGGACTGATAGACTGTCATATACGTGCATGTATGCAGGGTGATTGAAAAAAACAAAACCAAAGAACGGCCGTCTTGGCATTACTATGTTCTTCAAGGAAGGAGGGGTCGGATAGGTTAGCTTACAGGGAGAGACGGGATGCTGGCGGACTTGTTGTTTCTTGAAGGAGACCGAGGAATCAGGGGGGACGGGACAAGCATGGCGGGAGAGGAAAGGAGTTGTCATGTCTGTTAGAGTCCGGGGAAATCTTCTAAAAGATATGCTCTATTACGGTGGGAGAGATGGATGTATTTAGAATTGTATTTGTAGTACAAGCTCGCGTGGTCATCTGTCCTACTACAAGTGTTGTCAAAAACAAGAGAATTTTATTACTCCAAAGGTATTATTCTATCCCACTCCTAAAACTCGCAGACGATGCTATGCTATGCACGCCAGAAGTACACACTTTTTTGCTAGAATATTAATCTAGATTCTGTGCTCGAATCATCTGTTCGTAGATGCCCCCTCCATTCATTAATTCTTCATGTCTGCCCGCCTCGACAATCTTCCCATAGTCGAATACCAAAATCCGATCGGCTTTTTGGACACTTGTAAGACGGTGAGCGACCATGATTGTGGTTCGTTTGCGTGACACTGCTGTAATCGCTTCTTGGATTTTGGCTTCGGAATGAGAGTCTGTTGAAAGGTTAGAAATGTATGGATTCATGAGAACAGGGCCACCGTACCTAAAGCGGAGGTAGCTTCATCGAGTAAAATAATCTCTGGGTCTCTGATGTAGGCACGTGCGATTGCAATACGTTGCTTTTGCCCTCCTGAAAGCTGGGATCCATTGATACCACATTGGCTACAAATCAATTAGTACAAGTGTCGTTGTAAATGGAGTAGGTGCTTACGTCTCGTAGCCATCCGGTAGTCCATTGATAAAGTCATGAATTCCCACAGCCTTACATGCCTCTACAATCTCTTCTCTCGTAGCTTTATGTCCAGGTCTAGCTCCTAGGCCGACGTTGAACGCAACACTACCAGAGAACAGGTCTGGATCCTGAGCAACAAGACTCAATCTAGCTCTGTGTTGAGAAACTGGAACAGATTTGATATCAACACCATCCAGCAAAATGGTCCCGGAAGTAGGATCGTAGAATCGCTCAATCAAAGATATCGTGGATGTTTTTCCAGCTCCTGACTTCCCGACAAGAGCGACTGTCTCGCCAGCTTTAATTGTGAGATTGAGATTCGTGAAGATAGGTGCATTGGGACGTGATTGGTAGGTCAAGCCAACATTTTTGAATATGATAGAGCCAGTTCTACACTTGGTGTCTGGCTTTATTTGGACAACATCCTGCCCTGATTCTGTTGCGAGTGCTGTGTCAATGGTTGGCTTTTGGTCATGTAGTTGAAAAACTCGAGAAGCAGCTCCCTGTGCTCTACCTATGTCAGGCGCAAAACTGAATAACTGACCGGCTGCCTGGGCTGAGAAGAGAATAGCTGGAAGAACGATGAAGAATTGACGAGAATTGTAATGGCCCTCCCGTACTTGTTTAGATCCCCACCAGTATGCCAGAGCATAAACGAAATATCTATAGACAGTCAGTGAAAGTTACAAATACGAGGTGGGTTACTAACGTGATAGCAAGGGAAAAGGCAAGGAAGAGGTTGCCAATAGCTGTGTATCTGAACGTTTGTTCCCGATTCTTATGTATTGCGACATCGAATCGTTTCGAGATTTTGCTCTCTATTCCAAGAGCAGCGATGGTTCGAATGGCACTACATGCTTCGGTAGCTAGGGCTGCTGCATCTGTATAAGCGGCTTGATTCTTCTCCTCAACCATGGCTACAACTTTCAGGCGACCGAATCCAGCAAGGACTACGATTGGAGAACAAGCAAATAGTACAATTGCTATCTTCCAAGCGATGATGTGTGCTAAAATAGCTCCTCCGATAACTGATACAAGCGCAGAGATGACCGTTCCGATGATAACACCAGAGAGACCACTTAGATTTCCAGAGTCCATGCTGATTACTGACATGAGGGCAGATCCGGATCGACCAGGTTGAAGGAACCATTCCATATCTTGACGTAGGATGGTCCTCAATGATATGTCGCGAGTTAACATGATCAAGTGCTCCGAAACAATACCAAAGCAGGATCCTGATATGACGAACCCACTCAAAGCTGCCAGAGCTACAACAAAGAACATGAGACAGAAAAAGTCCACTCGATCAGCAGCGACAGATCCATTTAGGAGCTGTACCAAGTTTCCAAAGATAAGTGATTCGCCAAGGACCAAACCGCCAGTAACAAAACAAGCTGCCAATGCCAGCAGTGTAAGAACAACTTTCGCGCGACTTAACGAGAGGCATCTTCGAATTATTTCGAGAGTGCCGATAGAAGTTGGCTTACTGGAAGTTTCACCTTCGTACGCCGTTGACAACTCTGATATGGCATCTTCTTCCCCGAGGACAAGCGAGGTCTTAGTTACTAATTCCTCGTTCTCCAACGAAAATCTTTCACAAGGCTCATCTTCGGAGACGAACTTTTGGGCCTCAATGAGTTCACGGTATGCGCCACTAGTTTTTGACATCAGTTCATCGTGGGTTCCTTGTTCGAGAACTTTACCTTTGCCCATCACGATAATGTTGTCTGCATCCTTGACAGAAGCCAATCTATGAGCAATCACTACAGTTGTCCGATGCCCTGAAGATCTTGACTTAGCGAGCGAGCTGAGGATTGCAGCTTCGCTGATCGTATCCAAAGCACTTGTTGCTTCGTCTAGCACTAGCAACGAAGGGGTCCCAATTAAAGCTCTTGCTAAACACAGTCTTTGCTTTTGCCCACCAGACAATTTTGTCCCAGAAGGCTCTCCAATCCATGTATCTAAGCCACTTGGGAGTGATTCGATGAATGTCCACGCATCAGCAGCCTTGGCAGCTTGGACGCATCGCTCTCTCATCTCCTCCTCGGGTATAGACGCTCCTTTGAAACCGTCTTTTATGTTGGTGTAGACAGAGCCGGAAAAGACAGCTGGGCCTTGGTCTACCAGTGCAATTTGATTCCGCAGGCTGGCCAGATTATACTCGGGTATAGAGTGTTGTCCGACCTTCAAAGATCCTCGAGTAGGATCGTAGAGTCTCAGTAGAAGGGCTGCAATGGTTGACTTTCCACTTCCAGATGCTCCTACAATTCCGACGGATGTTCCGGCCTTGATTTTGATACTGACACCCTCCAAAACAGTTTCTTGAGGGCGTGCTGGGTAAATGAAGCTCACGTTCTCTAGAACAATATCCCCACCAGCTTTGAATGTTTCCGCATCTGCAGGTATTCCTTCCTTGGAATATACATTGATTGGAATATCAGGATAGTCGATGAGATTGAATATTCTTCGTCCCGCTGAAGCAGCTTGTGCAAAGGATTGAATGAAGGGTCCCGCTCCACTAATGACAAATGCTGCGTCAAGGATCAAGAAAACAACGGCATAGACAGTACCGGCTCCACCACTTGACGATTCACTTCTGATTATTCGAGAGCCTTCAAAAAAGGCAAGAGCGTTTGCAGAGAATCTTGAAAGTGTCAGTTCGGCCTGTGAGAATAATGTAAATAACCTACGCAATGAAGTATATACAGCCCAACATGACAGCATCGACCATAGCTTTGGTCATTCCAAATCTCATTGCTTTGGTCAAGTTGTGTTGGTATTCTGTGGTTAATGCGTCGAAAGCATCAAAAGCCTGAACTACCTGGACAGCTCTAATTGCTCCTTCGGCGATAGATGTCGCAACATTAGTACTATCTGCGTGCTTTTTGGCAAACCGATTTGTAAAAGTGGTCCCACAAAAGACAACTAGAGCCATAGATGGCATGACTGCAGCGAAGAGTATTCCAGTAAGGCGAGCATTGAGAATAAACCCTACAATGAAGGCTACGACAAAGTAACTGCATGATTGAAGAAACAATCCCACTTTCTCTGATGTTCCAGTCTGGACAGTTTGGGCATCATTTGTTAAACGGCTAGTTATCTTGAAAAGAGTTAGCAAAAGTAAAGAGACTGTATGCGATTAGCCTACATCTGGACATTGAGTCTCATAGTATGTTTGGTCTAATCCTAGGGCCCTATGGATCATTCGAGTTCGTAGACCTCTTGATACCCTAGCACCAACAATTCCCCAGCAGAAAGCCCATCCCCACGTGACGGCGAGATATGCACAAGCTACAGAGGTCAGTAACATCGAGGCAGCTTTCTCAATCACTCAACCTACCAACTGCGATGAGTTGAGACACTCGAATCCTAACTTCTTCTTCAGAAGGAGGGAAGACATCTATGATTCGTGCAAATATGACTCCAATAATAGGAAGAGCTGCAGATGTTAGCTGAGACACAATAGCATAAGGTGGGAGAACTTACGAGCACCTGCAGCAATAGCACATAATACCCCGCAAAGCAGAATGAGACGAGACTGGAGATCTTCCAAAGGTCTAAATAGAGCTATGTAAGAAGATCCTCTACCTGTTATCTTTGTAAGCCTATTCTTTCCCCATTGCGGCAACAATCCAGACGTACTCTGCCAACGACTTGACTTGACACTGAGCATAGAGGGTTTCATTGCAAGAAATCAGCGCATATCAGGTTGGAGAACCTGAAAGGAAGAAGTTATCTGGAAGAACAAGAACAGTCGTAAATATAAGATAGTAAAAGTAACCCAAGTTGTCGAAGAGGAAAGACAAATTTTTTCAAATAATGGCAATTATTTACTAGAACTTAGAAAATAGGTAGAGATCGATGCCTTGTAGTGCTAAGGGAATAGTACCATGGCTCATAGGGCTACATAAGGACAGCCAGTGCAAATCGAATCTCTTTGAATCTGGATTGGACTGCAGCTGGGGTCAGGGAACTTTCATGCCTCTTGGTGATTTCTTGCAAAGTGGCTTGCAAGTGCCGGCAATCATAATAGTTGGAATAATTGAGCACATCATCAATGCTTCTTCCGACGCGACTCGAACAACATGTCTCCCAACCACGTTCATCAATTCTTGGGCGGATGGCCAAGCGGTGACAAACTTCGAGTTCATGGCTCCGCTATTGAAGAATAGAGAGCTGCAAGCTGCAGGGTTGCTAAGCAATTTAATTAGATGCGAGTCGAGGCCCACGTCCTGCATATATAGGGAGTTGCTATAAGGTAAGGTCGAAGCTGGGACGTTTTGAACCCTGCTGGTGCCGGACTTTGATGGTTAGAAAAGAAGATCGTGCTCGGATTGAGGATAGAGCTTGCAGGTTGTCCTTTGAAGGCTCGTCCGATCATCGGCCTAAAGGGAATTCCTCCTTTTGCCAAGGATAGCAGGTGGATAAGGGGATGACAAGACAAGACTAAAAAAAAAGAGAGACAAGGATTCAGCGGATCTGATAAGATTGAGGGCATCTGATTAGATCAAGAGATCAACTGACATTTTCTTCCCTGTCGGTTTTTCCTTGCAAACAACACAACGCTTCCATCCATGTTTCCACTTTGCTGGAGTATATGCACATCGATATCGACAATACACGAAAGGCCATGCCAGGCTACGGAATCCGTTAGGTAACACAAACAAGGGATATGGACGTCGCCGAATATGTGGCTGCAGGACTGCATTGTCCGGAAATGTTGCTTTTTGGAGATTGCCATCGTCGCTGTTGAATCGCCTTTGCCACCAAAATCATCTAGCTCGGCATAGGGATGAGGTAGATACACGAAAGCACTGAAGAAACATCTCCAAGAACTCGGTGTCAGAAGTGACATTCTAGATTTAGTCAGCAACGCTAACACCATTTTCTTCCTATCGGGCAAAAGCGCTTTCTCCCGCAAAATGGCAAATACCCGTCTCCTTTGTCCCCAGGAGTCAACCAAACAGACAATCAACCCTGTACACTTTGCCTATGACTAATTAATACAGACCACTAATGTCTCTCTTAGCTTGCAAATCTCTCTGCTTGAACCTCTTCTCAATATTTTCTAAGCACGTGAAATAATACTTGCTTGCTTGAGCTAAGCACCATTGTCACCAATATTCCAAGTCGTTTAGGAGAATCACCGCGCATCACACACCAACTGTGATTTGGACTACATGCTTCGAAATCACATTCTACTAGAACCATCATGGACGGAAAACTATCCATACTTAACGACCCTCCAAGGGTTCTAGAAGGGCCTCAACTTCTTCATCACCTGATACAATGGGACAAGCACCGTGATGCTTGTGCTATCGACTTTACAATAAACACCAAGCGCCAGATATACTCTTATCAGGAAATTCATGCTTGTGTGGTATCTTTGGTGAAACGGATACATTTGATCTTGGCCAGCGGTAAGAGCGAACACCGACCACAACATATCGTTCCTATTATATTACCCCAGTCCCCGGGTCTTTATATCTCTCAGTTCGCTATCTTGGAATCTGGAGGAGCATTTTGTCCTATCAACCTCGATGCTCCAAAAGAAAGAATCAAATTTGTGGTTAGAGATGTTGCTGGAAGCATCATTATCACCACCTCACAATTCAAGGATTTGGTGTCATGGAAGAACGGTCCAGAGGTTATTTTGGTGGACGAGTTTCCCCTCGTACCATCAGAAAGCGAGAGCCTGCCACGTGATCTACGGATGGGATCCTCTGACGACCTTGCCTACGTGATGTACACCTCGGGCTCCAGCGGTACTCCGAAAGGAGTTGCGGTCGGTCAGGTAGCTGCGTCTCAATCTCTCCTGGCCCATGAGAGGCTTATACCACCATTTCAAAGGTTCCTCCAGTTTGCAGCACCTTCTTTTGATGTCTCAGTTTTCGAGATCTTCTTCCCTCTCACGAGAGGTCGCACTTTGGTTGGGTGCGATCGAAGTCAGCTACTGAACGATCTTCCAGGGATGATCAACAAGTTAGATATTGATGCTGCAGAGCTTACTCCAACAGTTGTGGGATCTCTTCTCCAGAAAAGAGAATATGTTCCCCGCTTGAAATTACTGTTAACAATCGGAGAGATGTTAACGAGGCCTATTGTTTCCGAATTTGGAGGTTCCGAGAAAAAAGAAAGCATGCTTTATGGCATGTATGGACCCACCGAGGCAGCAATACACTGCACTTCTCATCCGGATATGCGAGCTGATGCCAAACCCGGCAATATTGGGGTTCCTTTCGAGACCGTGGCTACCTTTGTCGCAGCGGCAGAGACAGCCCCAGGAAGAAAATTTGAATTCCTTCCCATTGGAGAACTTGGCGAACTCGTGCTAGGGGGTCCTCAACTAGCCCAAGGATATCTCAACAGAGAGGATCAAAATAAGGCCGCTTTTGTGAAATTCGGAGGGAAAAACTACTACAGAACTGGAGACAAAGCCCGTATGCTCAGAGATGGGACGATTGAAATTCTTGGTCGAATGAGTGCTGGCCAAGTGAAACTTCGAGGTCAAAGGGTGGAACTTGGGGAAATTGAAGAAGCAGTCTACAAGCATCCTGGTATCAAAATGGTGGCAGCTGTGGTTTTGGGCAGCGTACTAATTGTCTTTGCGCTTGTCAATGACAGGGAAATGCAGTCAGTAGATGTTCTCAACACGTGCTCAATGTGGCTTCCCAGCTTCATGGTGCCAAACGAGATTGTTTTGCTTCAGAATTTCCCATATTTATCATCTGGGAAGGTTGATAAAAGGAAGCTTGAATCCGATTATCAGAAGAATCGGGAGGAAGATGAAGACGAGGGCAGCAACTTGAGCACAACGGAGCGATTTGTAAGAGAGACACTTAAAGATACGCTTGGGTCTTTTCCGTCGACTATGCGCCTCGCTGCTGCTGGTCTTGACTCTCTGGTTGCGATTCGAGTCGCTGGAAAGCTTCGCTCATTCGGATTTAATGTCACAACCGTTGCGGTCTTGCAGTCTGAAACCTTGAGCTCACTCGTCAGACTTTGTGAAAGTTCCCAGTCTGTTGTACCTCAATTATCGAATAAATCAGCTGTTAATCATGAGAGTGGCATTGCTGTGCTAAATGGTTATGCTAAAGATGTTGAGCTTACTCTGCCATGTACACCGCTCCAATCTTCCATGCTGGTAGAAACGGCTCTGGACGAGAAAGCCTATCGAAACTGGGTCGAAGTAGACTTGCCTGGGGTTAACGAGCTTACCTCTGTCCTATTGACTCTGAATTTGCTGGCTCAGCATAACCCAATATTACGAACTGGCTTTGCCGAATCTCCAGACTATGAAGGATATATTCAATTTATCTGGAGGGATTTCCCTGATTCTCTCATTGAGGACGTAACAGAATTGAAGTATGGATTTGACAGCTCAAAAGATGCTTCACTACACTACCCCGTCCGCTTTCAGCTCTTGCGTTCAAAATTAAATACGAAGCTTTTGATGCATATCCATCATGCTTTATATGACGCATGGTCGCTGGAACTTCTTCTAGATGACCTCAGTGATATACTCCGGAACCGGGTACCACCCTCACGTCCTACCTTTACGGAGGTCGTCGCTGGGTATGCCGACGGTTCACTTTCTGCAGAGTCATGGTCATCGAAAGACTATTGGAAAGATCACTTAGCGCACGTTGATTTAAGACCGCTACCCAACTTCCATACTCGAAAAAGTGCTTCTAGCAATCTAGCTGTCATACATCACGTGACATCAATCATGACTTCGGACGTCGAGACTACAGCCAGACATCTTTCTTCAAGTCCACAATCCCTTTTTCAAGCAGCATATGCCCTCGTGCTAAGCTCATATCTCGGGTCTTCAGACATTTGCTTCGGCACCGTATTTTCAGGCAGAACTCTTCCTATCTTGGGGATTGAGAACATCGTCGGGCCGTGTCTTTCAACATTGCCGATTCGTGTAGATATTTCTACATGCCTCACATTTCAAGATTTGGTGCAAGAATTAAACGCGACCAATAGAAAGCATCTGGAGCACAGTACCCTACCTCTCCGTGAGATCAAGTCTGCCGCAGGGATCAACCCTCGCCAGCAGATTTTTGATACTCTGCTCATCTGGCAGCAGACATTACACAGCTTTGACTACACTAGAGAAAATGTCTCAATGGTTAACACAGTTGATAATCTAGAATTCAGTCTGACTTTAGAAATCACCCCAAGTAACGGCAATATTAAGCTGAAGGCGAATTATCGGCAGTCACTGTTACCCAGTTCACAGGTTGATCTCCTTCTTCAACAAGTAGAACAACTCACCTTAGCCATCATTCGCAATGACATGGCTTCCTTAAACGACGCATTCAGCAATCTCAGTCCTGACCTTCTCTCTATGGAGAACTCAAATCCTGACATAACTTTGAGTCATGAGACATTGACTTCTCCTATTGAAAGAATTGCGATTGAAGATCCAGACAGACCTGCAATTGAATTTGCTCGAAGTATATCTTTGGAAAAGATTGATACAGAGCGCATCTCATATGCTGAGCTAAACGCACTCTCTAACCAAATAGCCCATGTTCTTTTGCAAAAGAAGGTGCTACACGATGACCTTGTCTGCATCTGCATAGAAAAAAGTGTCGATTTGTATGCCTCAATTCTTGCGACCGCGAAAACTGGTGCTGGCTACTTGCCAGTCACACCGGATATACCCTCTGAGCGACTTCAATCCATTTTGAGTGAAGCAAGTGTTAAGATCGTATTGGCACATTCTGTCTCTCGATCACTCCTTCATTCATTCGAAGGTGTAGAAAAATTGTATGTAGATAAGGTTGATTTTTCGAAAATTTTGTCAACAAACCCTCCTTCATTGTTTAACCCGGAAAATCTCTCCTACTGCATTTTCACGTCTGGAAGTACTGGCACTCCAAAAGGGGTTTTAGTTACACAAGGCAATCTTCTCAGCAACCTAGATGCGCTGGAAGACCTATACCCAGCAACAAAAAACTCGAGACTATTACAGTCTTGTTCTCAAGCCTTTGACGTCTCCGTATTTGAGATCTTCTACACTTGGAGAATTGGAGCCTGTCTCTGCTCGGTAGTGAAAGATGTCTTGTTTAGAGATGTAGAAAATGCAATTCGGGTCTTGGATGTGACTCATTTGAGCTTAACACCAACTGTTGCTGCACTCATTGATCCAAAAAATGTGCCTAATGTGGAATTCTTGGTGACCGCCGGAGAAGCCGTCACGCAGAAGGTCTTCAATGCGTGGGCGGATAATGGGCTTTATCAGGGATATGGGCCTAGCGAGACCACCAACATCTGTACAATCAACCCAAAAGTCTCCCATCAAGATTCGATCAACAATATTGGCCGTCCTTTCAAGAACACCTCCGCTTTTGTGTTGGCCCCCGGGCCAGAATTCTCTCTTGTGCCTAGAGGTGGAGAAGGAGAATTATGCTTCGGTGGCTCCCAGGTTTTTAGGGGATATATGAATCAAAGTCAAGAAGTCGGGAAAATTATTCAACATCCTGAATTCGGTCGTCTATATCGAAGTGGAGATTTTGGTCGGTTGATGCCGGACCAAACTCTCCATTTTTCTAGAAGAAAAGACGATCAGGTTAAAATTCGAGGTCAAAGAGTTGAGTTGGGAGAGATAAATAATGTCATGTTGACATCCGAGGATGTCAAAGATTGCATGAGTATGGTCATTAGTACAAGTGACGGCTCGCAGCGCTTGGTCTGCTTCTGGACTTTCGATTTGGAGATATCTGGAGAGCTGAACTGTATCCCCCCTCATGCCCCAACCCTCATGAAACTTTACAACATTCTGCAATCAGCTCTTCCAAGTTACATGGTACCTTCTGCTCTAATACCCATTTCATATCTGCCATCAACCCCACAAGGCAAGATCGACAAACGGCTTTTATTGAAGTTGTATGAGGCACTGGATGTAGACTCTACGGCTCAACCATCAGCATCGTCGACTTGCCATACCTGGACTAAGCTTGAACTCACGATCGCAGAATCTGTAAGCCAGCAGACAGACGTATCTTTAGACGAGATAGGTCCCGACACGTCATTTTTTAGCCTCGGTGTCGACTCAATCTCTGCGATTCAGCTCTCGAGACTCTTACGTCGTAAAAATGTTCAAGTCGAGATCTCAGACGTTCTTAAATTCCCTTCTGTTGTAAGGTTAGCGGAGAGGGCTTCTACCAAAGTCGAGGAGAACGAGTCCACCACTCATTTTAACTCAGACTTCGACTTCGGATTTGACAAAGAATTTTTGGCATCTACGATTGAGACCTTCAGGCAAAAGGGGAAGGCAGTACAGCATATTGCACCATGTACGCCGTTACAAGAGGCAATGCTATCAGCAGCTGAGTCTTCATCTGAGAATGCGTACCATAACCACGTCGTTCTCTATGTGACTGGTAGTATAGAACTGCTTCAAACCTGTTGGGCAGAAATGATCAAAAGGCATGAAATATTGCGTACCTGTTTTCTCAGAACGGACGCTCCTCGCTATCCATATGTCCAAGTGGTTCTAGAAACTTTTCAATTGCAATTTTTGTCCAAGTCCGGCAGTACACAGGCAATCATCAAAGAAGTCGAGGAGCAGTCAGCCAGTAAAAAATTCGAACCACCATGGAGCTTTGTCTTATTCGAGTCATCTGGGAAAACAAGACTACTGCTTTCCATACATCATGCTCTGTATGACGGAGTTGCTTTGGCCGTACTGTATGAAGAGGTCGAGAAGCTTTACCAGAGCCAGTCGTTGGAGCCTGCAGTATCGTTTATCCCGTTCCTGAGTTATATGAAATCAGCGGATTTGGGGAAATCTGACAATTTTTGGCATAAATCTTTAAGGGGATACTTTCCTTCATTACTTGTGGATAAAGGCCGGAAGACTGACAACTCCGAGGCTACCGGCACCAAAATCCAGCGGACAATTGCAAGTTCTTCTCTCACTTGGATTGAAGAAAATGCCAAGAAGCACAGCACGACTCTTTTGGCAGTTTGCCATGCAGCTTGGGCTTGTCTCCTATCAGAGCGTCTTCAAGAAGCAGATATTTGCTTCGGAAATGTTGTCAGTGGCCGTACAGCACCGATTAATGATATTGAACGCTTAGTCGCACCTTGCTTCAACACAATTCCCATTCGTTTAGAAGATATTCATAAATTATCATATCTGGACGCATTCAGAAGACTACAAAATTTCAATGCCGAATCTCTGCCCTTCCAATTAGCTCCCCTACGTCGACTTCAATCCAAGTTCAGCCCAGATGGTTCTCGTCTTTTTGATACCCTTCTCATTTTACAACAACCAGCTAGAGATCTCGATGGTTCGATATGGTCTATTTCTGAAGACAACGGTGTAATGGATTTCCCTCTTGTTTGCGAAATTTTACCAAAACATAGCGATGATACCCTTGAAATCATTCTTCATTCATATTCTTCAGTTATTTCCGAGGGCGATTCCCATCTTATTCTAGAAGGCTTTAACAATATCCTCCAGGCCGCTTTGCTGAATCCGCGACGTCAGATGCTCTCAGCTAGAACAAGAAAGAAAATACTCTTCAATTCGTCAAACAAAGAGAAAGGAAGACTAGAGGGCCTCAAGCCCAATTATCCGGGGAAGGAAATGTCCCCAGGAGAGGTGAAATTGCGAGATATCATTTCAGATTTCACTAATGTGCCTTCTGAAAAGGTTGGCCGAGACGTCAGCATTTTCAGACTCGGCCTCGATAGTATCAGTACGGTTCAAGTTGCCTCGCGTCTCAGAAAGTTGGGTTACAAGGTTTTAGCAAGTGATGTACTTGAGAATCCTACTATTTCTCAGCTAAATTACCACCTTAGCCAGAAATCAAACTCTTCCGGCAAAGGACAGAGAGAGTACGACTTCACTACTTTTGAGAACCAATTCCGATCGACGATTTGCTCGAGATATTGCATTTCTTCCGAGGAGGTTGAGGCAATCAGACCTTGTACTGCTGTACAGCAGGGTATGATTGCTCAAACCTTGCACTCGGACGGCCAAGAATATGTCAATAGCATGTGGTTTGAACTTCTGCCAAACGAGTCATTAACTAAGTTCAGAGAAGCCTGGGAGACAATTTCCAAGGGCCACGAGATGCTGAGAACCGGGTTTGCGGCCACTGGAGACCCAAGACATCCTTTCGCAATGATCACTTATGCTAAGGACTGTTTCACACTCCCTTGGTCTGGTATGGGGGAAAACAGCCACAAGATTTCGACTATTGATGATCTGCTGCGACATCCTTGGAGCTTGAGTATTGCCAATGAAGGCCCTCGATATTTGATTAAATTTACGGCACACCATGCTCTATATGATGCCCAATCGATTCAAATGATTTTATCAGATGTCACCAATGCCCTATTAGGGAAACCACAGAGAATCAGAGCGAATGTTAATTCTCTACTCGGTTCAATCTTGCGAGCGGCAGAAGATAATGTCAAAGAGAACAAATTGTTCTGGCTGCGAGAGGATAACAAGGTTGTTGTCAACAAATTTCCAGACTTGACACCACTTCGAGTCTCCGACAACCAAACCTCAGTTCGTGAAATCATATCAAAAGCTTCAATGTCTGAGCTAAAAGAGCTGTGTGGGGACAATGGTGTTACCATGCAGGCAGCTGGACAAGCCGCTTGGGCAAGACTACTAGCTGCATATATTGGCGAGACTGCTACAACATTCGGAATGACATTATCAGGACGATCTGTGTCCGAGGATGCCGATTCAATATCCTTCCCAAGTATTGTGACATTACCAGTGCGCTGCAATGTGCTTGGCAGCAATAAGGATCTCCTATCAAGCACGATGACCTCCAATGCTCAACTGCATAGACACCAATTTACCCCACTCACATCTATTCAGAAGTGGGCCGGCTTTCCAGAAGGAAAGATTTTCGATACTCTCTTTGCGTATCAAAAGCTTTCTGATACCGAGTCCGATGACCCTTTACCATGGAAAGTAGTTCGAGAGGATGCTACAGTCAACTACGCTGTATCAATGGAGCTTCAACCCACGAAAACTGGAGAACTCATCCTACGACTTTCTTTTAGGGAGGACCTTGTTCCTGAAAAACAGGCAGAACTGATTCTTGGCCAATACGATTCGCTTCTCCTGGATCTACTTCAAAATCCAAGTCATCCTTGTGATGTGGCACCAAATTCTGGGGAAGCTATGCTCTCCATCACTCCAGCAAAAGAGGATAGCATTCCCGACTCAGTAACCCTTCTGCATCAGTATGTTGAAAGAGGCGCTACGCAATGGCCGAACAAGGTTGCTTTAGAATTTGCAACCAATCTCGAACCAGATAATTTCGAAAGTCGGACATGGACATACACACAATTAAACGAGGATGCGAATAGGGTCGCTAACTTACTTCTCCAAAAAGGCGTGTCACCCGGGGCTATCATCGCGATCTGCTTCGATAAGTGCCCAGAGGCATCTATTGTAATCATTGGTATCCTCAAAGCCGGTTGTGCTTATGTTGCTTTGGATCCGAATTCTCCAGGTGATCGACTAAACTTTATCTTGAAGGACTCAGGAGCAAAGTTAGTTCTCACTGCTAGCAAACCTGCTCAAAATTTCAAAGCACCACTGGATGAGGAGTTTATCTTCTTGGACTCGTTGAAGGTACTGCAAGGTTATCCAACAGAGCCACCAAAGCTTCCCAGAGATATATCCCCTCAGGATATATCGTACTGTTTGTACACTTCAGGGACTACGGGGACTCCAAAAGGATGCTTGCTTACACATGAAAATGCAGTTCAAGCAATGCTCGCATTCCAAAGACTATTTGCCGGGCATTGGACTCCTAAGTCGAAGTGGCTTCAGTTTGCTTCCTTCCACTTTGATGTTAGCGTCCTTGAACAGTTTTGGAGTTGGAGTGTCGGGATTTGTGTAGCTTCAGCTCCTCGAGACCTTATATTTGAGAATATACCGGGTGCTATTCGACAATTAGGCATCACTCATATCGATCTCACTCCAAGTCTTGCTCGGCTTTTGCATCCTGATGACGTTCTGTCCTTGTGGAAGGGAGTCTTCATCACTGGTGGCGAACAGTTGAAACAAGAAATTCTTGACATCTGGGGCGAGCATGGCTGTATTTATAATGGTTACGGCCCAACTGAAGCCACCATTGGAGTCACCATGTACCCTCGTGTACCTCAAAATGGCAAGCCGTCTAATATTGGCCCACAATTTGACAATGTGGGATCCTTCGTTCTGAAACCAGGCACTTCAATACCAGTCCTACGAGGAGGCATTGGAGAGCTTTGCGTATCTGGGAAGCTGGTTGGGAAAGGGTATCTGAATCGTCCAGATCTGACAACGGAGCGATTTCCGACACTTAAATCATTTCGCAAACGAGTGTATCGGACTGGTGATCTGGTCCGAATCCTGCATGATGGCAGCTTCATCTTCCTTGGCCGTGCGGATGCGGATGAGCAAGTAAAACTTCGGGGACAACGTCTAGAGCTTGGTGAGATCAACGAGGTTATCAAGAAAAGTAGCAGTGACCTGGACGAAGTAGTCACTTTGGTGTTGAAGCACAGCACGCAGGCCAAAGAACAGCTTGTGACTTTCTTCATCTCTTCCTTCCGAAATTCTTCAGAGGATGGAAGCATAATTTCCACCTTGAAAGATGCATGCAAGTCAAGACTTCCGGGCTACATGGTCCCCACACATTTTATTCCGATCAATGCACTTCCTCTCAACGCAAACAACAAAGCAGATACTAAACAGCTCGCCGCCATGTATAATGGGTTGAGTGTCGATGACTTGCAAAAGCTCAGTCATTCCAGCCAAGACTACAAGAAATGGACACTGGCCGAGACCAAGGTTCTGAATGTTCTCGCAAAAGTATTAGATGTTGAGATATCTGCTCTAAATGGTGACTCAAATTTGTTCGAGCTTGGACTCGATTCCATCTCCATCATCGGATTCTCCCAAACCCTTCAGAATGCTGGGTTCGCAAATGCCAAGCTTTCGGTTGTTAAGAATAATCCCACGATAGATAGACTAGTCGCAGCTATTATCAGCAACGAAGCACCGGACCAGGGCAAAGAGAATGCTTATGTTGCTGCAGCACAGAAAATTGCAGCATTCTCGCAAAAGCATCTCGTTAACGTTTGCAAGGATCTCGAAATTGAAAGCTCGGATATTGAAAGCATCGCTCCTTGCACGCCAGTTCAAGAGGGTATGATCTACCGATTCCTTGAAAGTGACCATGCGCTATACTTCAACAAATTTGAGTTCCATATCAAAGATGGTGTTGATGCCGAAAAGCTTCTGAGTGCCTGGAGTCGCCTTGTCTCTCGCCTTCAGATACTGCGTACCAAGTTCATTGCAACAGATGATGGATATGCTCAAGTGGTCTTGAAGAGATCCTGGGAGAGTCAGTTGGTTGATTATGAGACGATCGAGAAGTCTGTAGCGCTTAGATCCCCGCACTCGCTTAGCATTCCAAGGGGTGGCGTTATGCTGTTGAGAGCATTTCATGGACTTTATGATGGGAATCTTTCAATGCTCGAACGCCTCGTTGACGAGTATAAAGAATTACAAGATATAGAGTATGGTCCCTCATTCCACTCCTCTCTTGTATACGGCCCTCTCGCCAAGGTACCGAAAGCGAAGGAATTCTGGGCCAATCACCTCAGCGAATGGTCATATCATCCCATGGCTGAGCGAATTGATTCTACAGAGGATGTTGTAGCCAGCCATGTTCTTAAAGATCTTCAGAAATTTGAGATCGTTCGGAAAGGCCTCGCTGTAACTCCTCAAGCAATGGTCCAAGCTGCATGGATTTCAGTCCTACAATCGATTATATCCCCACACCTGACCATAGGACTTGTAACGTCTGGACGAGCCATAGATTTTGAAGGAGCTGACAAGGTCATCGGTCCACTATTTAATACAATCCCCTTCAACATCAACATTGCTTCTGGAATGGCGATGTCGTCTCTTGTTCAAGAATGTCATGATTTCAACATGAAGATGCAGGATTTCCAGCATACGTCCCTGAAAGACATTCAAAAATGGAGTCCTGCAAAAATAGGTCAACCCCTCTTTGATATGTTGTTTGTATTTCGGAGACCTGAACCCAATGAGAATTTTGCGAAGGATATATGGACACAAATAGATGATGAGCACACAGCTGATGTAGGGAGCTGTCAATTTCCATTTGTTCTCGACTAACGTTTAATAGTATCCACTGGCATTTGAAGCGACTCTGAATCATGAGAGTAGTGAAATTTCGATGATTATTGTAGCTAAGGGCTCTGTGATCACACAACAAGAGGCGGATGAGCTTCTGGATCGGATGAATGAAGCCCTCCAATCTCTGCTCAACGGAGGAAAAGACAACATTACCACTAATTCTGAAGAGAGTAAACTTAAAAATGGTGATTGTATTGCAGTGAAAGATCAAGGCTCCGACCAATCGGTAACTAACGGCGCATTCAAATGGACGAAGCAAGCAGAGCAAGTGAGGAGAGAAATTGCTATCTTGTCAAACGTTGATGAAGATTTAATTCTTGCAAACTCTTCTATTTTTGAACTTGGACTCGACAGCATTGATGTTATCAAACTGTCTTCTCGGTTGAAGAAACAAGGCATTGAAATTTCTGTCAGCATCATTATTAAGTGCCAGACTATTGCTAGCATGGCCACAAGAATCTCGAAACACAACGAGAATAGTACTCAAAAAAATGCTCCAGGAAAGTCAATCCAAGAGATGAGCAAAGAGCTTACCAGCTATCTCCAAGATCGTCTTCCTCAGGATTACGAAACCGTGTTGCCCGCGACTCCTTTGCAGCAGACTATAGTAAATGAAATGATGAAGTCTCATTATAAACGATATTTCAACATCGAAGCTTTTGTGCTGGGCGAAGAGATTGATCAATCAAAATTGATGGTAGCTGTGGATTCTGTCATGTCAAAGTCAGCAATTCTACGTACAACATTCATGGCAGTCGAGGATCCGCGATTACCTGTCAGCTATGCGCAGGTTATCCACAAATCCGGGCCACAGCTCAAGGAGAGCGTTACTAGCGAGGGAGAGACCCTCGTGAGCCTCATGAATTCATTCAATGTCGAATTGATAGAGTCAAAGGCAGTTGATGAAAGCTTATTTCAAGTACGACATACATCGATTGGAGACACTCGCTACATGATCATGGCAATTTCTCATGCCTTGTATGATGGGAGATCTCTTCGCATTCTTCATGACGACATCAAGGAATCTTATCATGGGAAACATGCATCCAGACCTGATCCACTCCCATTTCTTGAGGAAGTCTTTAGATCTACTACCGAAGATGCAAAGAGATTCTGGAAGACTACTTTGTCTAATATACCGCCCGCAAGCTTCCCGAAAAAGGTTCTTCCCTTTTCAGACAGAGATGAAGTTCATCGACTTGAGAGACGATCTCGTATTCCGCTCGCAGATATCGAGGCGGCCTGCAAATCTTCCAGAATCACAATGCAGGTTCTCGGGCAAACATGTTGGGCACTGGTCCTTTCCCATTTGATGGGACAGCTAGACGTTGTCTTTGGATCAGTACTGTCTTGCCGAGACTCTGAAGAGGCTGATGAAGTGATGTTTCCATTAATGAATACCGTGGCTGTACGATCGGTTCTTCATGGATCATTGAATGAAATGTTGAGATACATGCAAGAAATGAGTGACTCTACTCGTCAATACCAGCATTTCCCACTAGGAATGGCTCAAGCTTTCGCTCTAGTATCCCGCGACAATCAATCTTCAACACCAGATACGACTCTCTTCGATACCTTGTTCATCTATCAAGGTCGTCGACCAAGCGTAGAGGCTAATCCTCTTTACAACTCTGTATATGGTACCTCGGAAGTTGAGTTTCCTGTTTGTATAGAAATGGAAATTGTAGATGATGAATATCTTTGTTGGACAACAGCCTGCAAGTCCATAGCTCGTGATGCTAGCGAGACAGAAGAGCTAGTCGATACTCTTGATGCCGTCCTTCAACGCATTATTGACAATTCTGAAGCTCCCACCGTCGTCTCCGACGTGGATGGAATTTCAGTCTGCAAACTTCCGAAATTTAGAAGACCAGAAGCTCGGTTTGAGAACGTTAGACACAAGCCTTTAAATTTTGTTGACGAGGAATGGTCACAGACTGAGCTTAACCTCCGCAAGGGCCTCCATAAGATCTCAGGTGTTCCTGAATATCAGATCCATAAAGATTCGACAATTTTCCACCTTGGCTTGGACTCAATCTTAGTTCTTAAACTTCCTGCATTGTTGAAGATGTATGGAATCAAAATCAGTGTATCGGATATTCTGAAGCATCTTACCATTTCATTGATGGCCGAGTCTATACAAGGCGCAAAGAGTGATAAGACGGAGTCCGTGGACATTGACGCGATCATTGAGAAAGCAAATTCATCTCTTGATATTTTTGAGGCTTTGAAAGACATAGCTAATGAAGTGGGAGAGATTCAGTACGTGATGCCGGCAACCGCTGGTCAGCTATATACGATTAGGCGTTGGCAAAAATCTCGAGGCGTTTTGTTTTATCCAAGCTTCACATACAATCTACTCGGACAGCTCGATAAGCAGAAGCTTGACAATTCCTGGAGAGCGCTGTTAGAGAGACATGATATTCTACGAACTGGCTTCATCGAGACCACATCAGTAATCGCACAAGTGATATTCAGAAACCCTCCAAATGAAGTCCTGTACCAGAATGACAGCGCCTTCATACGAAAGAATCTAGGAAATTTACACCTACCTCCTTTGAACTTAATTGTAGAGGAATCAGCAGACTCATCAAAGTTGACTCTAATCATCCACCATGCATTATATGACGGCATCAGCATCCAGATCCTGATCGACGACTTACAGGCGCTATACCAAGACCAAGCATTATTAACACCCAAACTATGCTTCAAGAACTTTGTAGCCCAGACAATCTCAACATCTTCTCAGTCCTCAACACGGCAAAAATGGGAATCTTATCTCGCAAACACAATTTCACCCACAGAACAACCATCCACCACCACTACCTCCAAACGAACTGAAGTCTTCCACCCCTCCCTAAAAATCTCTTCTCTTCAGACACACGCTCAATCCTTAGGTGTAACAATCGACTCTCTCCTCCTAGCCAGCGTCTCAAAAATCCGCGCTTCTCAAACCATCTCCTCTCTTTCTTCAAACAAAATAATCCTCGGAATCTACCTCGCAAACCGCGCTCCCTTTGGACAAGATTTCTCTTCCCTCTCTGCACCTACTCTAAATCTCCTTCCACTCATAATCGAAGATCCGATGGGAATGAATATAGAAGAGATTGCGAAGGGGATACAGAAGGATTTGGGGATGATTGGAGGGATGGACATGGTCGGTGCTAGTTTGAAAGAGATTCGGGAGTGGACTGGTGTGAAAGTTGATTTTTTTGTTAACATTTTGAAGGGGGGAGATGAGACTGCTGCAGAGACTGCCATTTTCATAGCGGAAACGGATTTGGGAAAGAGAGCTGAGGTCGTAGATCAAGATGTCAATGGTAATTTAGAAGATTTTACTAGGAAGGATGATGGAAGATGGGATGCTTATTTGGTATGTTCTCCCTTTCTAAGTTTTTTTTCCTGCTTATCCTTCTGCCTCTCATTTTACCATTTTCGTTTAAAGCAAGAACTAATATCCACAAAGCCATCAATAGATATTGAACTTCGCTACAGCGGAGAGGGAATAGTGGACATGGGTGTTTTTGCGCCTGAAAACATGCTTTCTGTTGTTGAAGCGGAGGGTTTCATTTCTGAATTCTTAAGAAGTTGGAATTGATTTGCTTTTCTTTCTGATTTTACTTTTTTATTTGACGGAGAGAGGTTTCCGTGATTTCGTATGATTTCGAGAAAGGGAATTGCTATCATACCAGAGACTTGGCTGACACAGTGCTTTCTTTGGATATTTCTTTCCCATGTGTTCGGCTAGAGGATTGCTCTGATTGGGTATTGATGCTTAAAATGGATAGAGAGGAGAAGAAGAAGGGAGAATGGTTAGCTACCAAGACATCTGTGTCTAACTGTATGCGGTAAACCCCCCTCGTGGAATCAGTGCCTGAGGGCAAATTAATTGGGCCACTCGCAGAACCGCTTTCGACATGCTGTACGTCGTTTTTCTCCCAGAATGACTATTGAAGCCGATTAGTGGAATGCGGGGAAATATGTCAGGGGAAAAGCGAGTCTTCTCAAGTCCCTAGGCGTAACAAGAGGGACGATCCTTCTTGTTGGTCCACCTTCCTCTGATAGCTTCAGTGAGCTGTTCGTCCAAAAGATCCTTAATTGGCATTTTGAATGTTGGTAGAATCCAGGTGAAGGCGATATAATGATAACAAACTGGAACCTTTAGAGGTGGATTCCCACGTGTATCTTAGCAGAAGGGGGAAATGTAAAGTGGATCAGTTAAAACTTCGTTTCAATCTAAAAGCCCATTGGTATCTCCCAATACAGAATATACAATTTCGCTTTCATAAATGTGCCCTAGCCCCCATAGCCTGCCTCCTCTTCTCTTTCCTACTAATATCCTTCATATCTTCTTCTTCTAGCCCTTTGTTTGCCTCTGCATCTTTATACAGCTCCCTCCCCAATTTATCTGTTAAACTTAGCACCCTTGTAGATACCGTCGCTCCATCCCTTCTATTCTTCCCCTCTCTCCTACTCTGCGCTATCTTCTCAATGAAATCCCATAGCCTTCCATTAGCGAGCATTTGACCGGTTTGTGGATCGCGGGAAGGTCTCCATTCAGGCGCTAATTTGCAGCGGGGGAGGATTTTCGGGTTGCGTGATTTAGCGATTAGAATTATGCCTTCTTCTTCGTAGCGGGTATAGGCGTTTTTGAGAGTCTCTTTGTTGACGGCTTCGAAGTACGAAAGGTCGCCTTGGTGGTATAATGTTTTGCCCATCTACAAATTGTTAGTTAAGTAATGATTATTATGAAGTGAGGAGCTTACCAATTGAGCAGTATCTTGGCCTTTCTTCACATCTAGCCAAACATCGTCTCCCTTATGATCTTGTGGAGGTGTGAATCCCATAAGAGCCACAGCACTCAGCCAAAAAGCTTCTATGAATGGCCAGATCAGAAAGCAGTAGAAATCGTAATTTTCGCGGCCTGCCGCACGCTCGACTTCTGATAGGCCGATGGTAGTGATATTGCCTTCAGCATCTCTCACGAGCTCAACCACTTTGTCGGCTTCTAGACCACGTAGAGTGTTGTCCAGATTTATAGCTAGACCCTCGGTGGGATAAATAAATTCGCCTCGGAAAAGTTGTGAAAGAAAAAGAACTTGACTCCTCAATTCATCGTAAGGTATGCTCTGGTTCGAAGGTCCTCCTCCACGTTTTACTCGAGTATACATACTTGCACTGACAAGTGATTCGGAGATAAAGAGATGGATCGTCATGTTCCTGTAGAAGGACAATTGGAACCTGTCGACGGCGTAATATGTTGGCTCTGGTAAGCCTTCAACTAGTCCAACGAGATCTTTTCCAAGGACTTCAAGACCTCGCTCAATCACAACAGATGTTGGAGCATTTCCAAAATGAGCTACTCGGCCACCTTTAGCTCTAACACGTTCACTAAGCCATTCTACTCGTCGAATCAATTCGACTTTCCCGACCCCTCGACCCCTCAAGGTTAGAAGAACTGTACCTATCAAAGCAGTGGGCATAACGACCGATACCTCATTGATATCCGAAAGTACCTTATAACCCATTGTCCTCAACAGCTTTTGTCGAATACTTGGAACGTTAATAGCCTTGAAGTCAACAACCTGAGGTATGCCCGAAGATCTCGATTGTTGTTCTTGAATAAACTGCTTTAAATTCCACGGCTCATGAAATCTAACATCCACTCGTCCAAGTTTCAGCGACAAAATAGAGGATGCCGAAAGGAAATCCGCCAAATTCTCTTTCTTTTTGGGAACTCCAAGTAATTCTCCCACATAGCCTTCAGTCTCGATAACTTTATCGTACTGCGTGGATACCGGACAAATAATAGCATCTTCCACTCGTCCGGAAAGAATGGAGTCTAGGATGAAGTTTAAGATTCCGAATTTAGGAGGTAGGAGCTTTCCCGTTCGAGACCGACCGCCTTCTATGAAGCATTCGAAATTATAACCGCCTTGCAGCAAAGTGTCTATATATGATTGAACAAGTGTAGTGTAAAGAACGTCGTCCCCAAAACTTCGTCTGATGTACATAGCCCCTAATTCTCTAAGTAATTGTCTCTATTGGTTACACACGGAGGACTTACCAGCATGTTGTAAAAAGGTCCCCACAACAGGGAAATTCAAGTTATCCCCAGCCACGACAGTAGGCAGAGCAAGACCAAGTCGATAGCAAATAAGTTGCAAAGAAACATAGTCGACGTGTGATCGATGACAAGGCAAGAAAATAATACTCTGCTTCTTCTTTTCCGCCATCTCCGCCACACTCCGTAACCTCAATATCTCCTCACTCGAGACATGAATGCCTGCGTTATATTAGCCTCCCCTCTCTAGTCATCACTTAAGAGGAGAAAAACATACCTTGATGATAAGCCCTGGTCAAAAGTTGTGTAACTAAGTAATACGCCCCCCTAATAAACGGTTTACTCTCAAATTTACAAATCATCTCGCCCGTCAGCTTCTCTGACAGCTCCTGTAAACTTTGTTCAATAACATGCTTCCTCTGTCCTCGTTTTTCCATATACAATGGATCATCTTTGTTGAATAATCCTTCTTTCTCTTCAATGCCTATTCTTTTCTCTGCTAATTCCGTGATGCGTTTCTGTAGAATCGGAGTGGAGAGGACAGCTGCGGTCATATTTTCTGAGAACCCAGGGTAGAAGATTGGTTGGCCTATAAAGTGGTCATATGCTCTCCAGCCAGTCTGCCATTGCTATTAGAGCTTTGTTCTTATAAGGATGGAGAAAAGGAGGGAGAGAAGCGTACACCAGACACATGCAACGAAACCTCTCTCAAGAATTCCAGCGGACTTGATCTAAACCTCGCCATATGCTCTACCAAATTCCTCTCCTTATCTCCATCTTCATCTCGCTGCGGAGGCTCAATATATCCAGATGGGTGAAGTGTAACTTGATCTCCCAAGATCTCCAGATCTGGTGCCGAGGCACGTTGATCGGGGGATCTCCTTGGGTCTGCCATGTTGTTTAGTCGATGAATCGAATTAGAATAAGTTGGATATGATCATTGTTGGAAAGTGTAGTAATAATGGAGGGGTATTGCTGTTTTCATGTTCATTTGGACGAGGGAGGCTGAAATCTGGGGGAGAGCGGCTAAAAAGCTAAAAAAAAGTGTGGAACAAATTCTCATGCCACTTCCAAAATCAAGCGACCAATTTTCAACAACAACACAACCTCAAAATGCCACCCAAAGATCAAAACCCAACCATCACCCTCCTCTCACGCGCCCACTCCCCCGAAACCACCACAAGAATCTTCACGGAAAAAATAAAACTACGTCCTCTCCACCTAAAGCCCACTTCCTCCATCTCTCCCACTCCTCCCACCCCCCAAACTGTGCGCCGTCTCGCCCGCCAGCGCAAACTCTCTTCTCGCCTCAAAAAACTAAAACCACGTCCCCTTTCCGCAAAACAAAAACGTTCCTTATATCTCTACGACATTCCACCTTCCGCGCAGAAGTACGAGATTTACGTCCCGCTTCATGAAATGTGGGTGAATTATATTGTGGAAGTGCTAGGAGAGAAATGTATGCCGGTGACGGGAACGACGGCGGCAAAGCTTTGTGGTGCGGATTTTCATGGGGCGGAAATTGAGGTGGTCAGGAGTAGGTGTGTGGGGAGGGTAGGAGTTAGGGGGATTGTGGTTAGGGACTCGAGGGGGGTTTTTGAGGTTATTGTTAAAGGGAGGGTAAAGGGGGAGGGGAAGGGGAAGGATAGGCTAGTAATGGTGCCGAAAGAGGGAACGATTTTTAGGTTTAGGGTGCCTTTTCCTGCTGGGGATGAGAAGAAGGAATTAAGTGGGGAGAATAAGGGTAGCAAGGGGGAGAACAGCACTGGGGAAGGTGAGAAGAAGGGAAATATCAAGGAATTGGTATTTGAATTGCACGGAGATCAATTCATGACTAGGGCGTCGGATAGGGCGGTTAAGAATCCGAAATGGCATTTCCTGAAGAATGTCTGAAGGGATACGGATTCCGACGTAGAGAAAGATCTCTGCGGATTTCGGAAACAACCTCGTCTGGAGTATACCCACAGGGGGTGACTATGGAGAACGCTTCAGCCTGAAGGAACTCCAGAAAGAGTTACCAGCTTCGATCCATAAGCCCGGCACCATGATGAAGGGAGCCGCGCAGGGGCCACTCCCCAGAATAGCCATAAGGCTCAAGGCCAACCTGCTATAGCACAGCGCAGCACTACTATCCAGATCAATAGCACATCTTATAATAGCCAATGAACGAGCCAATCAATTATCAATGTCTATCAAGCCTCTCATTTCTTTAGCATTTCCAATGTCTCAAAGGTACTTTCTAAGATTCTGATAGCCACTTAATGTTAAAAGACAGAAGGATGTAAGGTAACTTGCAAATATCAAAATGACTCTAGCTACCTTAGCTTAATAGCCATTTACATCCATGCATATGAAATACGCAACAGAATATCCAAAAGATTGCAAAGATAATCATAACTTCAATACTATTACCATCGTAAATCGTAAAGCCTGGAGCCTAAAGTTACAAATTATTTTACTGAAAAACAAACCAAAGACCAATGTTCCGTAACACCGTTCTGATGCCACAGATACCATTTTGATCTACTTTTCCAGCCCTCATTTATCATGATAATCCCATAACGCCAGACAGAATGTCATCCTTCCCAAATTTATACACGGCTTTATAATAATCCCCTTTTCCTTAGCCAGCAGAGCTCTATGCATCCCTTTTCCTATCCTGTCCCCCCAAAACGAATGCCCCATAGGACTATTTAGAAGCCACGTTTCAAGTAGAAATTACATTGAACCTCTTTCAAAATCGAACATTTAAAGGTAATTGTGTACATAATGATTGTGAACATTAGGTGGTTGGTAATGTTGTTGATAAGGATGGTTTGGAAGTGAAAAATCGGCCTTTGCAAGTAGAGGGTTTAGAATTCCACTGGGGATTGTTCTTGGCATTGATGCTACTGGTGGCGCAGGAGGTAGATTCGTAATAGGTGCTTGAGAAGTTGGTGGGAAGAATTGCGCCAGAGAACTTGGCTGACCAAGCATCGGTTGTGTAACTTCCTCTTCCCAGCCCCATTTCACTTTGAGTTCTTTGTTTAAGAATCCGACATTCCAGCCTGTATCCTTCCGGATCCTCTCAAAGATTTCTAGAACCTCTTCTTGCTCGCGACGTATGACAAGACACTCAGCAGCGATAGCTAAGGATCGAATGGCGACACTCGCAACCCCCCTATCTTTAACATGTGCTGTAATTCCACAAATGGAATGGGCGTGACTTTGTCGTATGGATCGCATATCTTCCGAATCTTTGGAAACTATAGGATTCAGTTGCGGAAGAAGAGTCATCGCCGTGTGATAGAACAATCTCCCAACGATTGTGGCACGTTTGATAAGCCTAGATTAATTAGTATGTAGTACTCAAATTTTAGTCGCATTTGTACTCACCAGATGTCCGGAAAACAGGATTTCGAGGTACCCTGTCCAGGATACAAATATGCCATCGGGTGCATGGTTCGGGGGATGTTGCTGTTCCAATTCTCACAGAGTCCCTTCAATCTCTGCCATTCCGCGCATCTAGCCTGCATGCGTAACTGTTCGTCGTGGGGTGAAGCTTCTTGAAATCGTGGCACAGAAGCTCGGAAATTTGCGATTTTGCCAATAATGTAGAGCATCCGATGAACCCAAATTTCTTCTCGACCGGTCTGCATCTCGCGCGAAAAATCCAGGTCAACCCCCCATTGATCAGGGTCCCAAGCTACTTGCCAATTAAAATGGAGGCAGCTAAGGACCTCAAGACCGACATTTAACCAAAAGCATGCAGCTCCAACGCCAGTACTCGTAGCGTTCCATCCACACTCTTTAATCAAGGCTCTCGCTCCAGCAATGTGGTTCATACGTTGCATTGCCTTCTCGGACATGATTTCATACACGTTTAAAACGACGGCCGTTGTGGCGCAAATTATCGTGTCTCGGTCCGGATTTTGTAACGATCTCAGCAATTGTGTCGTTGCTGTATCATAGTAGTATAAAGCTTTGTCCTCGTGGTACACGGGATTGACAAGAGTTAACTGTCTTGCCCCACAAGCTAGAAATGCGTTCAGTAGCATCGGCTCCCCCAAAGCGTGGAAAGGTAATATCCTAGAAAAGTGCTTCATCGAGTCCATACTGTCCATCCATAATCCTACCTCCTCCACAAAAACTTGCATAAACAAAACTTCTTCCTGGGTGTTCAAATAGTCGCGGGTCTCGTTGCCGGTGTTGAGTGTTTGATCCGGGTTGCTATGTGATGTTGAAGGTGGTTGAGGCATGTATGAAGAATCACTGCCTGCGTAAGAATGATTGCGACTTCTTGGATGTAAACTCTCCGGCTTGGCCCCGAAGCCATTATCTGAGAAGGGACCATTTGTTTGTATGGGCGGTAATGAATTGTCCGCCCTAGGAGGCTGAATAGCCATAGAGCGGACTGGAAAATTAAGAGCCGTATCTCTTGGAGGGGTTATATTTATATTTTGGTCGAGATGAGCATATCGACCCAGGCCGCCCTTGTATTCCGAAGCAATCTCACGACTCTCATCTCGAAAATGGACTGCCCAGTCAGCGGTAGGAGGAATAATTTGAGGACATTTGACGATAGTATCGATGAAATTCAGGCGGATGCCTCTCTTGCATTGTCGGCTCGATTTACGACAGTTCTGGCAGGTTGGAAGACCCTCACTATGTAGACCTTAGCAAAGGAAAAGCTCAGCAAAAAGAAGTATAACTAACTCGCATTTCAAATGCCTCTCCCGGCAGGTAAGACAGCCTGTCCTTACTCGCTTTGGTTTATTCGCAGCAGTAGAAGTTTCCGCAGGGTTTGCGGAAGATGTCCCATCTGGCTGCATCTGATTGTCCTTCACTCCCCCTGTTGTGTCCGTACTTTGCACAGCGAGCTTCAGCTTTTTTGCAGGCCGAGGACTGTTTGCGGTAAAGTGGTAGTTTGGAGGGGTAAATTGCTGGTCCGAGGAGTACAATGACGAGGGGTTCAATTGAACTTGGTACTGATAGTCTATCTCGAATCCCGGCATGAAATAGCTGTGATTATCCGATGCATACGCCACGATGGAGACCCTCTCTGCGAAATCTCGCAGCCTGTTTTCTGTTGAAGCGGCTGGACCATTGGCGACTAGCAGAAGTTCTCGTCTGCAGGTTGCGACTCTTTGTATAAAAGCTACGATTCAAGGCTAATTGTTCAAGTGCTTATGATGTAAGGGTATCGAGAGGAACTGCAGCCGGAGTGGGTGTTGATATAGAAGTGACAGTAGAGAAGATGACGATCAGTCCACTAGGCAGCTAATGCCAAAGTCCAGACTCCAAAGGGTTCTCCTTGAAACTCCCCCGTTAGCCGGAAGGAGGGAAGCAGTGCGAGGAGAGTGGGAACTAGGGCGCAGCAGCAGCAGGACCGTAACCTTGCAGAAAGAAAGGGTTAATTGATAATTGATTGTCTTGTGGTCGATTTGTCGATAAGTTTTCGAATGTATCGATAAATTGTCTCGTTGTTGGATAAGAAGAGACGATGATCAACGCTTGCTCGGCTGAAGTTGCTCTTGCTCTTAGCGGGCCCTTTCTTATAGCAATGACGAAGCGAACTCTTGGAGAACTTTTGATACAATATCTTAAGGCCGGACGCAGGTAACCTTCGATATGCCAATTTGGGATGATGGCCGAGGAAGTCGAGTACAGTAACCGTTGGATGATCAGATCAAGAAGTGAGGGAAAAAGAAGGGTATGAAATATGATGCTCAGCTCTGCAGATATATGGTCCTCTTGAATCGAATTCAGAATTGATTGGGCTGAGCTGATCGATTTAGGATTTCGACTTAGACTGGGCCTACCTAACTAGTAAGCTAGGCTGGGATCTATTTTGCGCATGGGTTTGCATTTGCACACTTGCATTTACATGCCGGCAAGGAACTTGGTTGGGTTGGGGGTTGGGGTCTCACATGCAAGGAGAACAGCATCGTGGGGCAGGGAATAATATATCGATGCGCTCAGAGGCGTTTAGCTTTGTCTTTCTTAGGAATGTTAAGAAGGCCTTCTTTTTTTACTTCATTCTTTACCCTGTGCCGCGTACTTTATCGTTATTTAGATTACCATGTCGGCCTCAATTCCTTCTGATAGGTCCAAGTCTGAACCTCTCGAGCCCAAAAAAGGGAGAAGGATTGAGGATTCTGCCCTTGACGATCGATCTGGTTCCTAATGTTCCTCCTTACAGCAAGCAAAGTGCGGGAAAAACGCAATGCGATTGAAGATCCATAATAGAGCTATAATAGCTTTTATTTAGCTTTTATTCATTACACTCTTCCAACAACCTTCCAACAACAAGAGACGAGAGACTATCTATTCTGGGTTAAAGGTCCGTCAAAATAGCTGTCGTGTTCCCCTCCAAACGTCTCTTCGCTGCACAGCCACCCGTATGTCAAACAGGACCCGTTAGCCATGATATGAGACTTCGGATGAGCTTTTGCCGGGGGCCACAAAAATCCTCGTGCAAATGTCTATTGATGGGAACACTGATACCATTGCTGGTTACAACCAACGGGTACTGGCAGATTGGGAATTGGAGGGGTAGACTTTAAGGCGTCTAGAAGCCAAACCTGTGGCCCTACCGCGGTATGTCAAAGCTGACTCCCGTTCGGGGGGCAGGGAAGACTTACTTTACCCGTATAGTTGCTTCAGAGCTCATAACCATGTCGAGGATCTGCTTCAAATAGGGGTGAGCTTGGCACAATCACGTGTGTCCATCTCGAAATCATTTGAGACGTCAGTCTCGGCGAACGACGACGATAGCAATGAAGTATCATTTGCCCATCACTCACATCGGTATATGCCATTACGGTAACATTACATGAAAGCAAGCTGCAAGACATTCCAAGGAATTGACAATCTCCAGTACGTGTCACGAATCACTCTCAGCACAGACTGATATTTTGAGCATCCACGATGTTACTCTACATCATTTGCTTTGTTTTAATATATCTGCTGCTTCTATGTTCTATTTTCCATGCATTCCAATGATTTATAACAATGGATTATTACATTATGTTCTTCATCTGTTCTTCTTCCCAAAACGGGTTAAGATATCCTAGTCTCAGCGGCAGCTCAAACGAAACATTCGAATCGTGAAACACGAAGATATATCCTAGGATCAGACAACTATGCCTCTGAAAACCTTATCTCGGTATATGTTTAGGTCCCGCGATTATAATAGTTAGCATATAGCCTGCAGTTGCATGGAAAACGCTAACCAAGTCTTCCTATTGGCATATTCATATATGTATACTGTGGGGTAGTCTTTATCCGGCTGCTCTGTATTTATAGAACCCCCATCGAACAAGCTTCTGGAAATTTTAGCCCCTTCTTGGAGTTTCCATCACTGTGGCTCCCTAAGTAGCGAACCAAACAAGCAAAGCAAGTCCTTGCAAAGCCATATTTTTAGGATCTCCGTCGGAAGCTGAACATTTCAAATCTCGGCACTTGGTTTGATTATGACTAGCTACAATACCAAACCATCTGAGAATAGCTCTTCATTCATTTTGGATTGGGCGCTGTCCGTGAGGTCGTCCTCCTAGGTATTGATGCTAGTTTAAAAATGGACCTGCCCCTCTTCTTACTTAACTACGACTCTGCGTTCACGCAAGAGATGGAACCAGGGCTCTACTATCCAAATGTGGAATTGGGATGCTAAAGATGAACTTAAATGAAGGAAATTATACACGAAATAAGTTGATGGTGTTTACCAATTTCTTAACCTGCTTGTTTTCTTGCAAAAATAGCTAATAAGGCACCTTACGTGCATTCTGGAGGTTGGACCATTTCGCCAGCCAAGAAAGGAAGTCGAAGCCCAACAAAAAGAGTCGGGCTTATGATAATCTCAATATGTGCGAAAGCCATACATAGTAAAGCGGGTGATAGTCGTGGTGTTGGGGTGCAGCTGCATATGATAGTGGAAATTCTATAGGACAACGGGGGATACTTGTTCTTAGAAGAAACGGATTGTGAATACTTAGATCTTGGGATATTGAAGAAAGTGGGGAACGTAGAATGTTTGCATCTGCCTCTTAATAAGGATTAATAGAAGTTCTCGGGGATGCAGAGAGAAGAGCATAGGAAAGGCCATGGCTGCTGAGCTTCAGATTTAAGCTAATGAAGAGATTAAAGTGGGTGGATATGATGGATATTCATCCAAAGGCAAGAATATCATCATGTTTGTTTTCTAAAAGTAACACAATGAAAAGTAGAAAATGGCGAGTGCGTGGAGTCCACCCGCGTGAAGCTATCTTGGGACCATCTTGTCTTTTCTGAGCTAGAAATTAAACATGAGCGGACTATTGAGTCCAGGGATACATACCTAAACATGGTTCACTCACAGTTTAATTATATCTGGCAAGTCTGGATTGGGGGTTTCATCTTGCTCTGACCGTCTATAACAGTTATCCCATATACGTAAACTTAACCGTATATTGATTGAATCTTAAGCTCCATAGGAACTGTGGATTCCCTTCATCGCCTGGACTACGAAGAATATTTATCTTCCCCCAGCTTGCTTAAAAGTAGAAGATTCCAAAAGAATAAGCAAGAGAATTATGATTGGGAAAGAGCATAAATGTTCTACCAAGCGTCAGGTATTTAAGTGCGCGCCCTACCCACAACCCGAACACATCACATCCCGCCCATCTTACATATTTGCGTTCATGTCTGTTTAGTTTTGTTCTTCACCGCTGTTGTTCTCCACAATTTTTTCCATTTTAATTTTTCATCTTCATTCCCATTTTCGTCCTGATGCCAGAAAGCAAAGCAAGGAAGCCTGCCTAGGCAATTTACCTAAAGCAAGAACACCCCCTTTTCTCGATCTCCTAACCACATATCTCAATCCTAGGAGATGAAAATTCCAATCGTATGAAATTTCAACAGCCTTATGAGTGTCTTAGGCTGTTCACCGTTTCGAGAAGGAAATCCATTTCTTAGGTACGCTAAGCAGCGGTTCGAGGTCCAAGATGGGTCGGCGCTAACCGTTCTCTTTCTTTTCTTTCTCTTCTTTCCTTTTTCAAGGTTCATATTTACCTTAAACTATAGTGGATCGGTTGGGAGGACGAGGGGCCCTTTGAAGGACCTCGTTTGGAAGAGGAGGCTGAGGCAGGTATGAAGACGCGAGGTGCTGCCTTGGACTCTCGGGAGCCTGAATCTAGACTTCAAATGTCTTTCCCTATGAGTGGGACTGTTCCCACCTTGTACCTTATTCTCTCTTAAAACTTCAATTGAGGACAGCATTCGAGTGGCTGATTATATCTACTTTCGTAATCCATTTCGCCTTTCACTGTGGCTGATTGACCTCTATGAGTGTAAATGGATCCCAAGTCCACCTAGAAGACCTCCCCATACGTGATGAATTAGAAAGCCTTGATGACATTTCAAATTCTGCCTTTTCAAACATACCAAAACCTCGCCCAATCTGCCCCCTCGAAAAATTCGAATTACATTTCATCTCGTTGAGTGAGCCTTGGGTATCTGAAGCAATTTCCTTCTGTCCAATCTCTCCACAATTTTGGCAGAGACTTCATTTCGAAGGTCTAGAATCTCAAACTTCAAGATGTTGAGTCGATATTGCCCCACCCATCTCTCGCCGCAAGGTTAGATCAGCCACCCGGCCTGTTTGGGGGTCAACTCCATCCAACAGCCGTCCGGCTCCCACAACCAACAAGCCGCAGCCGTTGAAATGGGCATCTCTGGCAGGGAGGGATCCCGGACCCGCGTAAACTCTTCCGTATCCCGGATCCCAACAATGAGTAGTCAAGGTCGATCGGTAAGCCTTGCTTCCTTCCGTCCCCCTTTCCTTCTTTCGCTAGGCGAAGCTAGAGAGGCGAGCATTGGGCAGCAATCGTAGATTCCTTTACGCAGCAACACCCCCACCCCGGACGATAAAGACCACGAGGCTTCTAGATTGAGATTATTGGTCAATAGAGAGTGGAGCAGCACTTGACTTGTCTCTTTGGCTCCGGCGAGGCTGATGTTACATTGGAATATATGTCAAAGAGGGTGTATGTAGGGTGTCTGCTGACTGAGTTCGAGATAATAAGCAGTGGGCTGTCTATAATAGCATTGCCTCCTCTCTACCTCTCTCTTCAGCCCACAATTCAAAACTTAATCTTCAAGGCTTTCATCATCTCATGAATTAAAAAAAAAACAAAAAAAAATAAATCCTGGAAAGCAATGGCCGGTGTTCTAGTACCTGTTAGACCTCAGTTCGCTGAAGTGTGGTATGGAATTTGAATCTCTTTTTATTATAACCTAATTGTGAAACATGAATTAGCTTCAAACCTATGCTTGCCAATTACTCTTACAAATTCAATATCCTTCTTAGACGATGGTTTTTCCCTTCTTCTTCTTCCCCTTCTTTCCTACTAACAAACTCATAGGCTTATCCGCTCCCGCGCAGGCACAAACGACACACTCTACTTTCTCCTCGACACCGAAGCCTCCCACACCCCCCTCAAAGTCCACGAATGTTCCGTAAACGCCACGGGCGTCATTGCTTATAAAGAAAACGTTGCATTGCCCGCCACAATAGATATAAAGAACATACGTAGTATTGGTCTTGTGCCTGCGTTTTGGACGGGAATGCAGGGAGTGATTATGCAGCAAAACGGGGTCTTCCAACATGTTGTTAGGGGTCTTCAGGTATACCCCCCCATCCACTTCCTCTTCCCCTTTCTCCTTTTCCGGATTCCGCTTTGAAGATCTTCCAAGCTATGCTAATGACAAGAGAAATAAAACAGCCACCGCCCTCCCCAACCATAACCTTTTCAACCGGAATCTTTCTACACTATCTATTATGGGTATCGCAACGCTGGGGCCCTCAATATGCACCGCGACTTTTCAAAAACCCGAACTTGAGATTTTACAGTCCGGAAGTAGACGTTATCATGCGGGATTGTGATTGGGGATATTTTTTTAAGATGGAGAAGGAGAGGAGGATCCAGAGAAGAGTGTTGGAATATAATAGGGGCTTGCCTTTGGTGGCCAGGATGAGGTATGATGTGTGTTTGTTGTGAAGATGGAGGGGGTTAGATAGGTAAGGAGTACTACTTCTTTTTTCTTGTGACTGCGCTTTGAAGATCGGAATGATGAGTTAGATAGATAATGCTTCACTTACAAGGCTTTTCTTTGGGTTGGAATATAGATTTCATGGCTCTAGCGCAAGCTATCTATTTAATATAAAAGTTGGCGTTTGGTAGAGGGTTGTGTGACTTTTTAAAGTCTTGTGAGCGGTAAACCCGGGGGCGGGATTAATGGGATTCTGTAGACTAGACATCTTCAAGGAAATAGACCTCGATAAGGACAAATTATGAAATCTGTTCCGTTATGTCTGAAAATTGAATTGGCCTTGAAATAACAAAATTAAAATATTTGTGTCCATCTAGCTAGATAACTTCTAGCCTAGCTGATAACTGGAACAGATAATCAACTGCCACTTGGCCTTGACGTCTTTCTGCAACTGAAAACGCACCTCTAGTAACATGTACGTATTATTCTTGCTCTATAGAGTTTATAAGTTTCCTATAATAGAGAATAAAAGCTTGCGGCCCCTCAGATCATGAACCAACAATAATCCCATATTTCTCATACGGAAACGCTTCGAGGGTCTCCAAGTATTCCCCCCACCCATCATCCACTTCCCCCAACTGATGTAAATCGACATCTCCACCCTCCCCGGTCCTCCCAGCCAAAATATGCTTCTCTTTCCCATCATACTCGGCCCTCAATTCCGGGTGCGGGCACCAAATGACTCTCATGCCTGCCCTCCTACCAGCTTCTACTCCAGGCACACTATCTTCGAACACTAGACATTCTTCTGGCGTTACGGGGAACTCTCCTTCTTTTAGACTTGAGTTGATGGTTTCCAGGGCTAACAAGTAGATGTCTGGCGCAGGTTTTCCTCTCCCTATGGGGATTCTCTTGTCGTCTCCTAGGACTCTCCTGTGGCCCTCGAAAACAGAAAATAATTCTTCTAAATGTCCAGTCTTTAATTTAAAATTGGCTTCGTGACTACTTGTCGCTAATGCAATATGTAAATTCTCCTCTTTTCCGACTGGTGTCATTGATTTTGCCTGAGTTGCGTATTATTGTATTAGTATTTGGTTAACTACAGGACGAGAGAACCAAGACAATGCGAAGAAATGACTAACCCCTCCCAAATCTGCAAGCAGTTTTTCAACTCCAGGTAATGGTTTGACCGTAGGAAACAACTCCTTCTGTATTGCCGTCTGCTCTGCTAAATACTCCTCTTTCGAAATAGGTAGCTGAGCCCATTCCTGAAAGATTATTCCTGCAGCAGGTCCTGTACGGCCTTGTAGTTGGGCTTTAATCGACCAGGGAAGTGGTGGTTTGTTGTATTTCTGGAGAATGGCATTTGTGCAAAGAGTGTATTTGTCTTCGGAATCAAGGAGCAGGCCGTCCATGTCAAAGAGACAGGCTCGGATGGAGGGAAAGCTAAGTATTCTTTAGTTTGGGATAGTAGTAGGTATAGATTGACCTACTCTGCTCGTGGAGGAGCCATGATTGAATGTTGATTGTAGGGCGTTGACAGGAAAAAAATTGAGGTTATTTTCAAGCGCGGGATCCATTCCGCACTTTCTATTCAAGTCAAGGTCTTCAACTCATCCCTCCTCATCGCAATCATGACATCGACCAAATCTTCTCGCCCAGACCGCCGCGATTCGCAGACCGATGAAGAAGATGTTTTTGAGGACGCCCAAGAAGAATTCAAATTCCCACCAGAAGAAGAAGCCGTAAGTCATATCGAATTTTTAATTTCCGTTTATCTTAAGCTTACAAAATATAGGCATTATTGCACGAATCTAATGCACAAAAAGCCTCTGCGAACGAACTCTTCGCCAAATCTTCTTTCAAAGGCGCTATAGATACCTATGATAAAGCTCTTTCTACGTGTCCGAATTATCTAGATTACGAGATTGCAGTTTTGAAGAGTAATATTGCGGCATGTCATTTGAAGTTGGGGGATTGGAAAGAGGCTGTCAAGTCTGCTACGATGGCGTTGGATGGATTGGATAGGTTAGAAGGGAAGGATTCACAGGGGAAGATTAAGGATAGAGTGAAGGAAGGAGATGTAGAGGAGGAGATTGTCAGTGAGGGAGCTACGAAGGCAGAGGATACTTCTGATAAAGGGAAAAGAGAGGCCGATATTGAGAGGATAAGAACAAAAGCCTTGATGAGGAGGGCTAGAGCTAGGAGTGAGCAAGGAGGATGGGCTAATTTGCAGAGTGCTGAAGAAGGTATGAAAGCTCCATCTTCATTTCATAATGGAAGTGCTGATGGAACAAGACTACAAATTGCTATCCAAGATGCCAAAACTATCTGCAGCAGACCGAAAGATTGTTCAACAACAGTTGAGGCTCCTTCCTCCGAAAACGAAAGCAGCTCAGGAGAAGGAGATGGGGGAGATGATGGGGAAATTGAAACAGGTTAGTTCACACCGAAGAGTGTTTGGGTGGCAAAGATCTCACTCTTCATAGCTTGGTAACGGTATCCTGAAGCCTTTTGGTTTGTCGACGGAGAATTTCCAAATGGTTAAGGACGAGAAAACCGGCGGCTATAGCATGAATTTCAACCAGGGAGGTTCTTCCGGTTGACGAAAAGAGAACAATTGAATTCATTCCTCCATCGATCTTCTTCTCGTGACTCGTCTTGGAAGGCACTCTTCCTATGTTACGGAGAATATCTAAAAGTAGACTCCGAACATCACCTCCGTTATGTTCTTTGCATTTTGGGGGACCAGTACACTTTTTTGCCCCCTCGATTTTGCCCTAGAGCTGGCACCAACCACAGCACAGTTTTCTTCCACATGTCGATCTGACAAAGCCTTCAACGTAGTCATGTTGAACAATAGCCTCTCCACTCGACATAGAACTACCTTATCTATTGTCCAATATCTGTCATGCAGCACCAACCACCAATCAGCAGGGGTCAACATCGAATTCCACAGCCCTGACCCCGCTCTTGACTGTTACAGTTCGACCAAGTCACCAGGCATACAGTTGACACTTCCCACGATAACGCATCTCTATGCACAAAGGGAGTTTGCAGCGGCTAATTGAAGTCCAGAATGATTTACTGGATTGTGAAGATGTCTCTTTTGCAGCAAACATCTCCGCCAAGATGCCACAAGGAGTACGACCCCCACTGCTGCCAGATAAGTCTTCACGATAACCTCATTTGAAAAAGGAACCCCTCGCTCCATTGGCGATTCCCATCAAGACCTCCCTACCACACCAATTCCCACGTTTTCTGGTTCTCTGAAAAGAAAGAAGCCCGCTAACATGCTGCTCATAATCCAAATAAACAGCACTCTTTCCTTCTCTATAACCACCAGTCCCTCTTCCTCCCCAAAAACTCATTCATTCCCATTCCCACCCTCAAATGATGATAAAAAAATGGCTGTCTTAAAGCCCACCTCCCAATCCCTCCTCGCCACATCCAATGAAAACAACATTCTCACTCTCCTCTCCCCAACCCTCACCTCCTCTCTCTACCTGCTCACACACCTGCACCACCTCCTCCACAGCACCACCATCTTCCTCCTCCTACGCAGCTACCTGCTCGCACACATTCTCTTCCTACACACCTACTACACCACTCTCGTCTTCTTCAAACAAAGTTTCACGACCGTAAAATACGCCGCCAGAATAAGCTATAAAGCCACTGAAGGATTGAGAAAAAAGCTATGGTTTGAACTCATGGCTTTTGTGCTAGGGGGAGGGAATGGTCTTATATTGATGGTATTCTGGCCTGGCTGGATCGTGCTGGGTGGGGGAATTGGTGTCTTTCGGTTGATTTTGGGTTGAGGGATGGGATTGTTTCTCGTATGCAAAGACATTCAACTACACAAGAGGTATGATACTCTCTGAAATGAAAAGAAAGGAATTATGCTTTTGGATATCTAGCTAACTATCTTTCCTCTACTAAGTCTACTCTGTAACAGAGACCATTCCATTCTATAAACGAGGGGGAAAGAGGAAGAGAGGGTCTAAGAGAAGAAAAACGCATTCCCACCTGCGTCCCTCTTCACCTCCTTTTGATAATCCTTCTCTGGATCGAATTCCTGCCATACACTGGCAGGGAAAATATGTTTATTTCTCTCATACCACCGTCGATCAACAACTTTCGTGAATGTGGGATCATCATTGACTCCTTCGAGAGGGGTTTGATCGATCTTCTCTTTAGAGGCAGATGATGGGTTTTTAGAGGGTCGGGAAAGAGGGTTGTAATTTTCGGGGGAATCTGAGGGGGGGGAAATACTGGGGGTTGCTGGGGGGGGAGTAGAAGAGTAGTCGAAGAGTAGTCGGCTATTGGGTCCTAGAGTATGGTTTATAATGAAGTAATAGAAATCGTAATGATGCGGAAGAATAATCGTTCCCCTAACCATCATCTTCTTGAAGTTAGTAGATGCCAGATCGAAAGAGGGAGAGGGGAAAAGAACCAGAGCTTGCAAAACTTCGTACAAACTATAGTCTTTCCAATCAGGGTAAAGAACAAGGAGAGGGGAACTTCATACCAAATCATCCACCCCAACTCTCGCCCATTCCCTCCTACTATTAACCTTCTCACCCACCCCCAAATCCGCTCCAACCTTCCTACTCCTATCCAAGAAAACCCAGACAAAATCACCCTTCTTAATCCGGCAAACTCCACCAGGAATATTCGTCCCATCATAAAACACAAACGGTATAGCAATCTCCTGCGCCTTAATCGCCTCCTGCAGTACCAAAAATTCCTTTCTCAACGACTCCCTCGTTTGTGCTTCTCTTAACAACGCAGCTTTCGTTAATGCTTTCGGAGCAACAGACACATTCGCATTAACCTTAATTTTCATCTTCCTTTCTCCTTCGACAGGCGTCCCTGCTCTCGGTGACTCCGATGTCGATTTGGAATCTTTAGGTGTAAGCGCCGCATCTGTACTTTCTCCTCCATCTTGCCCTTCTTCTTCATCTATCCCAAATGACAATTTCGGCGTTCCAATCTTCCTCTTCTTTTTCTTCAGCGGTTGTTGTTCTTTCGGCGTAGATGCACTGTGCTATGGCTATTAGTTCCCTTCCCTCAAATCATTGAAATGCAGGCAGAAATGGTAGAAGCTCACCCGTCAGACACAGGAGTCCTACGACCACTTCCTCCCCGCACAAGAGCATCTTGTAAATCTCGCTCTTTCTGTTCAATTGCTTCAGCGCGTCGTTTTCGGAAGTCAGAGAGGGCGACCAGTCCCACGGTTTGTGTGCTAAGGAGATCTTCAGCAGTTGTGGATTGTGAGGTGAAGCGAGGATTAGGCGTTGAGGTTCCTGAGGAAAGATTGGATGCCATGATGGAGGAGGGAAGTGGTGTTTATGTCGCTGCTTTGGTTTGTAGGTGGAAGGATGTGTAAGGCTACCAGAAAAGAAAGTTCAGCCTTCGAAATGTGGCACAAGAAAAATAACAATAGGTCTCCAAATTTAGAACGTCGCCACTCGGTAAGGAAAATCTGGGGTAAAAGGGGCAAGAAACGAGACATACTTCCTCTTTTAAGTGAAATATCCTAGTGTACAAACTAGGAGGGAGACTATCAGCCTGTCAAGTGATTGGCAATATCAGCCTAAGAATGGTTGTTCTTGCAAAGAGCCTCGCAGAAGCCGTGGCACCTAATACATCATCTTATATTTCCCTTTCTGTGATCAAGCACACTTATCTCTCTATGACGTTTATATACTTTGAAGCATTTTCTTCATGAATTTCAAATCTAGCTATTGGTTTCCTAAAATCTCCACCACGATGCTTGTCTCCGAGCCATTGTAATGGATCATTCTCTAGGCCTCAACTTGCTCAACTTGCTAGTTTCAGGAGGTCAAATATCTCAAGAAGCTTAACCGCTCAGCTTGAATGCTTCAGTATTCTTGAAATAAACCATTCTACTTATATCTGCTGGCCCTCCTTTCTCCCTTGCAAATACTAAATTCTCAATCATGAATACGAGTGTAGGCCACCATGCTATTAGCTCCCCCTCTTCTCTACTCTCACAACCAACGTACAACCTCTAAGCACAATCTATATAGCTCACATCTCACACCCCACCCTAGAAACCGAAATCCATCCCCCATTTCGAACTCTCTATCACCCCCAAATAAGCCAGAAATTTCCTGCGAATTAGTTTGTATTTGCGGAGTATTCTCCTGATGCATCAGCTAAGCGGGTGTTGAGTACGTGGGGGGTTGGTGCGGCCGTTGGTTGCTCCTTTGGTTAAAGGACGTATTAATGAGGTTTTCTGAAGAGGAATATGGAAGTAGGAACTGTAGGTTGAGTTGATATGGTTTGGTCGTATTGTATTGGTTAAGTCATGAAAATATAATACTCTTACCATGGAACATTCCTTCTAATTTGAACCCTCTTCTTTCAAAAGCATAGGATCATTCCCCTTTGGGAATTTCCTCTGTTTTCCTTCTTTGTCCAAGTCCTCCGTTCAAAACTGTTTCCTTTTGCAAATCCAAAGCCATTGTCCTGCTTAGCATCATTGGTCCTCACTATTTCCCCTTCTGTGATGACTTTTAGCCATGCTTACTTCAGGAGGTCATGGAGATTTATGGGGAAGATGTTTTCAGGTTCTTGTTGCAGCAGAAATTCTAGCTCAGTGTCAAGACCCACCTTCTAGATCATTATCTCTAAGCTAGCATACCTATCGAACTAGAACAAACATATGTTAGTATTTTCCTCATACAATATCAGGAATCTCCCATTCGATCAAGTTCACCACATGCATAAAGGGATGGGGGAAGATCACTTTTATTAATGCGTTCTGTCTATTCTAAAGGCTAGCTAAAGTACAAACGTCAAAGACCATAAAAGAGCACATAGGTATCCTTTTTCTTTTCATGGTAAGCGATCCTGGGTATCTGTGAATGCGTGCAAAAGAAACTCCTCAAAAACTCCATCTATCCATTTGTATATCCACTTTTCCTGAAATCTCAGAAACAAGATAGCAAATTAGCCAAAGAAGGTCAATCAACCACTTGTAATGGTGATCCGCAGAAGAAAAAACGTTAATTTATGAGAAGTCTCGAAATTGGGCCTGGGTTAAGATATGTTTCGTGGTGTGATGTACAAGTGAAAGGAAAAAATTCATGCCAAATAGGAAAACAACGCAATGTAATATCAGCACCAAATAAAAACCTTTTTTTAGCATACCAAATATCGCAGATTGGAGAGCAATCGCTACTAGAAAGGTTTTAGAAGCCAAATCGGTGTCGTGCAGAGCGGGGTCAGGTTGAATGAGTCAGGCGCTAGGATAATGTTGAATGAGGAAGATCGCGCGGTGTTGAAGTAGAATCAAAAATCATTATCATGTCGCAGAGAATCGTGTCATAATGTAATGCGGAAGATAAGTGAGCCCAATGCCCATAAAGGATGAAGTGTGGATGTCGAGAGGCGTTGAGCGCAATGCTCCTGAAAAGAAATGAATGTGTAAGTCGAGGCGACGATGTGCCAGCGCAATGCTCCTAGGTGCGGGATGTGCGAAGGCAGATAACTATAAGAATGATAACCGCTGTTTAGGCATAGTATACTCCTGGATTATGAAGACCGCATAGGTTTGGATAAATGCCAAGTGCTATGTTGGACGGAGCATCATTTCTGATGAACATCTTTGAGGGATTTTCGTCATTTGCCTCCAAATCGCCCCGAGCCTCTGCGATATCATGGAATTCCTGCATCAACTCAGCAAAGTGACATGTCTCGTTATTAGGACCCGTCATAATGAAGGTTTTGGCTGTCCAACCAGGATATTTGTCATTTGTCCAGGATACTTTCTCATAACGTTTATTATAAGCTCTGGCATACTGACGGAGTTGCTTCAGGCTGAAGCGATCAGAAAACTCAAATGGGACATTAAGGATGCCACAAATCATTCCTCTGAAAGAGAATGCAACCTTTTCATCAGCTTCATCAATATTAGACGATGGCATTTGTGTACGCTGGGCTGGTACAAATCCACGGCTGTTAGGCGATAATATGGTCTCATGGCCAGATACAGCATCAAGTCCATGGCCACTGGCGGATGGCACTGGTGCACTTCCCCCGGGTGATATCATTTGTACATGGCGAGATGCAGAACCAAATCCGTGGTTAGGCGATATCATTTGTGAATGATTAGCTGCATCAAGGTCGTAATTATTTCCCGAAGCCATTTGTTGATGATGTGCTCTCCCAGAGTACGGGTGTTCAGATTGCCTGCGAAGAAAACCTGATTCTGGAGCTGCACCAGATTGTGAATGTTCTTGTTGACTTCGAAGGATCCTACTTGGTTCAATAACTCTGTAACTGGTATTTCTGTTCTGACGAGTGGGAGTTCCGACTGTAAGACGACGCTTTCGTGCTGAGCTACTAGCAGAGGTACCGCTAGGTGGCACTCTGTATTCCTCATCATCAAGAGGGTCATGGTCGACATTATCATCATCGTCGTCGTCGTCGATGTTCAATACTCTAACCTTTCTCTTTGAAGATGAGTTTCGTCGACTACCACCAGAGGCTAGGGTACGGGTTCGTGAACCAGGTGTCCTCAAATTCAAGCCATCAATCATCTTCGAAGGTGACGGACCACCATCGTCGGCATCCTCTTCTTTCTTGATGATTGGGTCAAGTACATCAATGTCCTTCGCACTGTAGCCTTTCTTGAGAACCTTGCGGCCAGCTTCATTTTGCTTGTCACGCTCAGAATTAATTTTCTTATTATTCAATTTGAGCTAGATAGAAATGTCAGAAGAGCTTCAAAAAATAATGATGTGACAGGTTACGACTCACTCTCATTTGGTGCTCCGGCGCCTCAGCTAGTCTGCAGCTGAACGAACTGTCTAATACCATTTTGCAAATAGCTTTAGAACGCTAAGAAACAGGTATTAGTATAATTTTGAACACAATTAAGAAACCCTTACAGCGACGCCATCAAGCATGCAATAAAAACGAGCATCAAAGTCTTTATGATCGTTTTCCGTCTCCAGCTTGCTGTTATGAAAAGACGGAATAAGACGGACTCCCATCTGGGCGTCTCTGCACTTCGCCTGAATTAATTGTCAGCAATGTCCAATTACTTGCGAGAATATACCAGCAAGGAAGAATAACAAAAAAATATATAATGTTAACTTACAAAGAGGTCCCAACAAGCCCGTTCAACTGCTTTGGCTGGGTAAAAGCCGTCATTGATTTTCTGAGCAGCCTGTGCCATCCTACCATTTTTGCATGGCTTATCCACAATATCAGTGATATTATGGAAAGCTTCATACAAACGCTTGATGTATTGGCGTATTTCAACAGGGTCTGTTGGGAAATCATCTCGTCCTTTAGCCACCTTATCTCTGACCGAATTTGATCGTCGGGAAGGTTCTGCATTGAGGGCTTCTTCCTCAGTCTGGTATTTTGCAAGATAATACGAAGAACTTTCTGGGTGCTTGCGTGCAGTGCGTGTTTTGCGAGGACGAGTATGTTGAACTTCATCCTCATCCTCGGACTCATCATGGTCATCTTCGTCATAATAGCCGTTATCGTAGCCATCATAGTCATCAACACCATCTCCTCCATCATCCAGTGGGTCGTGGTGATCATGGGCTAATGATTGGTGGGTTGCGTTCCAATCACTGGCGTTGGCACGATTGTCATGGTAGACTTCTTGATCCCAGTTGGGACCGGCATTGAAATTGGCGCTGCAGCAAACAAAATCAGCATGTCAGGCGTTGGCATAGACCAAATGAATCTCACTTGTATGAGCTTGACTCTCCACCGTAGTGGGCAGTCGTTCCTTGGCCAATTAGTGTAGCTGCCAAATGGGTGCTATCTTGACGGTAGTGGCTTGCCATGCCTGATGCCATTCCTCGAGGGAAGCTGGTATTTTGGCTGGAGACAATTTCGAGTCAAGTCTTGGTCTTGATGATAGGAGATAAACTTACAAGCGACCATTCATTCCTATGCCATTGTATTGAGAGCGACTGTTGAAAGCACTTATATAACCATTATTAGCAGTGGATAATACCAATATATGGAACGTATGCTTACCTTTGATGATTAGCTGTCATTTCGAAATTGCTAAGACTGTCGAAGCCCCTGTGATGAGTGTCAGCGAAAGCAGGCAATACTGAATTGTAGACTGGAGACTTACTGTTGCGCCGGAGTATTTCCTGACCTGCAAAGGATATTAGCTTCTGAATGGAAAATATGGTTGGAAAGTAACTCACTTTTCATTGGCAAGCATATTGTTGGAGTTTTGAGGCCTAAACTTCTTGTTAGTATGTTTGTAGATTAGAATGATAGCTAGAAGCTTACTCAGGAGAAGGATCCATCTTGAATGGACTACCATCCATCTTGGGCTCTGCTGTGATAAGCCTTGATGTTAGATCGAGGCAAGTAGCTACGGGAAACAAGAGTCATGCCTTAACAGAAAGAAAAGAAGAGTGTGTGGATGCGTAACTTGGATGTTGACGGAGATTTATTATGGTATGAGAGAGAAAGGCTGGATGCGAATGTGTCGTGTTGTTGTTATGTCGTGGAGAGGTTGTGGTTTGAAAAGAGTTGAAGGAGAGGAGAGTTTAAGTAGATCGCCAGCCTCGCCTAAATGCTGCTGCTGTTGATGAGGTTCACGTGATAGTTGTCGAGAGCAGGTTCTATTTAGAGTGAATGGGCGAATAAAGGTGAGATGGTTCGACTTTACTTTGCTCTGGAGGTGGGCTTCGACTTTAGATGAAGGGGGACATCTTCGATGAGGCAATCACAGAAGTGCAGATTGATAGTATGAATAGCTTAGACAATTTTTGTGATCCCAGAGCGTAATCGTATGATTATGTTAAGTGTAGTGTTGGGAATGGCATGTTCTTATAAAATTGTGGTTGTGTGTTGTGTTGTGACGACGTTGTCGGCGTGGGGACCCAGAGAGAAAGGCTTGGAGTTGTCCCGAGGCGGTCCCGCTCCGCTGAGCAACAGCCGGCATCTTCTTTTGGTAAGGTGTTCACCTGATAATCAAGATATCAAGGCACTCTATCATCGACTTTTGAGATATCAGATCTAGAAAGTTGTGGGTTGCGAGATTGCTTTCGGGGAATTATGCCCAAGTAGCAGGCTTTTGGATCCTATAACGAGTTGCTATGACTCCAAATGTATTGGATAACATCTTTTTGGGCTCTTGAGAGATGGATTCAAAATGATGCTGACGACTGACAATCTCGTATGTCTAAGTTGTCGATTTCTCGATATTTCCGACAATTAAGGTACACCCAACCATGTCAGTAAACCCCGACCCAATTTCAGATTGTATTGATGCTGGGAGGATATAATGTTCTCAAGTTTGGGTAATGCTATTGTGGGGCCGCCAAATGCGATATACTGATGTTGATGGTGGTAGTTTCGAAGCACCTACTGCCGGACAAACACTCTTTGGAACTGGGATTTGGACTGGTGCTTTAAGACACATGTTCTTGCCAACTTTATACCATTGTAGTGCTGTGGATATCGATAGCGTCAAGTGATGCATTTAATTTTGCAGCGACTCATTTTCCTCCCTGTATAGTTTTGCTTCAGCACGACTTCCAGATGTGTCTTGGTCGTGATGCTTCCACAAATTAAGCACAATTTGCGATCAAAAACAAGTGACGGTAGAAAACAGTTGATGCACCGAGTTTTCTTTTGCAAAGTGCAGTTTACTCGGCTTTGCGGCATGCTTCTAAGAAATGACAAGATATCTGGAATTTGACAAAGGCCTACTCAAAGACCCAGTCGCGTGCAAGTTGGAATGGCGCACAATAATGGCTGTCAAAGACGTTTGAGGATCTTTTCAGAAAGAATTGTTTTTGAATGTTTGGAGGTTGCAAAGAAAGGCCACCGAAGCACTCAAAGTCGTTCGTTATACAGCCCTCAATCGGAATGACTCCATCACTGTGGTGAATAGTCAAACTGGTTCAAGGCCTTATTCACGCTAGATAATGCCAAGGGTGTGGAGGTGATTCAATGGACTGTAACAATAGCAGGCCCTTTTCTAATTCGCGTTGTTAGATAATGTGGTGCATCTGTTTGGTGATATCCAGTCTCCTCGGATTTCATCAGTTGGTAGGTCTTGTTATGCTGCAAAAGTCCTACTTAGGCTCAATTGACAACTCAAATCCATACGTACTTATTTCTCTCCAACTTGGAAAGGTGATGCTGACAAGAAAACTTTTTGAGGCAGCAAAAGATTGCAAAATGTTTGTCTGGGTCGATTTCACTTAGAAGTATCTATAGTCAGCTAGGGATATTATGGCAGTTCTTTTTGGAATAGAAGGAAAATAGATTCACTTGTATTACATGATTGACTTTACATACCATGAAGCCTAGGGTTGGGTAGGGAACGCGACAGGATATAACGGTTAAGAATTAAGTATTCCCTGCCCGGCCCTTCTTATTTGAAGCCACCACTACTACCTCGTTACTCCTCTAGCGATTTAGCGTGACGAAATGGAAACATGACAGGGACACAAAGAGTCTAAAAATCAAGTCCCTTCCCCGGGTGGGCGTTTGACTTTCTCCATTTCGTATGCTAGAACTAGGGGAGGGACAACCACAGGGACACAAGGGGTCCAAGAATCAAGTATCCTCTCCCCGAATATGAAACTCTTTCCATGAGTCTAGTTGTTTGGAAATGCAGCTCAAAATTGATGGTAAATTGTATCGTAGTTTAGGTGTTGATGGCATGTTAGCTTTAGGCTTGTAGTTTCATAAATTGAGAAAAGCGTCCATATAGAGAAGCTAAGATTTGTGCAACTAAACAAAAGTCAGAAACTGTGCTAAGACAAGATTGGAGTAGAAAAATTTTGGCTTTTGCGAGGTAACTTATGGGAAAGTTTATACTAATTACGACAAGTTGAAAACGGCTGAATAAAGAATTTAAAACTAATGAATAAGAAAGACCCTCAAGTGTGACACCTCACTTGACAATGAATAAAGTAATTGTACTTGAACATACCCCTTCGATACGGCAGCGCCATAAAAAAATGTCAGTGGACTCAAGATCCTCGAAACGCAATTCATATAGAAGCAGGCGTGGTAACAAGCTTCCCCCTCCGACGATAAGAACAAGTGTTGGACAAGGTTGCACTGCCAATTCTGGAGCAAAGATTTATTATGAAGCAGGTTCCCGATGAGTGATCAAGGTAGTAGAGAGATGTACGGTTATATGTATGAGGGGCAATTAGCTGAGTTGACGGCCCTCTTGACATAATGTTTCTCAGATTGTTGGATGTAGATTGCTACTATTAGAAACCTTTTCGAGATGACAACTTATAAGTAGTATGTAAGTCCTGAATTTTAAATCTTAGGGTAGCAAAGGTGGTTTACTTACGACCCGTACTCGTAGGCACTGAAGAGGTTATCTTGGTTTCGGAAACTTGAACCGGAACCCAGCGAAGCGCAGGCTCAATGAATCCCGAGCAGTAGCAAAGAAAATACCAAAATCAGAAAGTTCAAGTATAGTCAGAATGAAAGCAAAGGATTTGTTTGTGTGTAGTCGCTGACAGTATTTCGCTAAGCTTCATGTTGTACAGTGAGTCTTAGCAGCACTTCGTTAGCGGAACACATATATATTGAAGCTGAATGCATAGCTCGAAGACTTTAGATCAAAAGTCAGCAATTTACAGTATATACTATACCTGAGAAAGTCAAAAGCACAGCGATTTTTGAGAAAGTGCCAATCAAGTCTAACTCTGATGCTCTCAAACGACGAGGAGAATGCCCTTAGAATTTCTTATGCTAAATGAAGATCATCCTTGGGTCAAGGAGAACTTAAAGCAAGATAAACCAAGACTTAAACATGATACAAGAGGCTTGGATATAGTACACTTGATGATTTATTGTCGATCTAGTAGATCTGTTGACGCTGTGAGTGAAAAATCCTAAAATAGGGCAATTAATTTCCAAAAAGTAGAGAAATTAGAATTATTTTCACCTATCAAGCTCAGCACACAGAGGTGAATTTTCCAGCTTCAGAAATCTAATACCACTCTAATTTGTGCTGAAGAAACTATCTAAATAGAACTAATGCTCTTGTGAATGACAGTCAATAAGAGTAATTTATTTTGCGTTCTTGGTATTATTTGGGTTTGGAGACTCTTAATTTCTCCTGTTTTAGGCTGCATATCTTAAAACTCTAGGATTGTTCAAGTGAGACATATCTTTCTCAATGTTTGAAACTGGGTCTTACCCTTAATTAATTAACCAAAGATCTCTTTGTCTAGTGCGTTGTTGATTAGGAATGAGAATGGTCCTTGCTGAACTGCTGGAGATTGTAAATATATTATACAGTTGGTATTTTGCTAGTGAGAAGTGTGCTTATCCTCTTAGTATTTAGTTTTTTGTTGCACCTGTTATGAGAAAACAGTTCCAAGACTTCATTCATCACTCCTTCCAATCCGCTATCCTGACTAGCTGTTTCTTTTTGCACTTGATCAAAATTGTAGGAAGAGGTCTATATGATTATTTACCGATCCGGGTTCCAGTCCAAAGAAAATTACAATGGGAGGTGTGCTAAAGGAAATGCGCTATAACAAGAATACAATAAGTCAAGAGATATATAGCTCAGGAAGCTTTCCAAGAAAATCAACATAGGTTTTCTTTCCTGCCTTTTATAAAGGTTCCTTTAAAAAAAATTGAACAAACATGCAGACAATCAAAACAACAGCTGATTTACAGGAAGTTGCATTTACGACACGCAACCATTTTTGCAAGAGGTGGATTACAAATAATCTTACCAGGCAGACTCAGGAAGTTCAAAATCTCATGAGACTGCTGCAGTCCACGACTCTCCACGTTTGAATTGCAAGCACATGTGGCGCTGGCCAAAACATCTTCAAATACAACACTACTTCGTACCAGCACTTGAATTTATTCCAGTGACTTCAAAGATTCTTCTATTTTAGCGAACATTTCGCTTAGGCCCCTAAACTTCCGCCCAATTTCTGACAACTAGTTTCACACCATTTGCTCAAAGTCTAGTGTCATCGGGTTTGTTTAGGCAATATTAAAATCCGAATCCGAAACGATCACCAATTTCCCCGTCTCCCACGCCCTCTCCCAAAATTACCTCCACGATTCCTTGTGTTACCGTCGCCCATCATGTTCTGCTCATAGCCATAGCCCCCTGCTTGATTCTGTCCCTGACCAAATCCTCCCTGTCCTGCAAAGCCTTGACTAGAATTCCCTCCCTGAGCAGCGCCTCCGGCTCCCGCGCTACTCTGCATAGCAGCAAACAGAGTAGACGGATCCATTTGACTTGGATCCATCCCAGAAGTCATCATTGTTTGCATCATGGCCTGTATCTCCGGCGTCATCCCTTCCATACCGGGCATTCCATCCCCAGAAGCTGTTGCCATACCCGGCATCGCACCCATAGCCATCATCATATTCATATCCTCAAACATCTTCTTGCTGTTTTGTGCAATCTTATCCTGGCTGTATTCTGACCTCAAATTTTCTTGTTTGCTTGCATATAGCGCCCATGTAAATTCGTCAAATCCATAGTTGAAATAGTCTGTAATATCTGTTCCCGGTCTTCGCCATGGCTTGTCGTTTTCATTTAGATCTAGAAATGTCAGTAAAGCTCCTCGGAAACAGGCAGAAGAAAGAACCTTCGTCAATGTTAACTTGTGTAATTGGTTTTCCGGCAGGTTCGTATAATGGTTTGGCATTCACATCAATCTTCGAGATAGCAAGGCCTGGTAAATCTGCCCCAGATAATTGCGGGGTTCCCTTCGCGGGGGTCTCTTTCTTGATTGTAGGAAGCTTGGCAGGCGCATCACTTGTTGGGTTTCTTTGGGGAATGTTGCGAATATCGTTGTATCGTGGTTGACTAACAGTAAGTTAGTTTGAGCTTGCAGGTTTCGATGTAACACATACGATGGTGGAGCAGCTTTTGATCCGTCCTTTCTTTCTGTGATGATGTCTATATCCTATAACTACTTTCAGCATTGGCTCACCATTATTTGAATGTATAGCGCATACAGATTCGTCGCTCGAAGCTGGTTCATCTTCTTCCTCGCCCTCTTCTAAATCTCCATCCTCCTCGAGTTTTGGTTTAGCAGCTGTTTCGGGTTCTGTCGCTGCTTTTGTTGGCTGTTCCGCATTTCCATCGGCTGGTCCCGTTGTCTCCTCATCATAAAAATCATCTTCATCGTCGACGTCCATCTTTGAAGATTAGTTGCTTTTCGTAGTAATTGGTGTATGTTCTCATGAGGTTGCAATTGTCGCAGGTCCCAGGCCGATGGTTTTGCAGGGATGAGCTTAAGTTCCCTGCTAGCGCGATAGATTTTGTTTTGAATACAATAGCAACGGCTCTTTCACAATCAATAAATTACAATTACAATTACAATCCGATGTTATTGTCATCAATATATTATGGCTTTGGCTCGATCTGCTAGCGGTCCAGGCGGTTTGAGTATTAATACCAGTTCTGCGAATTCTATTTTGTAAGTATCGCGATCTATCTTTTTTGTGGACCCCTAAATACAATAGCAGCTTTCTGCAGCCGAAAATCAAAATCCAAAGGACAAATCTGACCTCCTTGCTTCCAGTGGTTCTGGAACAACGCCCGCAGCACCTGCAGTAACAGGAGGAATGTTCGGAAACACTCAGGCTGCGAAGCCTGCCACTAGCCTTTTTGGCCAATCTACCACGTCTACATCAGCTCCTCAAGCCGGAAGCCTATTCGGATCAACCACCACCACTGCTCCTCAATCTGGAGGTTTATTTGGCTCAACAACAGCGCCGTCGGCCCAGCCGACTGGAGGACTCTTTGGTTCGATTTCAGCGGCTCCTCAAACAGGTTCATTGACTGGCTCGACCCTTGTGGGATCCGCTCCTCAAACCGGTGGACTTTTTGGCGCAAACACGACAGCGCAAACCCAGTCTAGCGGAGGTCTGTTTGGATCTACAAGTACGACAACACAACCGCAACAAAGTAGAGGATTATTTGGAAACATAGGGACGCAGACGAACAATCAGACAACAGGAGCTGGTGGTCTCTTTGGATCAAGCACTGCCGCTCAACCAGCGCAAAATGCTGGCGGTCTCTTTGGCAATACACAGAATCAGAACCAAGGGGCAAGCTCTCTATTGTATGTTCTCAACATATCGCGGCGACCTTACTTGAATCTAATGAAATGTAGTGGAAATCTAAATAACAATCAAAATCAACAGTCCCAAGCGCAAGCACAACCATCTCTCTTCTCTGGGTTTGGCCAGCAACAGCAACAACAGCAGCCACAGCAACAACAGCAGCAACAGCAACCACAGCAGTCTAACAGCTCCAACATGTTCAATGGCAGCCGTGTTGGTGACGGTGGAGGTCTGGCTTTTGGTGCCGGTTTGACTCTAGCTCAGCAGGCTCAGCAGCAAGGACAACCTCCACTCGTTCCGGGTGTTCGAATCGACCTAAGCAATCTTCGTGGAACAACGCGATTCAATGATCTCCACGAAGATCTTCAAAAACAGGTCGTTGCAATTGACAATTTTATACAAATGCAGCTGGATTTCAAGAACCAGTGTGATGCTATGGTCGTATCACACAACGAGTACCTTACTACACTTCCATACGATGCCGATTTTTGCAGGAGGAAATTGATTGGTCTGGATGATGTGATGGAGACTGACGTCGAGAAGTTATCTCAAGTCAGAGAGCTTATCGAGATTGATGCGGAGCACGCCAAATTAAGTTTCAAGGCTATCGACAACTTGAGACTGCCAGCTCAATATCACAATGCCGGCATCTGGTCAGTCAGATCTTCAACTACGGGTGCGAAGACACAGGTGGATGGTGACGGCGAAGCACAAGACCTAGTCGGATTCTTCTCAAAAACTGCGGATGAGTTGGACGGTACACTCAAGAAATACCAAAAGAATTTCTCCGAGATTGAATATCACTTACGAGGCATCGAGAGCAACACTGTACAACAAGCACAAGCATTGATTGCACAAAGAAACGGAGGATCTGGAGGTCAGGATGACCTAGTGCAGGAGCTTGCAGCTGCGTTGAGAGAATTCGAGGTGAGCATTCTAGTGGTCGCAGGAAAGGTTGGGACTGCGAGAGAGGGCATGCAGAATTTGCAACTGGGAAATTTCATTGGGCCTTCCAATGGCAGGTCGACTAACGGCAGAAGGACTGGTGGCGTTTATTGATGTACATGACTGGAAAGGACTTGCAGGATGGAGTTTGGTGTTCAGGTTGCAATGATTCAGAGCAACATATGAACATTTTGAGCGGGCATAAGAAGAATAAATAGAGATATCGTAATACGTATTCAAGAATTGACGGGCGAAATATCTCAGGAAAATCAACTTTGATCCTTGAGTTGTTCTCCTTTTGTTACAGTGTCTATTGAAAGCAGCACCTGTGTCTACTAGCAATGCATACTATACTGTTTTTTTCAGCTCCCGCGCCCCAATCTAATGTCGTCGAAAGTAATGTCTAAGGGCCTGTTTGGTTCATGCAGCATTCGTGAGTTGTACTAGCAAAGCTGTGAGATTACTCATGAATGGAGTTCGAATGTAATTCTGTTCGGTTCACAAGGATGAATGCAATTTTTGATGAATGGAATGCATGCAATTGTGAATATGCCACCGAAATCTTGAATACAGGTGTACTTATTAATGCGTACAAGTCCTTTAATAGAATATAGTTCAACTGTATTAATTTTATGGTTATATACGATTAATATATTTATATGTATATTATTTTATATATTTAGATTTAAGTATTTATTGAAATACATCCGTTCAAGTCGGTTTCCTTTTTTCTCTTAAATCTAACAGTTAATGTAGAAGCTCAAAGATCTATATGATTCATAATACCTTTATTTCCTATATTTATTATATTCTTTATAGGTTCGATAGTTGAAACTAATAGAGCTCCTTTTTTGAAGCTGCATTTCAATTCTCAAACGGCGAAAGATTATAGTCCTGGCAGTTGCTGCCGCATATACCGCCGTCACATATGGTATTGTGAAAGTGTACGAGGTCGTGGTAGAGACGCGTGACCTCAGGTCGCGTGGGCACATGAAAGAAGTCAGAAGATCAAGAGAACAGAGGATCAATAAGTAGTGGTAAGAATGATATCTAAGGTGCCTGCTCCTAAAAGAGAGGATGAGCCTCTCCTTTATAGTCACAGACCAGTGCTATGCCCTTGTAGCTACCCCCTACAGGGGTAGCGTGACATCACGACTTCTAGTCGCCTCACAGTATCTATCAGATTTTTTTTATTGGATTATCTGATAGAAGGACCGTATCTTTTCCAATATTAGCGGCGCAGTGATGGGTATAGCAGGTTGAAGAGAAAAGCAACTAACCGTGGCTTCGTCAATAGCAATTGCCTTTCTCTTTCTACGAGGCATGGGCAGTATAGTTATATAGGTAAAATTTAAATAATTACCAAACAAGGCAGCATTTACGAGCATATTCCATACCAAACACGCCACAAGCTCAATCATTGTAGTTGCTCTCTCCACTCCCATCCTTATTCACACGCGGCAATCCATACTTCTCCGCCAGATCTTCCTCCTGAGACTTTGATCCCTCTACAAGAACCGGCTTCTCTCCAATACAGCAAACTCTCACCCCATGTCTCCTATGAGGAGCAAACCCAAACGTCGCGGTATGATTCTATTTCCCATTAGCATTTCTCTCTCTCCCCATATCAAAGCCGAAGAGAACAAGGAAAGGAAAACATACAACAACTCTATTATCCCAAAACGCAACATCTCCCGCCCCCCACTTGAACCTCACCAACCCCTCTTGAGTCGTCGTCAGCACCTCGTTCAAAAACGCAAGAATAGCATCACTTTCTATCTTTGGCACGCCCACAATCTTCGTCACAAAGCCCGGATTAAAAAACAAACTCTTCCAGCCAGTGACTGGATGAGATCGGACTAAGGGGTGGGAAGTCGTGATGGGATCGCGACGGACGGGTCGGCCGGCTGCGCGGGAGCCTTCAGCTTGGTGAACGGAGGTATGCAGGGCTGAGAGAGAGGAGAGGTATGTTTGCATGGGCGCAGAGAGCGTGTCGTAGGCTGCGTATTGAGAGGACCAGAGAGTATCGCCGCCGCCTCCACGTGGGGGGCCGGAGAGGACTTTCAGAGAGGTATAGGAAGGGGGTTGGAGCTCGTAGGTTACGTCGGAGTGCCAGAGGAATGTAGGGGTAAAAAGAGCTCGCTGATCTTTAGAATTCTCATCTGTGTACACAACATGGACATCATCTAGATCTCCTCTTTTAGGGACGCATGTAGTGGCGTGTTTATGGAGGGTTCCGTAATACAAGCCAAGTTCTCGTTGAGCATCGATAGAGAAATTCTTTTGGTTGCGGAAGAAGACGACGCCTCGAGTGGCCATGAGGAGGGCGAGATCATTCTTAGCAGCGTCAGTGAGAGTGGAGAGGTCGACACCATATATTTCAGTTCCAATCTTTGGGTTCAAGTCGAATATGTCCGTTGCAGTGGAGAGGAGGTTCTTGAAGGTGGGGTCGCCGAGGAGGCCTTTGTCTGAGTAGGAGACTTCTTCTAAGGCTGGCCAGTGTTTGTCTGGAAAGGAAGGCTTGAGGTCGTCGAACTCATAGGTCTCGTGCTTCTCTACCACTGTCCGGCCAGGAATATAGGAAGAGACTGAGGATTTGGCACTTGCTGTTTTGAGCACTTCAAACTCAGAGGAACTTCCTTCTTGACGGATCTCTAGAGAGGGAGTCATCATCACAGCTTCAATTAGGAACGGGCGCTTGAGAATAATGAAGTAAGGAAGGACGATATCAAAATAGTTTTAGATGAGAGAATGCGGAAAATAAATGAACTAGCAGAGAAGGACGAGGATGGGGAAAGTATATATAACAAAGAGGCCCAATCTTGTAATAAATTGGGAGCCTACTCCGCAGGCTCTTGGGTAGTATCAGAGTTAATGCTTACCTAGAAGGGTAATAAGAGGATCAAAAGTGGGGGGGGAGGAGAGGAGGGGGGAGCGGCAGAGGCTTACATTTATGCTTTATTTGCACAATTGAAAGAACCATTCAAATTCTAGCCAGAATGAGAGCAATTATAGCCATTTCCAAGGCGCATTTCATGGTGTAGAGCGCATGTAATTTAATTAAAATTTGACTACACTAGAAGCTAGCAAAGCTGGGCTGATTGACATTTTATTAAATTTCTCACCATATGATACTTTCTCTTTGGGAACCGCGCTACTATTAGCTCTATTGCTGTTAGAGATAAGACAATCATACAATTAAATAATACGTAATTAAAAGTATAAATAATGTAAAGACGAATAGAAGTCCGTCAAGTGTCGCTGCCCCGGGGGGTAGTGACTAGGGTCTGGCCCAACCCTTTTAGTCTATAAGAGAGAGACTTATTACATACTCTTTGGATCACCGGTTCTCTTAATTCGGTCATTTCTTTTGTATTACGACTTGATCTACCACCGACTACCCATTCTTACATTAAAGATTAGAAATAAATCAGAAATAAATAGAAGATATAAAGCTAAAAAAAGAAGAAGCGTGTTATGTCACCAAGAAGTGTTCTAGTCACATGTGGAGTCTCTTAGGTTGCGAAGGATCGCGGGGAGTTGTGGGGGTCGCAAGGTACTCTAAGTAGATATTCCAGCAACTCCAGACAGTACAGTAGTACGGAGGTCTATATAAGCAAACGGTTTTTCTTAGATAGGAGCTTCGTGCTTATGAATGTTTACGGCCATTCATAGTTGAGCTTGAACTCTATTCTTCGATTACTTCCAACCCATTAATCCAACCAAAGTAACAAAGAGAAAGGAGAAATGATTCTTAAAAGAAAACCCTTTAAATAAGGGGTTAGGGCTTAGGGGTTCGTTATGTAACTCTGGGCAGAACGCTATATGAAAAAAAGAAGAATATTTTATTAATATTAAAATGCTATAAGTTTATATTACACAGGAAAAAATTCACCCTAAGTGCATTTAATTAAATTTTATTGGCTGGCCACCCCTGCTTAAGGGGCTCGCTTGGGAGGGGTAAGATTTTGGCAGTTTATGGAGGGAATATTTCCTTCATATACACACTACGGCACCTAACATACACTTGAGCATCCGGAAAAGATCTGTGTGACCCCGGGTTTTATTCTAGGAACATAATGATAAATCTTTAGGCAACGGCTTTCCTCGTCACTTGGTAGTTAGCATTTGAAACAAATTCCCCGGGCCGCTCCCCGAGCCGACTCCCGAGTATTAATAGAAATTGTAGGGAGAAGAACTTAGAAGCCTTCTGTAGGACAATAATGAATTTGACCTAGGCTATTTTAGTGTTCTAGCTGGATGGGCTTTTTAGTGGGCTAGGCTGGGCTGGTCTAGTAAAATCTAAATGCCCAATGAGGTCGGATTAGGTCAAGCATCACCTAAAAAAAAGCAGGTACTAGCCGCTTTGTATTTCTCATATGCATTCGAAAGTCCTTAACTAGTGCGTAGTGTACACTTGTACAACACTATTAGAAGTTTAGCCTATGTTGTTGGCAATTGCGATCTAAGAAATATCTTGCGTGCTCAATATCTGCTCATAGGAGGAGTATAGATAAATCCGAACGGTCTTTCAATAAGTCCATTTTAGATGCGAGATGAGAGGAGCCTCTGAAGGTTAAAGGCTGAAGGGGAGAAAGATAATCTTTCCTCAAGCTCTGAGACGGCACGTGACTCAAACAGTATTTCTTGCTTTTTGTGTGATTTCTCATCTCACCTCTCACCGGAGATAGCTACTTTATTTGCATTTTATAGCAAATTGAGAATGCAGATGCTCTCGATATCACGTGTACGATTGTACAAGCGGTGGTTGACGAGGTCTCAATTTCCTCACATCTTCTCCTCTCCACCATCCTTCATCAAACTTCGACCCCAAACCTCCCCTTTCCTTATGAAATATCATTATCCATATTTCTACCGCATATCCCACAATGTCTACCAACACCGTTCACGCTCCTAAGGATGATGGCTCCGAATATCATTCCGAGCATCGTTCTCAACACAGTGAAGCTGAAGTTGACCTCGGTGACCTTCCATCCCTAGAATATGCATGTTTGAATGGCTTGTCTAGAGACTTTCAAGCTGAGGAAATGCTATATTATCAATATAAATCACTAGTCGGAGATATTCGAGATGACCTGACCGCCGATTCCCACTTGCCCCAGTTCAATCTCTCCGTGGACATCAACACGGACGAGCGTCTCACTGTCTCCAAAGGTGCAGCTCGACTTCTCGAGTATGTATCACAAGGAGAGCCGCCCGATTACCTTAACAGTGTTATACTTCCTTTGCTTTTGAGCAAAGAGGTAAAAGGCACTCGTGTGGAGATGCCTTTGTTGCTGACCGACCATGAACTCGACTGTCGGGATTTTGCAAAGAGAGAGGGATTTGAAATTGAGCTGAAGGATACTGAGCTTCCAATGGAGGATCTCGATATAGAAAATAACGAGGGGCTCGAGTTCCCAGCAAGATTCATGACCTTAGAGACAGAAATAATGGAGGAGTTACAGCGGGAAAGGATTGAGGTCGCTAGAGACACTTTGATCTATATTCATAATATTCTCAAGAATGATTGCACAGAGGAAGACCAACGACACGTCTGGGAGAGTGTCCTAACATACAAACGAGTAAGCATTCCTATAGACCTCACATAGATGCGAGCTAATATTATTGTTAGAACACTGCTCTGGAACCAATCACACCTCCTCTTTCATCACTGATCCTACCACAGTTGGAACCTTTCGTACCATCTTCTCCATCCTGCCAAGTACCAATGCTTTCCGATCCTGAATCGTTAACTGAAGCAGAACTTGAAAAAATACAAAAAGATATCTTTCAACAAGACATACCAACTCCAGCACGGCAATGGGTTAGCACAAACCAAGAAAATTTATCCGACCCGGATAAAGAGCGTATGGAACTTGGGGATATATATTCGCCACTAGCATCCTTGGACAATATGACGCCTCCAATCGTTCAGCAAGTCAGAGCCAACGACCATAAAATCGAGGAGACTTTGACTCCCCCCTCAGCACCCTCTTCCTCAAAGTCTGTTCATTTCAGTAATGTCATTGAAGAAATGCTTCTAGACCCACCCCAATCATTCACGCATGATCTTCTAGAGAATAAATTCTTCGAGGAGGCTTTCGGAAATTCTGCTGAGCAAGTGAACAGACAAGTCGAGCAAGAAAAGCTAATTGAAGCCGACTCAACTGCTCGTGTAGAGGTACCTGTAATGGACTTCTCTCTACCTGCGAGCCCGTGGCAGATTCTTCAGCAGACCAGCAATCCCATGGTTAGATTGGATATTCAGAAGAAAATGATCGAGGATACCATTTCGCATATTCCAAATACATGGCCAGGGGCGAGGGCAAAACAGATACACCACAAGCTTCGATGGAGTCCGTTCTCCCACAATCTAGCTAAGGTTGTTCTAGAGGATGATATTGCTGATCTCGAGGAAGCCTGGAGAGGATTCATTTACGGTACGGATGACGAGGATGTCATCACTAGTTCTCAGACGACGTGGAAACCTGAAGGCCTACGGATTCTCAAAGAGGAGGAAGAGGGTGACGATGAAATTCAACGAGCCTATTTCCAGCCACAGCAATCTCTCGATATGTCTTCTCTTATCAGGAAGAGAAAATTGGAAATTGAGGAGCGCGGGAGCGATGCTACTTCTGGTGCTGCCAAGTCAAGAGATTTCATGACAGCTACTCAAAAGCTACAATCGGATAGTTTCAGTAGTTCAAGTCTTTTAGGAGGTGCTTTTTCGGTAGTAAATTCTCTTGACAACTTTCTTGAGATGCGAGGAGCGAAGAAACCGAAACTTACAAGAGGCTCTTACTTCAACAAAGCTCAGGAGACTGCTCCTCCTTCGCTGCCGCCTCGAGAACCTCCAACACAATTTCCAATTCGTAAATCTCCAGCTCCTACTACAGAGCCACTTCCAGTACCACAGCTCAATGTGCCAAAATCTACCATCGAGATTGTGGTGTCATGTGAGATGCTCAAGCAAAGGTCACTATTTAAATTACTCCAAACCATCCTTCCGTGCCTCCATATCATCGAGCGTGACTTTACTCGCTTCAACACCACAAGCTGGATGCCCAACTCTATCACAAGGTCGCCAGTAACATCTCCTCTAGCTTCAGAGGCAGATTTCATTGTTTCTTCTTCGACAGGCATAATAATTACCAATTTGCAGAAAATCAAGCAGAAGCCTCTTCCAGGTCAAAAGACAAAAGCCGCTATACGAGATCGCCTCGAGAAAGTAAGCATTAGATACGATAAACTGATTGTGTTGGTTAGCGAGGCAAACACAGACGAGACCACGAACGGTCTTGGTGATCACGATGCTCTCGCCTTCGCAGAATTCGTTGGGTTTACAACTGGTCTTCCCGCGAACGTCATTGTACAATACATTGCTGGCGGCGAGGAGACATTAACGAAATGGCTTGCGAGTGCGATTCTGCAACATCATGTTCCAGCCGAAAGGCACATTCCGCTTGTTGAGGATGAAAGTCATTGGGAATTATTCATTCGAAGAGCAGGCATGAATGCTTTTGGTGCTCAATCGATCCTTGCCGATTTGAAAGCACCGGAAGGTGTCGATACTGAGAGCCCGAATAAGGCTAGCACATATGGATTGGTTTGTTTTGTTGAGATGGGTAGACATCAACGCAAGATGATGTTTGGAGATAAGTGTGGGAAGCGAGTGATCGATCGAGTGAGTGATGTGCTTGATAAGACATGGAAATGAGATTTATGAGCATCTATTCACATATCTTGACTTGCAGCTAGTTAGCTTTGCTTTATGGGTTATATCCACGGTGTAATATTTAGAGCTCACATATTTGGCAGGCCACAACGAATGTCATAAACTCCATACTTTGATACTATTGTCTTGTGATCTACATGTTCTTTCTGGATGTTTCTTCTGCCCAGAATGATCGTCGCCACTCTCTGGAGTGCTGTCGCTATCACTGCCACTCTCACTGCCATCGTCGTCACTATCATAGTAAAGAACTGGCTCAGCTCTTTGCCCCGAACAGGTTGCCACTACTGTTCCTGAGCTGTGCACAATAGTAGAACTCACGGTATCTATTCTAAATCAGCCAGCATTCAAGTTTCAATAATTGGAAAGAGTTACCATCATGAGCCTTCCATTCCCAAGACCTCTCCACCTTACCCTCGATCATCCCAACCCCTTCCCAAACTCTTATAACCCCATCTACCCCCCCTGCCCAAACCTCCATTCCTCTCTCCCCCTCAAACACATCCACTCCCAACCTCTGATTCGTATCCGCCTCTCTCCCCTCCAACCAACAAACCAGCTTCCCCGCCACCCTCACATCATACACCAAGACACCCCTACTCTTCCTCTCAACCACATACAAATACCTCCCATCACTACTCCAAGCCGTCTGCGTAACTCCACTTCCTCTAATCCCCTCATCGCTATCTGCAGCCCCCGCAACACTCCACATCCCCACCGTGCCCCCCATCCCACCCATATCATACAATCCAATCCAGCGCGTCCAAGTTCCCGCCGCTAACATCACATTCCCACCCATATTCACATCCTTTTCGGGTTGTAAACTCAAAGCAGACACAATCCCCCGCATCCCTACTCCCCCGCCTTTCATCTTATGCCGTTTCGAGGGAATCGTGGGCATGCGCGTGATAGGTCCGGAGCCGGAAAGAGATACGTCGAAGAGGGAAATTAGACAGTCAGTGCCAGTGAGGAAATGCGTTCCGGGGGATGACCAGAGGAGAGAAGAGGGAGTGAGGTAGGCCTCGGTGGTGGGACATATAAGGGAGTAGGTTGATATTGGGGTGGAGGTGGGAGAGAGAATGTTCAGGAGGCGGATGGGAAGGGAGGTCGGGGTGGAGAGGTAGAGGGTTGTGGTTGGGTCTTGGAGAGAGAAATGGGGGTAGGAAGATAGGCAGTTGACGGATGTGGGGTGGATGTGGGTTGTGTAGGGTGTTAGTGTTATTGGCGAAGGGGATGAGAGGAGGGTCGGTGGCAGGATGAAGGTCCGGATAGTGTTGTCGGCGCTAGATGTTAGGAGGCTGGTTCCGTCGAGGGTCCTAGGAGAAAGCTATCAGTTACCTGTTGTACTAGGAGAGGGGTTTAAAGTACCATTGTGCGCTTTTGAAATAGTTGGATTCTGCATCTGCTTCGTTTAGCTTTGCGCTCGAGGCTGAATCCCTCGTACAAGCTCTAGAAGGAGCTTGGGGAAGATAGTCTGCATCTCGAAGCTCTCCTTCCGATTGAGGTGGAGATATTGCTGTGCCCAAAGCGGCACTCTTTACTTCAGATTTAGCATCTCGAAGCTTTTCTTCTCGTCTTCTCGATTCTGCGATAGAGCAGCAATAGGTATCAACCGTGGATGCCACAAGATCTGGGGTCTTGAATATTAGCTCCATTGTTGGTGTCGTCGCTACATCTTCGAACATTAGCTGTAAGTTAGCTATGGAAAGATGTACTGCTTTGAGAATATTTTTCTCGATGTTGATATTTCGTCCTATCTTATCTAATCTAATCGATCTTATCAGCGAGCTTTCGAATTACAACTTGGTCAGGAGCGGAGAATGACTACCATTTCCGCAGGGCTATAAGAGAGAATGGCTTCACCGTGCCAGCTACAAGTCAGACATTCAAAAGAAAAGAGACGTCTTGGCCGAGTCAATCTCTGGATTTCGTTGAAGATTATCCTCCGCTCGTCTTCTTACCTGGCCACAAGGTAGTCGTTTGTCACTATAGCACACCGAGTACCTTGTGCACTCGCTCATCCTGAAGCTTTTGTCAAGAGACTTGGGATGAGCAGGAATACGATATACAGGACTCCTTATTTCCCCTTCTTCTCTCTTCATTAAGATATCGCTAACTTCTCGAATCTAGGCAGCTATCATCTGCCTCATTACTGTTCCAACTGTAGATAACGCAGGCAAGCTCGCGGCAGCAATTAACCAGGCAAGAAAGAATAACATTGATTTCACGATTAGTTTGATTGTGGGAAGCACCAAATCGCTCTACTTGTTAATACATTATTAGTCATTTTGGCTGGTTCATTGAGAAGCTAATGTCGTTATGTTTCGACACGTTCCAGACGACATAACTTTCTATATCAGTTATAGTGGTGAACTGTCTAATTCGAGATGGACGAAGCAATTACTTCGAGGGCTTTCTATTTGTTGGCACGTTCATCCTAGTGCACAATGAACGAATGATATATTGTGCCAAAAAGCGCCCCCTATAAATGAACATTATACTCCTGGACCGGTATCGTCAATTAGCTGAACGAATTCGACCTTCTCGTCGATCCATAGTGGCTCAGGTTTGTTCTCGTGAGCCCCTTTCAGATGCCCAGTCTATTCGAGGCGAATTAGTTCGGATCTTGGTCGCGTGTATGGAGTCCCTTCTTTGTTGAGATCATTAAATACCGTCAAGAGTATTCTACGTGACTGATCTTCTGGTGATGATTCGAATTTCACAACCTACACCCGACCCTTGATTCTGCCTTTCTTTAAGCTCATATTCTGTTGCTCCGAAAGTGACAGCCTTTCGTAAATTTGAGACGTTGATGCGCGCATTTGAGCGGTAAAGTTCTTTTTTCAATTCCCAATCTATTTGTGCAGATTTAGGGAGGAAGAAATGGAAGCTCAATTAAAGTTCTCTCGGTCGTCTAAATTTAAGTGAGCTCCATCGAATAAGATGTACGGAAAACACTTCTTTAGATGCTCATATAGTTAGTATTCTACCCTTCTACCGCATATTCTACATGAAGACTTCATGTGTTTATGATTCCAGCTCCAGCTTCTAGCCAATTAAAATGCAGCGGGAAGTAAAGTCATAATTACCTTAGCTTATCTGGAATATTTAGAATATAGGAGCTTAGTATAAGAATTGAAGTTGCACAGGGAGCTAGTTATCGGTATGCATGAATCTCTCCCTCCCTCTCTCTCTCTATAGGATCGTCGTGCCTATATATATCAACTCAACCATATCCGTCCCGGCCATCATCTCCGCCATATCTCAATATCTCTCACAACGGAAAAATCTTCAAATCACTTTGCTTTGCCAGACACACTATCATACCTCACCTTTTACCCAGCATCTATTTGAGCTTGAATAACGATGAATACCCAGCAAAAAAACTTTATTGTGTTATATTTCAGAGAAAAGTTATTCGACATTAATTCTGAGGACTTATTTGAAATCTTCTCATCACTTGACGTGCTGAATAATAATTTAAATTGAAAAACCATGCTAGCCGCTTCTTATTCCAACAATTTACAACAAAGTGCACCTGTGCAACACCTAGATAACTAGTTCCGTCCTTGATACAAGGTAAATTTTACAAAATCCAAATTCATGCTCTGGATCTGTCCTCAACTGCGGGACGGTTTCCGAGATCCATTGAGCAATGGTGTACTTTCAACAACCGCACCACCTTCATCATCCGTCTCATGATCCTCACCTCTAGGTATGTATGTCCCATCTGACTGTTTCTTGTTAATCACAAGGTATTTAGGGGGAATGATTGTACTTACGAATTCACCTTCCAAATATTGTTTCTCCCGTCTAGCCTTGACTTCAAAGCAAATCCCCATCACTAATAAACATCCTTGCAGACACCCAGTAATCAAAAACACACCCCAATTAGACCAACCTTCAGCACCATATCTATAGGCCAAACTGCCAGACCAAACAAAGCTCCCCGGAGTTTGTATCAACATCATTGGAATACTCAAACTTCCGACGTGTCCAAGAGACCATGTCATCCAGATTTGTGGTAGGTATTGTATAGTGGCGAGTATGGCAGCAGTGATACCCAAAATGTTTGCCCATATTCCAAGATGTTGTGGATAAGCCATGACTAAGGTCGCACTGACGATAATGGTGATCAGACCATGAAGAAGGCAGAGGAATGCAACTGTGACTGCTGTCCGCCATGTATGCTGTTTTTCGGTTTCGTCGACGGGTAAAGCAGGCTCTCTAGGGAAGAAGATGAGGAAGAGAATGGCACTATGGTCATTTTTATCAGTATGCAGGCCGATTGTGAGGGACAGGAACGACTTACATTACACTAAAACAGAACCACTGGGTTCCCACCTGTGCAATCCCGAGCAGGCCGGCAGTGCATTCAAAAGCACTCACAGTCTTACAGCAGGCAACATCTGCTCGAGATGCTGGAAGTACAAGAGTATTGGCAAAAGCGCATGTTCCTGATGTGGTGCCGAGAAGGATGAAGAATGGGGATATCCCTTCGGATGTTCCGCGACTGATAATACGGTAGTGTTGAGGAAGGTAGGAAACGAGTATGCCGAGGAGAATGAATCCATAATACAGTGAGTAGTGCTTCTGGGTAATTCTAGGAAAAGACGACATACATCGATAGTGCCAGGTTGAGATAGCTCGGTGTTTGAAGTTTCGAGCATCGGTCTGTAAGTAAATCCCAGGAGAGATCTTGGACGAGGGACATGATGGCTATGATGCTTCTTCGTTGATGATGAATGCCGAAGCTGGTTGGCAGTATAATAAATCAGCCCACCAGCTTAGCAGCTGGTTTTCGATGGATATTGAATCAGAAATGGAAGAAGAAGCTGTTGATGTGATGTCGATTGTCAACAATGCAGATGCAGATGATGATGATCGCTGGGGTTCGCTAGCGCCCGCATCCGTCAGGGGTAGCCATTGCCGCGCCACTCAACTCCATGTGAAGAGAAGAAGAGTTGTGCTAGTCTATATTTTCTTATCATGGAATCCGGATGACGGCTTGATAGTATAAAGTCTATCATATCTCTAAGTAGAGCATTCGAAGAGAGCGCTCTTTAAGACCAATAAAGAAAGGCGTAGCATGCCTAAAGTCCGATTTTAGTGCTATCGAGATCGGTAGGGGGTTGGTCTCAGCTGCAAGTTTGTCAGCTCTTGGCAGATGATATTCATGTCTGCTCTTTGCAAAGCAAAAGTTTTCAAATTGGCGATGAAGTCAAGTCATCCATATATCTCGAAGTACGAATCATGCTGGATCCTAAAGCTATAAGCCAATCATTAAGCCAACATTAACGAATAGTGTTACATTTCCATCATGAATCCAAACCCTACCCCGCAAACCAAAGACAAAACCACGAAGCAGAAGCGCAATCGTGGCTTGCTCTCCTGTACCGAGTGTCATAGGAGAAAGCAGAAGTGTGATCGAGTTTATCCATGTAGTGATTGTGTGGAAAGAGGCGTTCCCTACAAGTGTAAATTCGAAACTACAGTGTAAGTGATTGAGTCTGCGAAGTACACCGCGATGGGACATTGCTAATCACTAACCAATCCCAGACCAAATCGAGGAGGATCTATTTCTAGCGTAGCGAAAGAAGATTTTATTAGCAAGGGGAGCAAAACTAGTCGACTGAGGAGGATTTTGACGGGGGAGGATGTACTGCTTACATCCGAGTCAATCAATGCCTTGCGAAGTCCTCCGGCGCTTTCCCCTTTCATGGCGCACCTAAACACCGATGAGATGAACTTTGTCAACCATGAATCGCAATCTGTAGTCTTCAGGCCAAACTTTGCCAGTGGCTATGCGGCAGATGTTGCATTACGGTCTCAACTTAACAATTTTGATCCATTTTCGTCCTTTCCAGACACCTCTGCAGAGCCAATCAGTAAACAAATGTTGATCCAGTACTATCTACAAAGGCTAGCTCCCTCATTCAGTCATCTGGATGACGACTTCACCCCAGCTTCGCCAGTCGTGGCCTGGCTACCGTTCGCCTTACACCACCCTGCGCTTTTTCACGCAACTCTTTTAACCGCAGCCATACATCTACATCGCCTACAGCCATTGACTAATCTCTCCGCTCTCCTGTGGTATAAGGGAGAAACTATCAGATTAGCGAATGAGATGTTGAGCAACCCTACTGAAGCTGTCACCGATCAAATGATCTTTGTAATAATGATCCTGCTACTTTTTAACGTAGGCATACACTCTACTTACTAAAGTGATTGGATCTAACAAAATGTAGGTTGTAGGTCACAGTCCGGAAGAATATGAGGTGCATTTAGGAGGCATTCATCAAATGTTGAAACTCAGGGGAGGGAAAGAAAACCTGGGGATGAGGGGCATGCTTAAGAATTGGCTAAATTTGTGTCATGGGCCATGGAGTGAAGACTGGGGAAATGGTTCCTTATCATCAATTTGATTGTAGGTTCCTAGTTTAAATAATCCGTCTATTCCACACAGCTTTCAGGAATCACTTCTTCACTTTCTCAATCCACTCTCCAATCCTCAAAACTTCGTTCACAAACAACGGCCAAGTCAATTTAGTAGCAGCATCCTTCTCTCTATTTACAACCGCGCTGTTGCATCCTTCAACATTGTGATATCTTCACAAAAACATTCACAAACACCAACTCACAACTTATAAGCATTTCTTTCACTAGTCTCCAAGCACGTATTAGCGGTCAATCTTCAAAGCACAAGATTCGTTATCTCCCTCCACCTTAACTCGAAATCTAAATCTGTATTTTAGAATGCTCTGTCCTCTGTTAGCTCCCTTCACACCTAAAAAATCAAAATCAAATATTGAATGAAGAGGAAACTCACGAACTAGTCCACAGTGCATAAAAACAATCACATCTCCCTTCCCACCTCCGGACCAAGTTCCCTCTAGCATCTCCGTACTCCAACTCCATTCCTACAATGCCCCATTATTCCTCTGACTCGGCTACATAGGCGTAGAATATTTCCAGCCGGCTAAAAACCTTCTTTATGTTGTTGATGCAGGCCATAACAAATAGGGATGTGGAGGAAGTGGGCGTGAATGACGATGGCTAGGATATGTGTGATGGTAGACGTGGTTGCGGGGGGGGGGAAGGAGAGAGTATAGTTTCTCCAAGGGGTGGAGGAAGTTGTTGTAGGGATCGATGAGGAAGATTGTAGTGCGGGAGCAGGCTAGGAAGGGAGAGGCTAGGACGCTTATGATGGTTGGATTAGAGAGATTATGATGAAGGGAGATAGGGATATGTGGAAGGAAGTCTGAATTCCTGGGGACGCATATTTATATGTGATATCTTCGGGCGGCTGTATATGATTATGAGAACTTGTTTATAGCAGGATAGGAAAAATGTTAGCCGCAACAATGAAGATCAATAATCTAAGATACATGCCTTAGCGTTAATATGAGGAACCCCTAACCATACCATTCGGATGTAAAAGCAAAAGAGATAAATTCGATTCCACAAGGGGAGATTGGGGGATGGAAATCGATCCATATCTCTAACAGCAACAAAGACTTTTAAATGCTGCCGTTGCTTTGCTCACACGCCCTCACTACTCAAAAGAACGAAGCTACAAAACAGAAACCTTGCTCTATTTGCATCTACTTTATCTACAACTGCAGGAGCTGCATATTATCACGCCAACTTCGTCAAAACCCCTCAACATACCTCTAAAAAAATCGAGCGGGGCCCTACACTTCACTGCATTCAGCTACCCCTCGGAATGCGCACTCACTCACCAAACAGGCCCTTTTATCAATTAAGCTTCATTTGGTGGAGATACATGTACCGATGGTGACAAGAAATCATCGTGTTGATTTCATTTTTAAGCGGGATCTCGGTTATTTTTTTTATATTTAGTGCTTGTCGGTTTACTTATAAACCGGGTCGAATCTTCCACATAGCACACGGGTCACGTCTATTTGCGTGGCACGATGCTGTCCTCCTATTCTAAAGGAGGGTAGAGTGCCTATATAGTAGTCTAAAGAATGTGCAAGACCCTTTTTGGGATCTATTGCATTCTCAGATATATAGGCATTCTCTAACTATTGACTATTACATTCTATTGGATATTGCATTCTAGGCATTACTGGTACCAACAGTGCTTTATTGATCCGCTATTTGTATTGATTACAGTCTGATATCTTTTCCAGTAAAGATCTATATTGAGAACTAATTGCAAATTCATTAGAATTATTTAAATAGCTTTAGACGCGCAAGGCGTTAATCGTGCAATTATGTCATAAATCAGAAGAAATGAGTCATAATAATAAAAATAACTACAGTGAAGTTGGATTTTAGGTGAAATAATTTTGCGCAAGGCGATTTTATGTGCGATTATGTGATAAATGAGAAGAATTGAGTCATAATAATTAAAATAAGTTAGATTTTAGCCTGGGCCTAGAAGGCAGGTAGCTAAGAATATAAAATATAAATAAGGAGCTCTGGCCTGAAGGAAGAAGGCCAGAGATCAGTTCTGTACTGTACTTAGTTATTAATCGAACTGTGCCTTAGAGGCTTCTAACTCACTACTGTCTACCTACGTTCACCCCGTCACAGAATCAGCCCACTAGGTAGACTATTTAAAGACTCGTTTGGCACAACATCCGTTGCTTTAGATCATTACAGTCAGTCTTAAAATCTACCCTTACTCAACTGATACCGAATACAAAAATGGAAACACATCCCGCCAATCCTGCCCTCTTAGATCGCTAGTATTATGCTGGGATCGACTCAAGATGGAGCCTCCTAGCTTCGACAAAACGCAATCCCCGACGCCTCCAAATCGACCAACCCATTATGCAATACACCCTCAAGCAGATCTCTTGTGTCGGCCGTCATCCGGTAGTCGACATCTGGGAGGATCTTATGCCAGCCATCAAGAATCTTCTCGATACAACTACTCTAGTCAGCGTAGGATGCTATCGCATTGGCAATACTAATGAGTCGGAGCCAGGTCCAGTAGTTGTGCTCCTACTTGTCAAAGCTGGCTCGCTCAGTGCGACCGATGGCAAGACTCTCGCAAGTGATGTTCTCAGTTCTTACGTGAAACTGTAAGTTATCCTATTTCACCATTCTCGAAGGAGGGCAAGCTCACACAATCGAGTCTAAGCCGCAAATCTACGTCTGCCCCCCTTCCCCAAGTGCACCCGGAGGAGCTTACTGTTGAGGTTGTTGAGATACTTCCTCGCGATACCAACGACGCCGACTGCACGTCTGTCGATAGCCCTCCGTTTCATTAAATAGCTTCCCTCAGAAGCTCTATTAGATATGATACCTTCTCATCCGGCTCAATTGGTGCATATTTCCAAGCTACTTTGACGACTGGCGACGCTACAAAGGTTCTTCTAACGAACCATCATGTGGCATACCCTTTTCGTAAGCCCTGTCATTGGAATTCAAATCCGGCTATTATGACTTCGCCCTCTCCCCATGACCTCATATCTACTCGGAGTTATCATACGGCTGCATTCAAGTCCTTGGGAGAGAAAGTTCAAGTCATAAAACGCCGACTTCTCGATCTTGACTTAGACCCTACAATGGTCCCACAGCTTGAAAAGCAGGTGGAAAATCTTTTGTCAAAAGCTTATTCTATCGAAGACAGTGCGTCGGATCTTTACCGCGTCAATCCGACTTAAGGGATCTAGCACGCCGCGCTGCAACATCAGGATGGCATTCGGATAGTAATGGTAACATGATGGACTGGGGACTAGCAACTCTCACAAAGGAAGTTTCATTTCCCAACAAAGTAAAGTCCCTAAAGATTACCAAGCAAGTTCAATTACTAATGTCTGTTAATAGCTTCCAGAGCTTCCCCCTCTCATAAAATTTCACGTTGATGTTTATTTTAACTATCTTCCAGACATTGAAAGCGTCATGGCAGATATTCAGCTTTTGACGCCGATCAGAAGTATGACGCTTCTTACTGAGTAAATTCTCGATTTCTTTACACTCACACTTCTTTATGGCGCTTTCTACTGGGTAAATTCTCAATTTCTTTTGGTGGTTTTGGCTCATAAAACACTCACCTTTCTTCATGTATTCTAGAAAACAATAGAACAGTCTCCCCCCCGGAGCATTCGTTGGCGTGCTGTGACCAATAACTACAATTAATTCTTACTGTAGAATACAAAACTAAAGAAAAAGGAGGAAAAGACTAAAAGCGAAGAAGCCGGCGCTATTAAATACATACCCCTCGGATCACTCAATTGTTTGCCCCTCCTGATCTATGTTAAGCGAAACTCTCCAAAATTAGCGTTCCGCCTTGTACAAGTCCTCTAGATCTTTAACCCAATAGTTCGAGTCGGATTCGCGAGTTTATCTTAAATTCGAGAATATATTTTGTGGGTGGCTAAGGATGCTGACTACTAGCATATAAAATTAATAATATTTTGAAGCTCTTTCTAAAAAGGGTTCTAATATTATTTCTCCTTTTGTTTTCTTTAGTTAAATCACACGATATATCGATTTTCCTATATATAAGATATAAGAAGTTATAGTACCCATCTATTACCCCTCGAAGTGGCTGACTTCCCCCTCTTCATGTCACTTAGCTATTTATAGACTACTTATGATGGAATGACAATAGACTCGAGTCCGACTCGGACTCCCGAGTTGAGTTGAGTCGAGCTTCTGTCGTAAAGTAGACGAGTCGAATCCAATTTTATGAAATATATACAGAAATCCGGACTCGCCGTGGACTTACAGAACACTATCTAAAATCAATATTGCGACAAGTCAATACCGCACCAGCATTGAATAAGAGATCCACCAGAGTCGAGTTTTTCGTGTCATATCACCCAGAATTAAAGGAGAAATGTCAAGATTCCAGGTAGTATGCTATTCCCCTCTAGTTGCCATAGAATTTCTTATCCGTACAAGTCAAATCAAGCTGCTATCATTCCGTGTACCACTGAGAAGGAATCAATTTACACACAGAGAACAGCGTCACACGTCTTGTCATGCTTGACTCAGATGCTATGCTAATCGCCAAGATCGCGGCCATAAATTGTCCTAAGCTAATAACTAAATGAAAAGAGAACCTTTCCCGCCTTTTGTTGAACTTATAGTTTTAAAAGTGTTGCTATATACTATGTAGCGAAATAAAGAAATATATATGAGGAGCTGCACTATATCCTTTCATTCCTTCCTCAGTGCCTACCTAATATGCAGGCAATATCAGCTAGCTCCTTTTATGTTCTCGTTGTAGCCATTGAAACATGTTTAGTCTTGATCTTTTTCGTTTCCTCTGCCCATTTATTAATCAGGTTGCTGTAGAATGCGCTGCGAATTCGATGCTTTGTAAATTTACCTTCAAATACAAGAGTATTTATAACGCATCATCCGCATTTAAAGAACTATTATCTGTTTGTACTGCTGTAGAAGTTGAGTCTGCAAATCATATGTAGAAACAGGTAGTTCCATATCGGAATCTCGACATAAGCAATTTCTATTTCCGTCTTTGGACCTGAGCTATTGCTGCTTTGGCCTGAGTTGTGGGTGAGCGAAACCTGAGCCAAGCAAAGTGGAAGGCGACCCGTTCGGACTCCTCGGCTATAACTGCCGCGGGCTAAAATTGGAAAAAGTAAGCAAGGATTCTTTCGGCGCCAATTCTGGACCCCCGTCAGGTAGAGCCGCACCCCCTACTTACCGAACTTCACAAATTCAACCTCATCATATGCGAACACATGGCGTTAATCTGTTAATTACTTATTCAACTTCTCTCTACCGCAAAAAACCATCCTTAAATATATATAATATTGCTTTATAATGGCAATTGACAAGTAATTTTATATTATTTTCAAAAGTCTGAAAGAATGACAGTATAAATCTTAGGAGATATTAGCATCTAGTACTCCCCACGAACATATTACCTTTCATACGAGACGAGGTGCAATCCTCTTACCAGCAGGGTTATACCAGGGAATGGGAATATAACGTCTGGTACTTTTCCTAGGCAAGGTACTATTTATGCAAGACCAGGCAAGATATCGAGGGTTATAACGGCTGGTATAAAATCACATCAGGGAAAGATCCATACCAAGGCTCCGTCTGCCCGAGGAGCAGAGAATTTCATATAAGCAGGCAAGGCAAGGCAAGGCAGAATTATCTTGGCGGTTTATATTAAGGTTCTCTTTTGCATATCTGGAAAATTTAGAATATAGCAAGGCAAAATCATATTAGTAGCAAAGGTATATTAATTAAAGGGGTTTGGGTATATAACGGCTAATATAATTTCTGAGTATTTTAAAACTGATAAAAAGGAGATAATATTATAAAGGAGGGGGCGGTGGTAGTATTTGGCTTGCCCTATTACTTAGCATAAGGTAGGTTAGTTTATAGGTAAAAATGCCGCGGCAAAGAGGGTTTTAATAATTCTTAGCTCGCCTCATTTTTTTTTAGCATAATATAAACCGATCTACTAGAATAGAAGCTACGCGGAAAGAAGTTATAGCAGCGCTTAGCTCGGCCCCTTAGCATAATATGAATCTGGCTATTAGGGAAGGATAAGACCCTTATATAGCTTAATCTTTAACAAGGTAACCCAGAAAAGAAGGAGAATATAGCAGGGCTTAATACCTCCCGAAGAATAATATTAGGGAGGCAGTACATAATAGGATAATAGTGTATTGGCGCTTTCGGTTGTGTAATACATAATGCATATCCCGTTATTTATGCCGCCGCCGCTACTAGGATTAACTATCTAAGATTTGCCGGCCATTAACCTAAATCAAAGACATAAATCAGCCCTATATACTTCTAATTTTTATACCTTAATATTATAAAGTATATTATTGGCTAATATGCTAGCTTAAATCTATCAGCTAACTGTCGAGGATAGGATCGTTATACTAAAAGCCCCTTTCCACAATAATCTGATATATTATAAGCAACTGGTCGGAAATGTGCCATATCTTGGCGGAAATATATAGCCTAGCTAGTTATAAAATGAGGTCCGAATACAATAGATAAATCTAGGTTATTTGCCTACTTAGTAAATACGCATTAGGATATAGCATTTTCTGCTTTCTATATCTACTAGTTTTTATTTCTCTATCGAGACTTTAGCATTAATTTCCTTTCTAGCATTACCAAACCTATTAGATTTTAGTATTATATCTAGTATACTCACCTCTGGAGTGGTGATTAAATCTCTTGATATAATAAGTCTGTTAAAACGCGCAATTATAGACGATCATCGCGATAACACTTCTACTGCCAAAGATGGACAAGATGCCAGCCATTCCCCAGGAGGCAGGCCCGCCACAGAAGATTATCCCGACGACATTTCTACTATGAGTGATGGATACGATGCCAATTATTTTCTAGGAGATCCCTCGAAGGATGGGTTCACCCCGGGATACCGAGCCCCTTTGATATAAGAAGATATGGACTTTTGCGCCGCTGTCTTATTCTACAAATAATTCCTTAAGATAAAAAGGACCGAAGGCAGCCGCAATTAAGAAAGCAAGCCACTATTAAGCAGAATATTAGGCATGCTTTTTTTATTTGACTTTTATTCGGTTTCTAATACTATTAGTAGGTTTTTGGAAAACAAACGCTCCCTAGGCTGATTTAGATTACCACCCACAAGTTACGGCTGTCGACGATATCGGTATCGCCCGGTCCAACAACCAGAGCGCCCTTACGACTTCCAATTTTTCTGCCTCTGCCAAAGAAGGCCTCCCGAGAAGTCTACAAAGGGTGCATTAAAATTCTGCAAAAGTAATCTTCATGAATCTAGCTTGGTATCTATTGACAGTGACCTGTGCTACGGGATAGCTGTTGATACCCAGCCTCATGTTTGCTTCGGTGGCGGCCTCGCCGTCTCTTCCGGTGTAGACTACCTAATACATCTGCGTACCTCACCGCATGCTCACCTCGCTTCAACCAGGCCCCTCCGCCCTCCTCTTAGTTTCCACCCTGCTTGAATCGCTCTCAAAATGACATGTCTCTCTCAGCCAAGGATGGTAGTAGGCTTGCCCGGCGGTAAGGCGCTCCTCCGGAAGCCAGCAGAGCAAGCACTGGATGAAGTTGAGGAATTTATCTCTGTCGTCTCCCGCAAGAGTATTGGCAAGAGACTCTAATGTCTTCTCCGTAGGTAAGGAGACGGGACCCTTCCATTTGCCTAGATCAAGCAAGTTTGTCAGGGCGGGTGGATATACTATGGTGGGCCGATTTTAGGGCCTGCTTCCTGTGGCACTTACCGTCTTTATTCCAGTATTTGCTTGTTTCCTTGCTCCTCTTTAGAAATTCGGACGGTGGAGGACCAAGGAGGGCGGTTATTGTTGCAAGATGGAGAGCGTCATTCTGCTCCTTAGATTCGTGGTCGTAGACGCGGAAGAGACTTTCGCGTTCGAGAAGGTCCCAGGCCTAGCGTGAAAAAGAAGTTAGCCTTAGAAAATAGAGCCATGAGAAATAAAGGGGAAAATTTTCATACTAATAGCCCTATACTCCAGATATCCACAGCACTTCCCCATTTCATATTAAGAATAACCTCGGGTGCTCGATATGGCGCCGGCATGGCATTCCCGCTATGCTCGCTGCCGATGCGTGCCTGCCCTAAGTCGCAGATGGTGAGCGAGCCGGCACCTCCAAGCATATACCGAGAAATATAGGTAATAGTGTTTCCAATCTGCTTTCTCGCCGATGGCTTGCAGATCTCGTCTTCTTCTACCTTAGAAAGAACCAAATCGTTTGTAATAGAAATCAGCAGATTATCCGAATGGAGGTCTTATTGTTTGCTAGTTAGATGGAAATGTTCTGCTAGCGCTACTAGGAGGATATAAACCTAGGTAGGTATATACTTACCGGTATGAATTACATCTGCCTCATGGAGGAAGTTCAGCCCAATTAGGACTTGGCTGAGAGCGCTCACGACGAGGGTCTGCTGGAAGACACCATTCTTCTGCATTTCCTGCAGAGTTCTAAGACTCATGCCTAGAGGCGTCATGACAAAAACGTCGTGTTCCCCATTACGGCTCTTTAGCTTGAATGAATCTTCGAGTTGCCGGATGTATTCCCGGCCCGCGTGCTCTGTGCTGACGCCGGCCAGGTGCCGATAAACCTCAAGCTCCTGATTATGTTTTAGGGTATTAATATGCACCTTTAGCACCCAGTATTTCCGCTCTCTTGGTTGAAGTTAAAAATAATCAGCAAATACAACGGTTGGAATTGGAAGGAAGTAAAAGCATACCTGAGATCATGACATAACCAGACTGTCGAGCTTGTACCGTAGCCTAGCTTAGCAACTACCTGGTAGCGATCTTTAATAACCGCGCCGATCCGCATAGGATAATAGTCGTCACGATTGTAGAAGGGCAGTCGCTCCTCCTCCACTATTTGAGATTGGTCGATAACCTCAAACCCGCTGGACCGGAACTCGCGTGGCGGCAGCAACGTCACCGGGCTGGAATATTTTTGTGAGGCCATAGCTGACCGCGTTAGAGTAGATGGATAGAGATACGGTCGCGGCGATGGAAACGGACGAAAGAGCCGCCTCGCAAACATGTTGACGGACCCTCGACACTTTTGAATCAACCAGCTGGCACTTTTCTCGGTGCAGCATCTGTCACGTGGGCCAAGCTACCGCGCACGCTAGGGCCGATTTGATTTGCAGCGCAAGCAGGCGCAAGAATATTGTCCGCAGGGGACTTGGATCGACGCCTAGTTTTTCCTCGATCGTAATGTTAAGACTATACCCTTCTTGGCTAAATGCAGCTTCAACCAACAACACAGCAATGCAGAGCTCGAATTGCGCCGTCAAGGTCTTTGTTTTGAGCAGGCGGCCATTCGAATGATAGAGCGAACGACTGCAAATAGAATATCCTATAGATAAGTTTCCAGTTTCTGTTGGATCAGTCATGTTCATCAAATTAAGGAGTTGGAGTAGTCAAACGTTAACTGAGAAAGCGGTACGTACCGATTGGGCAGCAACGAGCTATGGCAGAGTATGATAACAGCTCTGGGGTTAGAGCACGTAAACGTTGACTCACGAGCTTTGTTTGATAATGGGAGGGATATCAGGGTCAGCAATCCCTCGACAGCCTATCATTCAAGCAAAGTCAGGCAATGTATGTTTCAAACCGCCTTGTTTTAGAGCCCTAGCAGATGAATCAATGGGGTTACGAGATCGAATGGTATTTGATAATTCATACAGAACCTGCGCCGCAAGTCTCGGATAATGCACATTTCACAGTGGTACAAAGTTGATTGGCAGTCGTTCAATCCTCTTCCACAGCTTGAAGCCCCTTCCCGCAACAGGTCGGGCCAAATCGAGTCACTGCGAGACGTGGTTGGGGGCCGAGCAGAGTGAGGCTACGTTGGAGCCGCATTCTCATCTGTGCTATTGGTGGTGAGTCGACACCACCAGTTCAGCAGAGGGATCGACTTGCCAATCAAGTCTGTGTAACTGCGTACTACCTGCTTTAATGCGGCCCCTCAAACATATGGCCAATAGATAGAGCTGTCCATCTCGCAAAATATCTCCTCTTGCTAAGATATCTCCTATTTGGTAAGTCAGTAATAAATTATAAGCTCGATGATCCTCAGGATCTGGGCAGTTCCCAAATCCGACCATCAACACCTTTTTGTCGCGCAGCTACGTGCCACTTTACAGATACTTTCCCCTTTCCAAGAACACTCCACAGCTCGTCTCGGGCCCCATCTTCTGCTCCTTTGTGGTTTCAAAATGTCTTCTACGAATTCTGTGGCGAAATCTCTCAAGTTGCTTGGCAACGTGACAATGGCTCATGTCAGAGACGTAAACAAATCAGGTGGTCCGCAGTGGCTTTCAGCCATCAACATTGCGGCACAAGCTGTCCAAAGTGACGTGCGTGTTCTTTCTCTTCCTTAAGGTCGTTCGCTAGTTGCTAGGATATACTAACCAGTTCTAGTTCCCGACTGTCGATGGTATCCAAATTGCGTATGTCCTGCCTGAATAGGACGCAATTTAACAGCTGCTAGCAATGATCTGGAATGGAGCTGACAATGAATTAAAACAATAGGGGGGCTAAGGCTCATCAATCCTACGAAGTCGCGGCGCATTCAAATGTGATTAGCGCGAAATTCTTTGGCGGGAAGAAGAGGGTTATATCGGGACATATCCACCTGAATGGAACAATCGACTACAGTAGTAGGGCTCGCTCAGGTGGTGAAGCGGGCTCAAGCAGCGGTACATCTAGCCAGTCCAACCTCACATGGAGGACAAACGAGCAGACCAAGTATGCAGAGTGGTGGGACGGCACGAACTGGGTTCAAGGAGATTGGTCTGATGAGCATCAAAAATGGCATGCGCATTACAATGGCCAATGGTACTATTGGTAGTATCCCGTATAAGATTTGAGAACATTTGGGTTTGTGCGGGTCGCACTTTCCCCTTTCCATATACTTGACTATATGGACTACATTTCTATTGTTTCATCCTCAGCTTCCTCAAAAAATAGTTGAGCTATTTGAACGTGTACTTAAGAGTCTGAAGGTAGAGAAATTGAGCTGCCGCCTGTCTACCTACGGGAGGAAGCCTACTCGCCTCTGGCCAGCACCATGTTCAAGCGTGTACGTACTACGGCCTGAGTCCTGCCTGGGAACTCTGTCCTTTCTCTCGAAGGGGAAGATAAACGCCTCCTTGATTTTATAAAGAAGATGCTCCAATGGTTTCCAGAAGACAGGAAGACGGCTAAGGAGCTCCTTGAAGATCCATGGCTACATGAAAAGAGCGCTTAGGTGGCAGATCCGGGCGAATTCCTCGTTGCATACATCTGAGGAAAGGGGTGTGATCATGTCGTTGAGTAGTTTTTGAAGGCGATTCGGGATGAAGAGATCATCTCGGTGGTGGGATTTCCCAACAACCTAGGTAGAACTATTCATATGTATTCTGGGATAACTTCTTCTATAACACAGCACATTTCAGGGCTGCAGTTTCATCTCTCGAAAACTCGAAAACCGGCTGAAAACCTCGTGCCAGAAGGCGATATTCGAGCATTTAATCCTCGCTGCGACAGGAGTCTCAAAATTCAGCTCTCGTCTGGTTTGAGGCAGAGACCTTGTAATCGGCGAGAGGTTTGTTGTGCGGAGAAGGGATCGCGAGCTTTATCGACACGGTGCTGAGCAGCGGCTGCAAATATATTCCCATTCTTTGGGAAGCCTCTCGGTCTAGTTTATCTAGTCCGAGTTGTCAAGGCGGGAAAAGCTAGGGCGGGACCTGATTCCGTGGAGTGCTCTTGACCATTGACTCCAAGGTCCCTTCTTTTAGGCCCATAAATATCTCCACCTCTTGTCCATCCCAGCCTTGTGACGTGATATAATCAACGATGTGTAGCTAGCATTTATATCAGTTCATGAGTATCAGAGGATTACAGTCTTACTCACGTGGCTGATATTAGAAAGAGTTTCCACTTCACGCTTTAGTGTATAATGCAATTCTTCTCTCCAGTCTTCCTGTGATTTTCCCGGAGGCCGTTTCAATATTTTGACAGCCATTAACTTCCCTGAGTCCACGTTGATGCATTTGTGCACGATCCCAAACTGCCCCGATCCGAGCGAAGGTCCTACTTTCTTGTATCTTATCCTTAGCTTTAACTTTTCTGGCGTGTAAATTCTTGTCACCAGAAAGTGGATTGAATGAAAAAGTGTGTTGTAATTGTGTGGAATCTCTACTCACGAACCCTGCTTAAATACTGGCTCGGCTAAACCATTTTTAAGCTACGCCAGATCAGGCCAACCAATTCGGCCTATCTCTATCACCCGTTAAGATGGTAAGACGGTTGGCGCCTTATTCACCAGGCATGCCTGCTTAGCTTTTAACCTTCTCTATTATTTAAGTAGAATTTAGATGCCATTCTCAAATTGAACGAGACCCCCAATTCCAATTATAATATTAAGTTTCTGCCGCATAACAACTCGACGACGACGTCCATGCTCGAATGGCATAGCATTATCACCAGAGACTTGAGTCATTAAACCGTTCGATCTATCGTAGAGCACAACGACTTTGGAATCCAAGTCAATCTCAAAAAAACATTGGACCTTCGCGATACTAAATCCTTCCACAAAGATATCAGTATCGCCACGTCCAAGTGTGGCAAGGGTATCGCACAACTTCGAGCGGATGTTGATTGATATTTCAAACTATTAATTAAATCAATAATATTAGATATATTAGTTATGAAGCTACTTAAAAAAGTTAGAAGTTTTCTCTCTGACTGACTCAGGATTTTTATACTATAAATACTGCTAATTTTCCTCAGCAGAGAGGCTCAGTACTAAATTACCTAAATTGCAACATACAAATTTTCGTCCCCAAAATCCAACACTAGCTTATCTTTGAATATATTCGCGGGAAGTGATACTATAGCATTGCTGTGCGACCTGTGACTTATCATCTTTACAAGAACCCTTCTATCATGGGGAAGTTTCTAAGGGAGACCGATGCAGCGGAGGACAAGTTGAGCAATTCTATCTAGTATAAGGAAGGTGTCAATCACCTGTCTTGTGTGAACGCTGTTCCGAAAGACGCCTTACGTATCCATCCTGATACTGGTCTACTCCTAGAACGAGATGTCCAAAAAGGAGGAGCAGTGATATGCGGAAAGCATATTCCAGAAGACATCATCGTCGGTACCAACCCTTGGGTCCTCCATTACGGCGAATACGTCTTTCCCGAGCTGGAGAAATCCGTGCCAGAAGAATACCACAGAAAATCTTAGCCGAGATGGGGAAATCAATGTTTGAATTTGGTGATGGTAAAGGTGTACCTCCATTACTGAGAGAGTTTGAAGTCAAATTGGAACATCCAGAGAAGGAGTGGAAGGTTAGAAATAGCTGGGTTGTACAAAGGACTAAGTTGTGTTTTAACACGACGGTCTGAGCGGGATTGAGTTGTACAGAGCTAAGTTCAGGCAACTCAGATATTTTACTCGCACCAGTACTATCCTTTCGAGAGGCTTGCACTAATAGCCAATAGTGCAATAGTGCAATAGTGCTGAATGTAGTACGCCTCGGACATGCACATGCAGCATGACTTCAGGATGCGGTTATTCCATTCTTGCAAATGATACAATCGTGCCTAAGATGGCGAGAATTTGGCATGTGCTTTGGGATCCAAATGAAACTTTCAAGCCGATTTCACGCTTCATAAAATGCACCAAGAGCGAGCTCGACATCAGTTCATTCCTTCGCTGTCGCCTAACCTCACGCTCTCGCCTACGCCCTTCCTCCTTTTATGCGATTCTCCCCCCTTTTCAAAGATCCCCACTTAAGGAGTCCACCACCCCCACACAATCCGCATCGTTCATGCCCCCATTCAGAAGCAAGCGTAAGCAGACACGGCAGAAACTACTTGTATCTTTCGACTTCAAATCACCTATCCCTGCAGCACATCTTAATTCATGCATACTGGTAAGGCTTGGCGTGATAAGAGATAGTAAGGCCTCCAAGACAACCAATTAAAGCCGTCCCTGCCGCTCACGAAGGAGCAAGTCAGCCCTCAGCCAGTAGCGGTCGACCGTGTGCCAAATTCCGCCTCTAACTTGCTCTTCAAGATATATATCGCAGGTCCCGCCGGGCTTCAAGATGAATTCAAAAGTGGTTCTATTGTTACCCAATATATTGAATACTCCTAGGGGTTCATGCGAGGCTACAGTAACACAGGGAGACGAGAATTATCCATGGCTAGACACGTGCTCCCCACGCCACTAAACCTCCGAAAATCTACTGCGAGTACTGTTGCTGATGGATTGATGGCGAGTACTGGTGTGTACGACGTTTTTCCTTTCTCTTTATTTATTTCAAAGGAACACCTTTTCTCCATACGTGGCTTTCCATTTCTCCTCAGCCCCTTCACACATTTGATTCCTGGCAGAAAAAGGCATATTTCAGGATAGCATATTTAATAGCGTAGCCGGTTCTAAATATCCCTTTGCCAATGAGAATCTCTGCTAACACTCATCTCATCTTCCAGCATTCTTCAGCTTCCTGCGATCAAATCTCGTCCTTCCAGCCTCAACCCTCAACTCCAATCTCTCGACTCCCCTCCTCTACGCAGCAAGCTCCCAAACACTCCCGCCCCTATTCCCCTCCTCCCTCGCATCCATGACCTCTGTCGAAGACGACCTCACTCCCCCTCTCGACTCTTTAGATGGCATACCTCCCCTCTTCACCGCAGTCCTCACCTCCGAAACCGATAAAGTTGCTGCGTTAAAACTCGTCGCGGACTCTATTGCGCAGCAAAGACAATTCGCATCGCGAGCGCTCATCTTCCACCCTTTCACCATCCTCCTATACTCCATCATTCTCGGAATCGTCACCAAATTCATCTACAAGACAAGAAGTGATATTGGGATTCTAGCTACTACTTCTGCGGGTGTTACTATGGCGTGTTTGATTGCTGTTAGGGGCCTTACGAGCGGGTATATACAGATGGCTGAGGAATTCAATTGGAAATTTGCTACGAATGAAGATGGGGAGCAGGATACGATTATCGGGTCGAGATATGGAGATCAGCTGATAGGAGCTTGTATTTTACGGTTGGAGAGAGCGGGGCATGGTGGTGCTGGGGGAAAGAAGAAAGTGAAGCATGGGAAGACTGGTGGAAAGGGACTTGTGAGAGCATGGACGACGAGGATTCGATATAGAGGGAAGGGAGTAGGAACCGAGTTGTTGGAGGAAGCGGTTAGGTATACGCGGGAGAGATTGGGCAATTCGGCGGAAATTGGGTTTGCGGCTCAACACGCGAATAGTAAGATGGTTTTGCCAGAGGTTTTCAATGGGGGATTTGGAAAGCGGGAAGTTAAGGCTGCGAGGGCGTTAGAGGCTGTTATTGACAGTATGGATGGGAAGAAGAAGAGGTAGAGGACTGGCGTTTGTTCGGGATTTTATACCTTGGTGTTGAAGGGCTATGGATACGGGCTTCTGGGAAGAGGGATGGTTTATAAGGCCAGGGTTTATGACTATTTAGAATCAGATACTTATACAGCGAGATAATTGTTTAATGTGAAGATGTGTTAGAGAGGCCCCTTGCTTTATTTCAAGCATGGCCAGTTCTATATTTCCACGCGCGTTCAAAAAAGGCAGCGGCGTGTTACACAAGATTGTGCTTCAACACCTCGAGAAAATCCTCCCCGCTGGTGTTGGCGTCAAGGATGGCAAATAGCAACCCTTTGCTATCTCTTCAGATCTGTTTCAACTCCTTCGATTCATTCTTTAGGTCGTAACGTACCTTCACCATGTCCACTTCATGGACCTCCTCACAGTCTACCTGTGATTCTCGATCCATGGTCAAGGGGTGGAAAAGGCTAAGAAAATGGCGTTGACGAACTATCTAAGAAAATAGAAATATTTTATATTGTGAAAGTGTCCGGCATGCCGCAGAAGAAGAATATATCGAACATTGGATCTTAAGAGAGAAGAGGGGAAAGCCAGGAGTTTTTTCAGAACAAAGGGAAGAACTTTTGATATGCGAATACTTCTCAGAAACCAGGCTTTGATATCTGCTAAAGGAGACGTCACAGGATATCAACCATCTTAATACCTCCTGTCAAACTGAATAAGCTTATGAGTTCATGGTTATGTGGTCGTTGGATCTTCATGGTTATTGAAGCTATGGGAGAGTGATACAGAAAGGAGATAGACAGCTGCAAAAGTTGCTTCGAATAGTATATAAGGGCATAGTGCAAGCCAGAACAATCCGGGAGAGAGACCTTTCCCCCCTGAGATAACTTTAGATATATAAAAGCACTGGCTAGAGATGAAGTTGGAAAAGGGGAGGCTGGAAGAGAACCCCTGTAGCCTCGTTTAACATTTTAGCTGTGTTTTCTTTTCCTTTCGCAAGAACCTTTTCTTGTCAACAAAATTGCAAACTTTTTCATCCACATCTTCATCAACTTCTTCACAGGAAAATATTTAAGAATGCAGCACATTCTATGCGATTGCTACACCGCTAACATGGACCTTGCACTAATGCCGATCAATAGCCAAACCAAAGCTACACAGCGCACCTGTTCTGGTGATCTCGGTGCTCTTCTGTCCTTAGTCCAGCAGGTAGTTTCTGTTTCCCCCACATCTAATCCACTCGTATTACCCAAGGCCAAGTAGCTTTTGTGGCTTATTCAACTCTCCCGCGGTCTTCTGCCTTTTCCCGCGGCATACAGACAAGCCAGTAAGTAAATCATGAGATTCAACATCCAAATAACAGCGCCTTTGGTGCGCTCATTGTCTCAAGCAATATCTCGCAGAAGCTTTTCTTCCACAATTGGAAGACAGGCACAATGGGGGTTTATTGGTCTCGGCCAGATGGGTATGTTGATTCCTCATTCTTCAAAACCCTCACGAGATCAATTGCTAATTGATGGATAGGATTCAATATGGCTAGAAATCTGCAAGCGAAACTTCCTTCTACGGATACACTGAGGGTCTATGATATCAACGAGGAATCTGTCAAAAAATTCACGAATGAGACAAAGGCTCTATCATCTGGTGCACAGGTCAAATCCGCAAGCAGCGTACGAGAAGCTGCTGAGAACTCTGTAAGATCTTCCTTTTCTCGAATTATTATCCCATTACACCTGCAATTTCCCATTTTTGCACCCCACCACTATTTAAGTGATGAGTTTGTTCTATCAATGATCTAAGTTGGGGTCTTCCGTCTTGGTTGATCTTCTAATGATTTCACAATTACACAACGAGCCAATCCTCTGATATCTCTTCCCCTCAAATCCACGTTTTTACCTCTCCCTTTCTTAGCACCAGCATCAGCTAACATAAAAATGCCAAGGAAACAACAATCACCGTCCTCCCCGAACCATCCCATGTAAAGAACGTCTTCGGTCAAATCCTCACATCTCCCCTCTCTACCGAGGCCATCGCCAACTCAGACCGTCTCTTCATCGACTGCTCAACTATCGATCCTACTTCCTCGCGAGAAATCGCCCGCGCCGTCCACACCACCCAATCAGGTAGATTCGTTGATGCTCCTATGTCCGGCGGCGTGGTTGGAGCCACCGCCGGCACATTAACATTCATGCTCGGTTCACCACCCGAACTCGTCTCTCGAGTTCAACTGATCCTGCTTATGATGGGAAAACGAGTCTTACACTGTGGTGCTCAAGGAAACGGTCTTTCGGGAAAATTGGCGAATAATTATTTACTGGCCGTAAACAACATCGCTACAGCCGAAGCGATGAATCTGGGCATAGCATTGGGACTTGACCCTTTAGTGTTGGGAAATCTGATTAACACAAGCACGGGCAAATGCTGGCCATCAGAAGTAAATAATCCCGTGAAGGGAGTAGTGGAAGGTGCGCCTGCAGGAAGGGATTACAGTGGCGGCTTTGGAATCAGCTTGATGAAGAAGGATTTAAGGCTAGCTATTCAAGCTGCGAGGGAGGCGAGCGCAAGATTAGAATTGGGTGACAAGGCAGCAGAGGTTTATGCTGAGGCGGAGAAGATGGAGAATTGTAAGGGGAAGGACTTTTCAGTTGTTTATAAGTATATTAGCGGTTCTCAGGAATAGATTAGAGGAAGAAAATTATCATACGCGTAACTTTTTTTGGGATTTCTGGATATCTGTATTTGCGTGTCTAGTTCTGTTCACGATTGTAACCGAAACTCCTGTGTTCTGTGCTTCCTATGCTAGACTCCTTGATTCAGAATATCACCGTCCATGTTCTACAATACCCATCAAATACTCACTATTAAACATCTTCCTTCCATGTCCCATTTCCTCCACATTCCCCATCCCCACCTTCTCCTACCTTCTCATTCAATGCAATCTCTTCAACTCCTCTACAAACCCCCTCATATCCTCGACTCGAGGACCCAACCCCTTACAAATCTGACCCTGAACCTGCTCACTAACATCCAAAAACCTTTCAATCAACTGACCATCCACGAACCTAAACGGTTCTTCAATTTCCCTCTCTGCGTTTCTGAAACTGCGGTATGTGTTGAATTCGATTTGACCGGGTGTTTGGATGATTTTTGACATGCTATTTTGGAGGCGGAGCAGCAGGTCGAGCCATTTGGGAGAGATGAGAGAGAAGAGGTAGATGGATCCTTCGGTCTAGGTTTTGAAGTATTCTGTTAGAGGGAGGATATTGGAAAAGGGGGAGGGGGAACGGGGACTTACAGTAGCAAGGAATGCTTTAGGAACCACTATAGCATTCTCACTCGTCTCCACATCGACCCTCTGAATCTTATTAACATTTTCACCCAAATTCATCTCACTGGATATATCTAATCTCAATTTATCTTTCTCTGTAACCCCGTCCAGATTCATCTTCAACACAATGAGATTCCCGTCGTGGTCAGATTCAAGATATGAATTATCTCCAAGAGATATCATGGCTGTTGACCAAATGGCTTGACTATGTCTGCCGATTTCTTTGAGTTCGTCTTCTGTACCGTCTTTTCCAGGAGTATATTGTACCAGAGAGAGAGATTTCATGAGATCGGCTACTGCGATGATGTTTCCTGTGACGTCTATGGCAATTGGACAAGTTGAGCATTTGTACGTAGCCGATTTAGTGAATTGGCATTCTGCCGTGGATAGTTCTTCATACTTCCATACGACGACGGTTTTGGTGAGAGCAGCAACAATGTTTGAGTCTAAGATGGCGAGACATCTGCAAGAACCTCTTAGTTCTTGACCGCCTATTAAGAAAAGTTGGCGATTGTTATCCACGCCAAAGACGAGGATTCGACCTCGAAGAACTTCGTTTTCGTCTTTTTCGAAGAAACTAGTGCCGACGAGGAATCTCTCTGCGGGCTCTTTGTCTCCATACTGATTTGGGAGTTCGGCTCGAATGACGCATTCGATTAATTCTGCATCATCGAGAGGGAAAGGTTGGCCTAGCTCTTGGTGGTTTAATTCAGTGACGAGTCTGAACTCGCTTGAGACGATTTCTTCGCCTTTGACTAACTTCCGCTTGATGGATCCCAGACCGAAGGCTTTTTCTTTAGCAGAATACGCAATCCTCCTCACAGCCTCCCCAATAGGTAAAGTTTTAACATGTGTTCTTCTTTCCCTGTCGATTTGGGCGAGTTTGAGATTGTAGGATGTGGCCACGACAATAGAGTTAGGAAATGCTTCGCCGTCAAAGTCGCATGCATAAGTCGCATTCTCAGCAGTAACTGCAGAATACACAATTCTACCTTCCTCTCCATAAATCAAACTAGGATGCTCACAAGTGGCAAACACGTTGAAGAGACCATCTTTGCGGGATAGTATGGAGAGTTCTGCTTGCTGTGTTCCAAGAACGATGCTCTTTCGGCCAGAGAGGGTAAAATTACTCTTGTGGACATTGAAAGTCAACACAGCACCATCTTCCATAGCAATAAATAAAGTTGGCCCGGAAAGCTCTTCAGGTAATATTTGTGTTAAAGCAATATTTCGAGGAATCGAAGCATCGTCTGTCCGCCTCAACTCTTCCGAAACAATGATATCGAGGCCTTTAAGGCTTAAAATTGATATCGATCCTGACTTCCAGAAACCAACAACTCCAATGTCTGCTTGGTTCTGAGGAATATGAATGCAAGCTACTTGGTCCTCATCCCTTAAATCTTGTAGGGCAACCTCTTGAAGCCGTGGGAGTCCGAGAGAAATCAGAAATCGTCCATTGTATGAAAGTAAAACGTAATTCTCATTTGCAGAAGCAGCCGTAATGACCTGGAATGCTGGCGGTTGCCATCGTGCGACTATCTTAGAAGCATTATGTAACGTAACTGCAGCTGGCGTAACTTGCAGTATCAGTCCATTAAGAATGTTTGTAGTCAATATTGTTTCGGTATCCTGAGACAATCCCCGAAACTCAGTAACTTCCTCGATCTCTCCTTCACTGTCGAACTTAAAAATACGACTTTCCGTCATGAAAGACACTAGAATAGTATCCTTCGCTGACGTTGAGCCAGAATTTAATGCGAAAACCCCTCGAATGCCTTCCATATCACTAAGAATTCCTACGTCTTCGAGGCCCACGCCACTTCGAACACTCCTCAAGCTACCTGTCTCAAAAACCCCACTCCCCGTCACCAATCGTGCTTGTCCAGAGGAATACTCGTTCACTTGCGTCTCGCCGTCCCGACCTCCCATATCCATAACCTCAAAGTCGAGAATTGGGGCAATATTGTCGAAAGTCTGAAGTAACTCGGCAGCTGAATCTTCAGGGTCAATGCTAATTCGTAAGACTTGACTGTTCCCTTGATGGGAGCCAATATAATATAAGTCGTTCCCTAGAGATACTATTGTTTCGGCTTTAGAAGCTTGTCCAATTTTGCGGGTGCTCATTCCAACTACCACAGCACCATCGATAAGGACCTCCAAGACATGTAAAACTCCATAATCATCTCCAAGTAGATAATGTAAATTGTCGATTCGTTCCCATGCGCAAAAAAGTGCGGCTTCCCGTAGGCCATGCTCAACCCTAGCTTTGCTTTCGTCGTCAAGGTATGTAATTCGAGTCTCCCCAACGATCAGAACTCCGCCCAGTTGAGCTTTCAATGCAGCCTGGTTTCTGACATTATATCTCTTCCCATCCTCCTCTCCCTTCGGAACAGGAATGAGAATATTCGCCCCGGGATCTAGAGGACCAATATCAATGTCCCTATTCTTCTTAGCATCAAATTGAGACCAAGATCCTTTCTCGTCCACAATCCTGTATGCTGCTAATCGTACACTATTCCGCTGATCCGAATATAAAAGCGCTAGTTTCGGTATTTTTGTTTCCGTGTAAAGAAAAGTGCTTGCTATAACTTTAAGCTCTGAGATGCGAGCTTGCTCTGGTGGCTCCAGGTATCTGGGATTTCCTTTCCGTCGTTTAACAATCTTGACAAGATTTAAGACTCCTTCAAAGAGTTCTATAACCATAAATCGACCTGTGGGATCAACACTACATCGGTCCTTGCTTTGAGAATCTTTCAAGTGCTTTTCTGTGACATCCACAAAACTTTCTATCGTGTCCAATTGCCACGTCTCTGGGTTCCATGCCAGTGTAAAGTATTGCGATCGCATTGTGCCTACAAAGAGGTGGTCGGTCGTACTGCTCGCGGGGCGAATCTTTTGAAGCATTGAGACGGTTCCATATATAGCTGTTGAGTGAACCATCGTGAGAACCTCTCCCTGTAGTATCCATACCTCCAATCGATTTGCCTTTCTATCCACAAGGTCAGTTATTAATTCAATAGGAAGCCGAGATATAAATCTTACGCCAGCACAAGACATTCCTCATCAGGATCTCGCAGATTGAGCTTAATTGCTTCGCGCACGCTGCTTGGTTTATGTATTGGTGCTAGGTATGCCATTATGTCCTCTAAACGCGTCGAAAAATGCCGTCTAATGTACAATGAAAAAGATGAAGAGCTGCAAGAGGAGTGACACTTTTGAGATTATCTTATCGCCTCCGGAGATATAAGCATTTTGCTGTGGATTCAAAAGTACCGAGACTCTCAGAACTTTCAGGAGGCTTTCCAGAAGATTGCCAGAGATTAGTCCATTTTAAGAATTTTTTTTATTGAATTAATTAGGATTGCGTCTAAGTTCTCCGTCTAACGTAATGCGGGGTATATATTTTTTTTTTCCAAGCCAGGACATGCAAATAAGGAAAGAAACCAGCGACTCAAATTTAAGATGCTTTCATAACGGTATCCTGCTCACCCTCTGCTTCTTCCGGTTCAGATGCCGATTCGTCCACCTCTTCAACCCCATCCCGCGCAACTTCCTTCCCCTTCTTGCTCTTCTTGGCCTTCTTGCTTCTCGATAGCTTCGCTGCATCATTCGGAGCACTGATCGAGTCCATGTAATCCATATCATCCAGACCAGAAGTAAGCTTCGGCACCTTATGAATGAGCTCTTCCTGCTCCGCCCCGGGCTCTTTCTCAGCAGGACCCACGAAAAGATGCTCATGAAATGCTGTCCAGGCTTCACCGCTATCCTCATCCACGTATCGGTGTCTTCGCCATGCTTCCTGTTGTGCAGCTGTAATTCGTATTCCCATATTATCAGTTCTATCTTCTTCCCCGTCCACAGTCGATTTGACAGTCATATGAATGGCACGAGCATCTGCTACACGAGTAACTGCACCTGGATCTCGGGGTCGATTTATTCGTTCTTGCTCAGTGTGCGCGTCGATGTGGTGAAATTGTGGCCGCATTTGGACAATGTGATCGACTGGTGTGAGATGCAATTGACCTTGTCTGAATGAGCCCACAAAATAATTTGGAGTTGTTTCCTTAGCCAAGACGGACTGCCCACCCAGAGTTTGTTCCGTCAGAACCTGTTTCCTTTGCACAGCTCCGGCATAATCGTCGATAATTCTCTGCCTCATGGTTTCCAGATCTGCTTCTCCTCTTCCTCTCCCTCTTCCTAGGCCAGCCGGTGCGCCTCCAATGCCAAAACCTCCAGGTAAACCATGACTCCCCCCCCCTTTGGCTTCATTGCTTTTCTTCATAGCATCTCCCCATTTAATTCCCTTATCGACATCATAATTTCTCCATGTATCCAGAGGAACATCCATTTCCACCATCCCGACCTTTTCTTTAATGCGCAGTTTGAGAGGTTGAACATTATTTTTTTGAGTGTAATTCTCTTGGGGATTGCGATTCGGGAATTGCAGAATGTAGATTTGACGATCACCGGAGAGATGAGGCTTTATGAAGACATCGTAGCTTTTTTTGATTGGATCTGAATCCGCTGTGTCCATATCAATGTCTGCCATTTTTGAGCTGGAGTGTGGAGTTGAGATTGAAGTTCTCCAGATCTTGCAGATTGATCAGTCAAGAAATAACCCCTGCATTCTTATCGATTAAGTGGGTGCCTCAGCGCTTTTGGTCTGCGCCACTAAGTGACGACTGCAACAAAGCATTTCATTAATCACGTCACAAGTCAATTCATCTCGTTCATCCAACAACCACGAAAAGCATAATACTGCGAGATCGTCCTTTTTGAAATCCTACATCGCGAAACCGACTTCAAAAGCACGAAATAGATTCACCGAAAATGTGTTCGTTGTCAGATATCTTCCTTGGCTTAATTGCTATACTCTTCCGTACGTCAACATCGGGCCTTGTTTCTACTCGTCTCCTCTGTAATTCCCAAAACAGCAATTTCCCCTCTAGTTTCTTCCCCAGACATCCTTTATTAGGAAATTACTGACTTTCCGCGGTGCTGTAGCTCCTCTGGCTGGTGAGCATAAATCCCTTTTGCTGGACTTCGTCTCTCTTCCCTCCATCTACTCCTTCCCTCTCCCCATTCCCCACTGTCTCTACTAACACTCCTCGCAGTCTGGGTCAAACGCGGCATCTGTTCCGCCGACTCTCTAATCAACATCCTCCTCTGCATGCTAGGCTACCTCCCAGGCCTCTTGCACTCTTGGTACATTATTGCTAAGTTTCCTGAAAATGACTACGACTACATCCCCGACGCAGAAGCTCGTGTAACCTTCGTTGTCGTACAGCCAGGCAGCCAGCCTCAACAGCCTAAGCCGACTACCAGACCTGCAAACCAGTCTGCGAATAATGGTTATGGAACTACGACTCCTATGGCTCCCCCAGTTCAGCAGGATCAGAGTGGTGCTTGGACACAGCCGGCTGCGAATGCTGGTGGGGAGGGGAGTGGCGGGGGTGCGGTGCCTCCCACATACGAACAGGCTATTAGAGGCGACCATAAGGTTCAGACGAGAGATTAAGCTCTAAGGCGCATTCGAGAGGCAAATGGTTAAGGAAAATTTCATGTATGAGGATCATTTTTGGAATGGAGGGTAAAGGCAGCAGGCTAAGGAGGTTATAAATATGGTTACGACAGGCAAGGCTGGCGTAAATAGATGTATTTTTGGACTTAGGAGTTGCTATTGCATTCATTTGATTCTTTCAACAATTGGACTATCCATGTGGGGCTTGGGTATATTGAGATTTTATTATCGTTAGGCTATTACCCTACTAGCTTCTGGCCAAGATCCCCAAATCATAGGTCTATCCGCCACCCTGGTATTAAGTGGTGCTAGAATCTTGAGTCTCTTCTTTTTCTCATCGACTTCTGATACATATACAAAGCCCATTACACTCGCATCTCTAATCATCTCTTGTGAATCCCGAACTGAGGCGTGCATGACTGCAAATACGCAATTTAGCATCAAGGATGAAGGCTCAGCCCTTTCATATAACTCCGGTTCAGTCTCTTCTGCTCCTCCTGGCAAGAAGGAAGAATGCATCGTGTTTGCTAGGGGTTGAATTAGTATATTATGACATGTCGAATAAAACTAGCTCTTACCTTCCCGAATTTTGTATATAGAAAGTTCCTCAAAACTAACTTGTTGAATATGAGGACTCAAAGTTCGTTTTTGATCACCAAAGAAATACTCTTTAATAGACCTTTCCCGACTCTGCAGCATGAATTGATCATCTCTGTCCACACAACCTCCGGACTTATCTAGTTTAACCAACGTGATTGACTCCCCATTACTCGTTCTATATGTCGAGAATCTCCTCAGCATCTCACTGTGCAATCTCTCCGAGCCCAGCACAAGAATCGTATTGACTAAAACCCCCATTAGCCTACCTACAACACCTCTAAGCCAGCAATGAACAACATACCTGAAAACTCTGAAACAATATGTCCAATCAACTCATACCCGCCCTTCCCCTGACTAATAACCCCCGGACTATCAATCAACATACCCGCCTCCCTAATCTCCTCATCCTCCTTCCACCTACTCATCGCGGCCAACGCCAATCTCGTCACCACCGGCTTGTACAACTTTGTGTTATCCTCTGGACTGGGCAAACCATAATAATACACCAGCGGCAGTTTCACCGGCACTGGACTGGGACCTGAAGTCGGACTACTACCCCATCCCTCCTCCACATCGATTATAGAACCAAACGTCGTAGCCGTCATACTCCCCGGAATGGACAACAAGCCCTCCCTCGAATCCGTGCTAACAACTAATGGCTGTCTACCCATCTTCACCGCATACGCCGTGAGTAATTTCACCAAACTCGTCTTTCCAGAGTTATTCGGTCCAACGACAAGTACTTTCGGGGCTTCTTTCCCACTTTCTGGGAGAGCAGCTTCATCGCGGAGTTTTTCCAACGCGAAATGCACATTCATGTAAGAGATCATGGGCGTTTCTTCGGCCGTGTATTCTTCGCAGACGCCAGAGACTTCGAGTCGGCAGCCGTGCCAGGTGAAGATGGATGCTTTGATCGTGCAGAAAGTGTAAGTGTGGTTTACTGCTAACTCTGTGCCGAAGATTTCGGCGGTTCCTGAAAGGACCTATTTACTATTGTCAGTCTGAGTGCAGGAGATTTCGCAGTGAAGGGGGGAAAGAAGGTACTTTGACTTCGATGCTCTGTCCGAACACGACTTCGAAGCGCCATTCTGAATTGGCTTGTAGTTCATGGATAGTGATTGAGACGGCCGTTGGAGCTGCGAATGCCACCTGGATGGGGTTAGTTATTGTATTGGAGAGGGGGGTTGGATAGACGTACTACTGGTGCCGCTTGCCCCAGACCGGGAATCGACATTATTGTTATGAGTGTTATGTGATTGTAAAAGTTTCGAGGCTGAGAATTTCGAGATTGATCTGAAGACAGGGTTGATTTTCAGCCTTGTGGTTTGTTTACACATCTTTGTTTACTTGGAATCACAAAAGTTGCGGACGATTTTCCTGAAAGCATACTTTCGCAGTAAATCATAGATCTAGAATTTTATCCTATCATGTAAATTTTATCGTTGAAACGTACACAGCGAGAAGGGGAGATAAACATCATTTGGAGACGATCGTTGCATTATTTAGACTTTTAAGGAGTTCTAAATTGCCTAGTGAAGGCTAAACGATGAAGTGGTACTGTAAATCAATTACATCAATGATGTTAAAACTATTATGATTTAAAGGTGCGTGAGGTTGAACCACGTCACCAAAAAATGTTATGAGATCAAAATTTGTAAAGTCAGCGATTAGATGTCTGTACCTAGTCTGTCTTCAAGTACAGTGGGTATCTAACATGCCGTCCAAATAACTCCGATAATGCAATACCTAATCATGATAATCCCCCTAACTTCTCAAGAATTCTAGCAACGCTCTTGACTCCAACCAAAGTGTTCTCATCCGGACCCTTCCCAGGTACCCACTCCGCATGAGCAAAGTCAATGATCTTCACAGCATAGATCTTGGGCACGCTGTAATCCTCTTCGTCTTCCTCTTCAGAAGACACTCCGTCATCATTCACCATGGTTCCGGGAGATGTGCTTGCCTCCTCCATAGCAGCTCGCAAGGCTTTCCCGTCGCCCTCAAAAACAAATAGAAGACTTGCTGAGAACATACGGCTCTCCTCCGCCTCAAGTACTTCCTGAATGCGTTGCACATCAACAAGAAATGCTTGCGATACCAATCGACTCAATTCTTCATCGATGCCAGCCGATCCCACGGAAAGAAAACTCTTGAATGCCTCCTCAACGTTCTCCGTTTTGATGGTGCTCATGCCATACTCTCGGTCGTAGATCCTGTAGCCATCTTCGTCTACGTCTTCTTTGCCCTCTGTACTGGGACCTTGCCATACTCTCATGCCTGCTATGCGGAACCCAAGATCCTTGTGTGTCGTTTCTTCAGTGATTTTGGAAAAACGTATCTTCTTCTCTTCGGCGGCGTCATCCGCCCATAGCCGTACGCCAAGTTTGATATCGAGGATATTTGGCTTCTTGAAACCAGAAGCAGCATTTTCGAGAACCACGGCTTGCTTCGTAGGGAGTTTCTTTCCAGTGATCTTTTGCTTCTTGGGCACGACTTCGGGAAGTGTGTGTTGCGCGATCAGAGCGACGCCTTGCTCTTCAATCGTCTTGGTTTGGTCTTGGTCGAGGGACAGGGTGCCCATGAAGGTGGGCATGAATTCCGCGAAATCATAATGCAACGCGATGGAGGATTCGTAGAAAGAGATCTCGGCCTGGGTGCATGGCTTTATGAAGAGTTCGCCGCTCACATCACAGAGCGTACCGTCACTGAGATGCATGTCAGAATGATTCCTCGCTTGCCATAATGGGCGCACTTACTGTCCTGCGACGGCTTCCTTGTAATCCACCAAGTCTCCGCGCGCTGGTAAAGGTTTCAACATGTTTGACTTGTTGGAAGGGTTGGGGGGTCGCGAATTTGAAACTGCTATGATTCTATCATACTGAAGAGGGGGTAATTAGCTAGGTTAAGTAGTGCGAAGACCGGCGCCCACAGGAAAAGTGATCGTGAGACGACGAGGCTGAGTAAAAAGCACAACAGATGAGATGATGAGCAAATGCCTCAGAGGTGTCGTTTCTGTTCGATCCCCAGGGGTTCTTGATTTGGCCACTTACTGCCCCGAGCCTTTCCTTGTCAGCTCAGGAGCTTTGGCGGTGAGCATCAAAGCGACTTTCGAGCTGCATGCAGATGCACTGCCACACAAAACCTCCTTGAGTGGCACCTCGCGACTTCGGAGCCATCAGAAGGAGGAATCGAACTCGCAGCTTCGTGAAGTCTTGTCGACATTCCGGCCGAGACAATGAGGAGAGTTGGGTATGCGTGCGTCCTGTGCCTCTGCTGCCTCCGCGCTTTCGACCTTTCCCATGCTTCGCCAGCAAGGCTTTCTCCTGTCAAGAGCCCAATCTGCCGTCCCGTCTGCCAGATATGATAGCCTATAGGAATAGGAAAGAGACGGACTGACCATATAAGAAGTGCTTTGCTTCTCCGCAATCTGCGCTTCCCCGCTCTTGCGGCAGGTAGGTGGTGGAGGTGTGGTTGTGGGTAGTCTGTTTCGTTTGTTTGTTGGTTTGTTTGTAAGAAGCAAACAGGGCCGGGAGCGAGTCTTCACTTCTGGAGCAAATCAATATGGGGTATATCGCCTTTGAATTAAAGAACTTAGTTGATTGCAATGTTGAGCAATGTTGAGCAATGTTTGCGAGGGGACGGCTTTGCCTTTTAAATGCTGTTTAGCGATTCACCTACTCATGCATTTTGGTCATCTGTTACATGTCATTTGCTATTCTCCAACATCACAACTTCCACATCCACCACCACCCAGCGTAGAAATTATCTTTGTTTCACTTGACCCCTCATTGATCTTCTTTTTCCAACTACAACGTCACCTTTTCTTCATTCTCTCCCCCTCACTCGCTGTTAAACAACACGGAGCCTAGCTGTGTATTAGGTCCCGTTTCAACGACACCGACGCCGACGTCTTTTCAAAACAAGAAACCAACAACAACCCATATTTGCTGCGCCCACTGGCCCACCACAACCTCAACCTCGTCCTCGTCCTCAATCTGAACCCAGCCCAACCCACCTAATCCCCATTCTCTACACAAAGAAAGATCATTCAATGGCCAGCCAACAATCTTCGAAGCTGCCACCCAGCCCCGATGAGCTCCACCGAGCCATCAGTGTGCTTTCTCTTAATGGCCTTCGCGAGAGAGATGGAAATGAATCCACTCCCGCTGCCAACCAAAATCGCTATTCTCAATCAGAGCTTCTGAACATTGGGGATCACGGAGGAAAAGAAACCCCTCGAGCGGAAGCTGACGAAGGAATCTTCACACCCCCAGGTCCTCCAACGGTCCCCCCACCCACGCCTGAAAATATTCCTGAGATTAAGAAGGCCAAGGCCAAAGCCAAAGGCAGTGCAGAGCCACCGCAGGACGGCACACAAGACGAACCAAAAAAGAAGAAGAGAAGCAGCGGCAAAAATAGGCAACCCGCCCCCACGGGGTTTGAAGGTTTGTCCTCCTCATTGGCTTGGGCCGCACTTAATGCTGATGAGATACGCCAGAATACTATGCTGATTCGCCCATCACTCCTGACGAGTATGAAGCTGAAAGAAACATATACGATACGTAAGTGTTGCTCCGCGCCTGAATGCTTCCCTCGCTGACTGGTGGTAGATCAGTATCCTTCCCCGAGTATGTGGATTCAAAAACTAAGACATGATCCATGCTAACACTGTCACAGACGTATCCAATATTGCATCCAGCGCTACAGGGCTAGACGCAAGCTCAACGAAGAGCGGGGCAAGATTCTTACCAAGTATTTCGCTTTGGGCGGTATCGAGACGGGCGTCAAGAGTTTCAACGGAGGCCTTGATGCAGAAACTCTAGAGAATGCCACAGCGGAGGAGATACAAGCAATCCAAGCTACAGACTTCGTTCGCCCCTCAAACAAGAAGTTCTACAATCCGAATGAGCCTGAGCATTGGGTTGTTGACTTTGAAGGGGTCACCAAGGGCTTCCTGTAAGTACCACGTGTGCTAGTGAGAATTCATATGCTGATGACATCTTAGTTCCTACAGGTGTCCTACACAGCTTGGTGTCGGAAGTGAGAAGAATATTAAATCCTACACTGCAGTCGTCAGGAACTTTCTCAACTACGTCTTATCTCATTCGGTCTGCACAGAATACACGGCGGATGTCCTTGCAGCACGCAAAATCTGCGATTTGGCAGAGAGAGAATGGGCCTCCATCTTACAGCTTCGAAAAGAATTGCCAGGAAGCTACAACGTAGCCGCATCAACCTTGTACGGAGGCTACTATCAGAATCTATACTCCGGCAATGCATCTTGGGCTGTCGATGAAGACTGGGTCGATACCCGAGCTGTGAGCGTTCAAGAGGCCGAGAGAATCTTCAAGACAGCCATCGCCTTTGCTGGAACCGATACTTTGTTTTTGGCGGCTATGAACGCGGATGTTCATATTACCAAGACCGAAGAAAGACAGTTCGAGGTGGTTAAGACTGAGAGACCAGACTTGGATACTATCAAGGAGTATGCAGCTCTAAAGGATCATAAAGGAGAGACTGGTTTCGTCAAGCCACTTGGTGTTGTCTATTTCAAGTATTGGGAGGGACCAGGTATCGACTCAGAGGATGTCACTGATGACGAGAGTGAGGCGGGAGCTGATACAAATGTTATACCTGCCATGGAGATGTTCTGGCTTGAGGATGATGCTCTTCAACATGTCTTCCCAGGCCTCAAGGTCAAGTTGATTGTTCATGAGCTCAATATCGGAATCAAGTTCTTCGATCGAGTTGAGGGTCTCTACCCATCGTTCATCCTTTACCTTCCTAATGAAAAAATGGCTGATTGGAAGGAACCAGGTTAGCCCCTAACAACTTCGTGTGTAGAAGTATACTGACATGATACAGTTCCTAATGAGAGACCTGCACCTACTGAAGACGATCCGGACGTCGAAGAGAAAGCAATGAACGTCATGATGGAGCACGAGGCAGACGAGCTAGATAAGGAAACGGAGGTCGAAAGGGCTAATGCTCCAAATACCGCCCCTAAGGAAACCTAGAGAAAGTGTAACGCTAGCTGAGCGATGGCTAATCTTCCATTAGAGAGTTGTCTGAAATGAGGCAGCACCGTTCAGTTCTCAGCATAAGGCGTTACATGGAGTATTCATGACCGGAAAAATTACTACTCTCTTTCATTTCGTTAGTCAATCAGGGATGGTTCATGTAGTGGCGTTCGGTCGCATGGTCTTTTTAACACAATGTAGCATCACATTAGGAGTTCAGCAAGCCAGGAAAAACGGAACCAGAAAAGCATTAGTAACACCTAATAAAAAAGCCATCGAATCATGTCCCCTTGTTTTTGCCATATGTTCCACAAAGGTTTAAATGACCTTATCATCTTGTGTTCCAAAATGGTTTCCCCGCATTCTTCTAGCATGTTGGTGTTACTGTTGTCACAGCCAGAATAGCTTCGTTTGTCTGAATTACCCGGGCCAAATGTTCAACCAATCTGGAAAACGGGGAAATTATTGAGTGGCGCTTGTTACTATAGTTGTTTTTTGTAAGATACAAGGAATATTCCTGAGTTGTATGGAGCTCACTCCGGCATTGGGATACCCAATCAGTTTGACCCTTTGAGAATGGGAGAGATGTTTGGAGGTAAAAGGTGATGGAAAGATATGTGCCTACTTCCCTGGGTAGGTGGAACATAGAAATACCATCTAAAACCAAGAAAGTGATTGTCTAGCGCTACCAATACCAGAACTACTACATCCAAAATGGTAATTCTCTCCTCTCCCCTATCTTCCTCAAAATCTACCTCAAGGGAACTAACACTTAACAAACCTTGAAGTCCACTTCCACTTTCCCTACTATTCCAAGAAAGCTCTTCATACCCACAATCTTCGTCTCCCTCCTCGCCATTCTCTACTCAGCTTACATCCATTTTTGGAAACCAACTTCTTCCTCTCTAACAAATTATGTCTGTGAACGGCAGACGTACACGACAGAAATTATATCTGTTGATCCGCTAGTGATATATATCAATGATTTTATTTCTGCTGATGAAGCTAAAGGGTTGGTGGATATTGGGTATGCCTCCATTCCATCTTCTCTTCTTTCCCTCCCCCCTTCTCGCCTTCTCTTTTCCTTTTTTCCTCCTCTCAAAGCATCCTCCTTCAAGCAGTCATCCTCCTACTTCCTCAATATCAAACTAACAAGCCACGGGAAACAAAGAACACCGAATCTCACACCCTCCCTCCTCACTCACCCCAACACCCCGCATAGCTCCCACGACCCACACACACGAACTTCTTCCTCAGGCGCTCTACCCCCCTCCGAACCCCTCGTATCATGTATTCTCACTCGCGCCTCTTCTTTTCTGGGCCACCTCATCCCTACACCTCTTTCTTCTTCCCTTCAACTTGACCAATCTTTGAAAAAGGAAGATGGCAAAGAGGAATACCTCAAAGAAGTCTTCGGCTTCCCACAAATAGTACACTACACCGTCAATCAAAAATTCACCCTCCATCACGATTGGTTCGACTCTCCTCAACAGCTCAAACCGCCACTTGGATCTTTGGCTGTGAAGAATTATTGGCGGAGGTATAATCGCATTGCTTCGTTTTTTGTTTATCTGTCTGTCCCTCCCGACTCTTCTTCTTCTACTACTTTATCGGAGGGGAAGGAGGAAAGAGGAGGAGAGACGTGGTTTCCATACCTTTCTTCTCTCTCCCCACCTGCACATTACGAGAAAGGAAGTGGGAAAGGAGGAGGTACGAGGGATATAGATGACAAGGAGAAGGGTGAGAGGAAATGGAGAACCCACGAAGAAGGGGGGATAGCATTTAAGCCGATAAAAGGGAATGCAATATTTTGGGTTAATTTGCATGGGAATGGGACAGGGGACGAGAGGGTGGTGCATGCCGGGTTGGAGGTAAAGGAGGGAATGGAGTGGAAGATGGGGATGAATATTTGGCCGAGGAGGTTTTTTTGATGAGGATTTGAGATGAGGGAAAGAAAGAGGAGGGGAAGGATAAGCGAGGTAAAGGAATGAATGTATTGTTTTTTATATCTCCGATTTTTAAGGAGAAGCAAAGGAAAAAGAAGTAAAAATTGACGCCTTATTTGAATATCCATCCCATCCCATTCAATCTTCCATCCCAAAGTGCCATTTTCTGGATTTCTCCTCCAAAGAATACCTATCCCTCCTTCTCATTTTCCTAGTCTCATTCCCTGATTCCTTCATCCACTGCTAAAGGAGAAGTCGAAGAGTCTTACAACCCATCCTGACTCCCCTTCTTCTCAAACCCCGAGAACGGCGTAGAGAGGAAATGTTGACTCGGCTTGGAAAATAATTTCTCCTTCTCAACTTGAGCAAAGAAAGCTTTCACGAAAGGCGCATCGAGGTATGCCTTATGAGCTGCCTCGTCTTTATCTATATATAAGAACCGTGCATATCAGTATCATTACATTCTACTAGGGGTAAAAAGAGGGGCGTAAATGAGATAAGAGGGAGAACAAACAAATAAACCAGCCGATAATCTGGGGAAATACAACAGGACCAGGTCCTCCGTGTATTCCGGGGGGGAGAACGAGTGTTTCGGGAGTGGAGGTGAACCATTGCCATTCGAGAACACCTGGGAAGATGGAAGTGGCTTTTTCGTTGGCTTTGATGAGGGTTTCGACCTTGCTTTGTTCTTAGTACGTTTAAAAAAGGGGAGAGGAGGGTTGGGGAAGGCAAGAGAGGAAGGGGATGAAAGGTGAAAAGGCATACCTCTTCTAGTTTACCGGGTCCAGGTTGAAAGATAGCAGTCTCGTAGACATGAGGGTTGGGAGCTGGTTGGAAAGTCATGTTTGATATTGATAGTTTTGTGGTGTGATGAATTGATCTGGTGCTTATGGATGATATTTGGAGAATAGAAGGACGTTTTGAAATTGGAAGAATACGGCCCTTATATACCTGTGATATTCGAAGAAATGAGCTCATCGTTCTCATAAGCTTATGAAGATCGCAGGTCGACTGACTTGCATTTGAGCTGTTTTCTCTTCAGCTACGGAGGCTCAGACGAAACAATTCGGCGGCTTATGGTCACGCCTTTGGGATACAGTCAGATTACTCAAGGGATTTTCCTGTTATGAAATTCATATCTCCGTAAAAGAACGAATAAGTGCTCAAGAAGATTATATTGACAAAAATAAGAGCTGGTCAGAAGGATTAAAAGATTGACATCATATGATTGTCATTGTGAGGTGGGGCGATCTCAGTGGTCCGCTCGGATACACTTATTCCATGACAACAGCCTACTTGACAATGAACTGAAAGTAAGAGTGAGAATGCATCCTGTTCGAGAACTGGGGCGAATTGTCTCATTTGTCTCTGGAATTACGATTTTTCAGAGAGTAGAAAGGTAAGCATCCTCGGCTACTCATTCTCATCGACCTCAACAGAGCGAATTGAACTATAATGAACACTCGTTTCATTTCCATATTTGGTAGTTCTGCAGATAATAAACACCGAAAAGACTTGACTCCTCGTCCTTTTCTTTAGAGCTCCAACACATTTATCCCCTATAAATAGTTCCAAAGATACTACTAGTAACTTTGACCACAAGATCTATATGATTAATGCAATGTAATTACGCCCAACACCACTTCCTTGAATAATGGAACTCCACAATCCAAAGGGTATAAAATTCAAAGCGTTCGTAGTGACTCCTTGGGATACTTAAGTATTTGAGAAGAATCTTTGACGAGGAAGAAAAAGGGGCACTACGGACTCATAAAGTATGTAGAATTCTCACATATGCCCCTTTTCCCCTTCTCCCCTTTTTTCTCCCCCTCTCTTCGCTTCTCTCTCCCTTCCCCCCCTTTCTCCCCACCCTTCAAGATAAGCTTTCTTTCTCCTTTCCCATCCTTCCTCTCTTCTTTCTCGCGGAACAATTAGCTAGAAGGGGTAGCAGGGCAACTAGGTTAGTTGTCCACATTTCATCATTATGCAAATTTCTATCAAATTTATTAAAATGCGTACTTGATGAGCCTGGAGGGGTAGAAACGCCAAACCGAGCGATCCGAAAGGTGGAGAAACTGGAAGGAGTTAAGGAGGGGTAAAATAAGTAGTCATTTGCATCGGCAGCTCGAATAAATACTTGTTGAGCAATCACGACATCCGATTCCGTCGTATATCTTCCCTGCTTCACTTCTCCTTGATACTGAAAAGAATATATTTGCATGTCAAGATTCTTCCTCTCGAATCTTCGAAATAGCACAACCCGTCTCTCCCAGCTTCATTCCCATATCAACAACTACTCAACCATACGCAGAATGGCTACTTCAATCCCTAAAACCATGAAAGGGGTTTTGATCGAGAAGACTGGTGGCGTGGAAGTCCTTGAATATAAGACTGATTTGCCTGTCCCTACTCCCAAAGACGGCGAAGTCCTCGTAAAGAATGAATTCATCGGCATTAATTACATTGGTATTTCACCTCCTCTCCCCCCTTCTCAACACCCACCCTTAACTCTCTTACTCCATCCAGATACCTATTTCCGCAGCGGTCTCTACCCCGCCCCTAAACCCGAAATCCTCGGACGAGAAGGCGAAGGAGTAATCGTCGCATTGGGCCCCTCAGGAAATTTCTACAACCTAAAAGAAGGAGACCGAGCTGTCTATTTAGCCCCCGCCGCGTACGCAGAATACACAGTTGCATCCGCCACCAAAACCCATTCTATCCCTTCCTCAATTCCCCCAGGAATAGGCGCTGCATCACTACTCCAAGGTCTCACAGCCCTATCCCTCATCCGCGAAGCCTATTTCGTCCAGAAAGACGACTGGATCTTAGTCCATGCCGCTGCAGGAGGAGTTGGCCTGTTGCTCTTACAATTATCAAAAGCGGTAGGAGCTAAAACTATAGGAACAGCTAGTACGCCAGAGAAACTGGCACTGGCGAAGAAGAATGGTGCCGAAGTGGTGATTAATTACAAGGAGGAAAAGGATTTGGTGGGCAAGGTGAAGGAGATTACGGGGGGTGAGGGAGTCAAAGCCGTTTTTGATAGTACGGGGAAGGATCAGTTTGAGAACGATTTGGAAGTTGTCGCTAGGAAGGGGACGGTTGTTAGTTTTGGAAATTCTGTAAGTTCCCCTTTCTATTTTTGTTGCATATCTTGAAGGGCAAGAGAAAGAATGCTGATTTTTTGAAGTCTGGAGCGGTACCCCCATTCCAAATTGCGAAGCTTTCGGCGAAGAACATTAAACTTCTGAGATCGACACTCTTCAATTACATCTATACCAGGGAGGAATTTGAGAAGTACACTTCGGAATTATTTGATTTCATTTCGAAAGGAGAATTGAACGTAAGGATCCATGAGACATATCCTCTTTCAGATATCAAACGGGCACATACGGATCTGGAGGGACGGAAGACAACTGGTAAATTACTTTTGAAGCCGTAGCCAATAGGATACTGCTCTAATATAATTTCTATCTGAATTTGTATGCAATGCCTTCTAGCATTAGGCCCAGCTATAAAATGCTAGAATAAGAAAAAAAAAAGAGAAATTTCATACATATCAAAACAAAAACACCCTTTCTAAGCAGTATTTCCCTCTTTGAGAGCTTTGATAAGCTCTGCGGGGGGATCTTGACGATAACCTTTTGGGTTATTGCTTACCCATCTCCACAAATCCTCACAAGCATCCTCGAGGGTCAATTCTGTCTTCCATCCCAATTCCTCATTTGCACGAGCGGGATTGGCAGTCAAATTCAAAACATCACCAGCTCGTCGTCCCACAACCTCGTATTTGAGATCGTGACCAACGACTTTGCTGAATGCCTTGATCATCTCGAAGACGGTAGATCCTCGTCCAGAACCCAAATTCCAGGCTCGGACGCCAGGTTTCTTTTCTCGGAGGTGATTGAGTGCTGCGAGATGGCCTTTGGCTAGATCGACAACGTGGATGTAATCACGGATGGCGGTGCCGTCGTGGGATGCGTAGTCTAGGGGGAATTAGCATACTTTATATTGTGGATATGGAATTCTTACCATCTCCAAAGACCAAAAGCTTTTCACGTTGTCCAGTAGCAACTTGGCCGAGCAAAGGAAGTAAATTGAATGGTATGCCAAGAGGATCTTCACCCATAATACCGCTTGGGTGAGAACCGGCTGGGTTGAAATATCTCAACAGAGCACCGTTCCATTGTTCGAAAGATTTGCCTTCTTTCTTCAAGTTGTTTCGTTGAGCCTCAATATGATCAGTAATGATCAATTCAATTGTACTCTTTGTACGACCGTATGGGTTTGTGGGACCAATGGGGCAGATTTCAGGAATGGGAATCATGCCAGGAACTCGAGTCGCATCGCCGTAAACGGTCGCAGATGAGGAGAAGACAATATTGGTGACATTGTGTTTAGTCATACATCGTAGGAGAGAGATGGTTCCGCCCACGTTGACACGGTAGTATTCGAGAGGGATTTCGGAGGATTCTCCAACGGCCTACAAAAAGTGTTGGGTTAGCTAGTGTTACATCGGTAGTTCCATAGAATTGTCTATGAAGAGTATACCTTGAGCGCTGCGAAATGAATAACACTGTCGATGCTTGGGTGATCACCGAAAACCTTGTCAAGGGCTTCTTCGTTTGTAACGTCGACTTTGTAGAAGGCTGGTCGTTTACCGCATATGAGCTCGATGCGGTCTAATGCGACAACAGAGGAATTGTAGAGGCTATCGACTACAACGACTTCGTAGTCATTCTCGAGAAGGGAGAGAACGGTGAAGGACCCAATGTAGCCGGTGCCACTGTGAAATGTTAGGATGTTTCCCTTTTCAATGACAATGTGATGAGGATAGCGGGGTTGTCGCAGATTGTACAGATTTGGGAATTGCAGTTTCTCTCGGGTTCGAGGTGTTCTTTTTGAATAGGGAATTACTCACCCAGTAATGAGAACAGTGCCGACAGGCATATTTGCAGCGTTATTTTCGAAGTTGTAAATCGTTATTGTTGAGAGTCGTCTCGAGGAGCTCTGTTAGAGTCGCAATCTCAGACGAAGTACAACATCATGGTCCCCTCGTACGGTCAAGCAAACACGTGTTTCAAACGTGATCCTATCTTTTAATCCTCCAACATGCCGTCATAACGATGAACATGAGACGAGAGTATGGGAAGATTCGTGGAAAGAATATTTAAGATTCTTTTGTGGAAGATTAAAATGTTTCAGAGCTAGGAGCTGTTATTTGGGGAGGGGCTTGAGGTCTGTCTAGCATAAAGCCTAGAGTAGCGCCCGAGATTCGAGGAGCGAGTTCGAGCTTTAGATGAATTGCTGCAGTGCTTCATTATGCGCTCTTGAGCTTAAGCTTAAGTTTACTATTTATTTTCAAGAGACTATTGTAAGAATATGTGCTGGTTCGCACAAAATTTTCAGGCATTTCAGTTTTGTAGCACTCTTTTAAGAGTGTCCTAACAACTCAACTCGTTGAAACCCATCAGCCCAGTTTTGCCGCTCTCATAGTAGGAGCAGGACAATAACATCTACTTAAGAGGCTTTGTTGGTTCTATTATAACTTATGTGAGAATATGAGGTGATTCTGCCCTGAATATTCGAATATGTATAGCTGTTTCGAACACCAATTACAAGCTAATTAGAGCACGCCATTGATATAAACACTTGCAAATACGGATTTCCATACTTGTGGATTATTTTTCTTCGATACTTAAATATTTAGTTAGCAATATTCTCATCTCATAAATCTTAAAAATCAAGAAGGTATCTCCTCAATAGAGCTGAATATCGACTGAATGGCGGATATGTGTTATTACTTTGTGAGATAAAATAGGCTTGAGAGACATCAAAACAAATCAAACATGGGTTCATAACTCAGTGGTAGAGTGGAAGATTGCAGCGCGTCGACGAAAGCTCGATTTCCGAAATCTTCAAGTCCCTGGTTCGACCCCGGGTGGGCCCTTTACTTTTTTTAACTCTTTTTCATTCGCATTTCTATTCTAGCACTTTATTTTTATTTTTTACTTTTGTTATGAATTAAATTTTTTTTTTCTTCAATATTAACATTCACAAGTTAAAATGAAATGGGGAAACTTCGGCAGCTCCCCTCCTTTTAGAAAAATAAGTTCCCGTAATTACTTTATGGCATCCGTATCACCCCCAGGAAGTTATACACAAAACCGTCGTTTGCACAATAATACTGCCAACCAGAAGACCCCAATTATGAATCTCTTTAAATCTCCTCTCTGGGTGGGTAATCTCCTCCTTCCCTCTATTTCTCCTACATCACCATTTCTACTACATCCCACATAATCCTATTAAAATGGATTTCGACGATGATATTTTGGCCGAGATGGCAAGGCTCGATGGGAAGAATCAAGCCGACAGAGAAACATACCAAAGCTTCACGCGTAAACCTCCGTTAGAATATAACATCCAGAGAATATGGAATTTCTGGATTGAGTATATTCCCTCTTTTTTATATATACCCACCCTTCTTAACCACAGCTGACAGATCACAGATTTAAGGAAGCTTATATAGAAAGCATCTTTAAAGACTCGGATGCTCCAAATCTGACGCGCCTTAAATTGTTTGCTCACTGGTATATTAGCACACATGAAGGTCGGATCACAGACAAGCCAACAATTGACACTATATTTGGATACTTGGGACTTCTCAAAACTGCATTCGCTTCGTATTCCAATTATCAAATCTCGCAACAATTGGTAGATGATGTCAAACTTGTGAGTTAAAACCCGAAGTAATTGCTTGTGTCTCATACTGACAAATTGGGAGTATGTTCAAAAGGACCTCAAACCAAAATTCGATATCCAAGATCTACGCCGAGAGAAGCCATTTATTAATAATAAAGACATTGCAATACTAGTCCACTTCCTTTAGATTGAGGATGAACATAAATATAAGAATGAAAGAATCAGAGTTCAACTCGTACTTTTAATTCTTCTGTTGGCGTACACGGCTGGTCGTCCCGGTGCTATCATTGTTTCCCAGTCATACCCAGGGTCAAATGAATGTATAACATATCGAGTAAGATCTTCTACCCTTTAGATATATATATAGGCTAATGTGCATATTACAGGATTTGGAAGTAATGCTACTTCGAGGAGATGGAACCAGCGGCCCCAAATCAAACTCACAGTTAGCTTCAACTTACTGAAAGGAAAACGCAAGAAAGCTGGAGCTGGGTAAGAAAATCCTTATCTATATCATCAAATATACTGAAATTCTCTGTGATAGTATCAAGATCACCATGGATGAGGATACAAAGAACCCTTCCCTTTGCCCTGTGGCCCCTTTTCTGGCTTTAGCCTTTGCAGACAAAGCTGTGCAGTTTTTCCAAAGTCCAGAGGAGCTTTACTCTTATAGGCTTCCTTTTGGACGCAACAACCTCCCACTCGTATTCCGGCCTGAAATACTTGATACTCCCGTGTTCAGAATGGTTGATACTGATGGTTCGATGTCGGCTACAAAGGGCTGGACAAGTGGCTCTAGTGGCTATAGTCTGGGTTTTGCGGGTCGGCGAGCAGGCTTTAAGGACAAATTAACTCATTATGGTATTCGATATGCTTCATCAAACATTCTCATGAGTATTTCCAACCTTTCTTCTTTTGCAGATAAAGTATTAAATTGCTATTAGTGGTGGCAACCGAATCAGAAAAGCAACAACAGATGGGGCACAACTATGGCAAGACCTTCCAGAAGTACATATCATCGCACTTACGGATTGACCTACAAGGTGCATTTAATTATGGAGTAGCAAAGAAGGACCACGTTGACCGCTTACGTTGCATGAATATCGCCAGGATAAAAGGTGCCCCGTGGCGGATGCCAAAGGAGCAAGCCATGGAGGAAATTACCTCAGAGGATGGTTTCAAGCTTTTAAACCAGGAAGTTTTTGCTGCGTTAACGGAAGTGGAAAGAATATCTTCGGCAAAGTTTGCACAACAAAAAGACAGGTTCCGTGGAGAGGCCATGCTTGCCAAGTTGAAGGCCAAAGGGCGAATTGCTCCCCTTCGTAGCGGTGGGTCAATCGAAGCCCTAGATGAAGCTCTAGCCAAATATGTTGATGCACTAAGGGCCAGGGGTAATTACAGAGAACGCCGAAGAGGCAAAAAAACAAAAGAATATCGAGAGTTTTTCTTCAAGGATCAGATTGCAAAAGATTCATTGCATCGGCAAACTCCTGCATCGGCCGTCCAAGATGCACAAGTCGAAGAATATTCACTCGATTGCAGTCCTCGACCCCCGATTTCGAAGGCGCTGTATGAACCCGAATGTTTTGATCCATGTGAGTCGGTCAAGCAACTCTTGTTGCTGATGGAGGAGAGAAAGCAAACGAGGAAGAGAAAAACTCCGTCCGATTCCGCATCCGATTCCGCATCCCACCGCCCCTTCCCACCGTCAAAACCCCAGACGGCTAACAAAGGCTCGCCGAAGAAGAAGCGAAAGCTTACAGAGGATTTGAGTCCCGGCGAGTTTATAATATCAGAGGGTCTCTTGCCTGAGTCTTCTACTGTGGATTTCGGACCATCAATAAATACGGCACAACTTGGATTATCTCACATATGTCATAATTGCCATAAAGGGTTCCAATCTAACAACAAGCTCCACCAGCACTTGAGAGCCGAGGCGGCAGGTTTTGAAGCTGTCTAGTATCTGTCTATATGCGGAAATTTTGGCAAGCTTTTATTTTGTGGCGTTTATTGCTTGAGTACAATGTAACTATTTTTCAATATGAAAGTTCCTGTCGGTTTACTGATAAACCGCTCGAATTCTTCGAATCTACCACACAGCACACGGGTCACGATTTACGTGGCTCGATGCTTTTGATGGTTATGATTCTGGTTGGTTGTTCTCCTATTCTAAGGAGGGTAGAATGCCTATATAGTACTCTAAGGAATGCGTCGGTGAGGGCAGACTATCTATCTTCCATTTTGTGAGAGATTTTGCCCATACAAATCTCCTCGGAGGATGTTCGAGATGGCAAGCAAGATTTCACTCTCGATGCCTAGGGCTTTGAGACCTATAACTTTAAATCTTCAGCCCAATTTCCGGTTTAATAGCAAGAGAATGCATTAGACCTTCGTCTTGATTCAATTGGTTAACAGGATCTTGGCGTTTGCCAGCGACAGCGAGATTGAGATTGAGAGTGAGGGCGAGAAGTGCCTCTTTGCAGCCGTGTCACACAGTGATTGGCTCTCTAATCGAATTTTGTTCTCCATCCTGTTTTGGGGGTCTCTTGCTGTAACCTCTTCGCCTGGGGTTATGGGATCATGCGCACGACCCCGCACCAGCTGAGGTCAGGGCAGCCTCGAACAAACCATATGTGTCTAATCGGTGTCCTGTTTCAGTAACTCGTACTAAAAGTTTTAGCGAATCAAAGAGAGAGGAGGTACACACTTCCGGTTGGTGACTCCCCTCGAGCGTTGCAGAAAGTGAAGCGATTGTAGATATATTAGGGCTGCACCCCCGAGGCAATAGTTGACTATAGATCTTAAGAACTTAAGAACTTGTTTTCAATCGATTCTCACTCATCGGCTTCAAGGCTTCCCTTTAGTGTCAAAACAACAAAAAAAGAAACCTTGAATTCCACGCACAGTCACAGAAAACTTCTGTTCCCTTTGCAAGGCATCCAACGCAATCGTTCTCAGTAAGATTTCTTTCCCTATACTAGACTACAATCTTTTCATGTTTTTCAAGCACTATTGAAATAATGCCTGCCGATACTTGCCCTGACTGCGGACAAACGAAATATAATAAGGTAAGAAAAACGCCTTGTAATGGCAAATGTCGCGGCAGACTGGATGGTTACTATGTTTCTCCCACAGCCAAAGAGTATACGGGTTGGAATTGCGACGGCGGAGTAAAGAAGAGCGATCGCAATAAGGACTGTGATGACTGCAAAGGGACTGGCAAGAAACTCACTCGTTGTGATGAAGTTGGTTGCGTCAATGGGAATATGGAGTATTTGTGCAAAGACCCTTTTCACGACTAAAGGGGTCGGCACAATGGCAGCCTATCCTCGCATAGCAGCAGCGCTGATGGGGAAAAGGATGAATGATTGGATCTGAGTTTTCATTGTGATTTGATTTTTTGGTCTCCGAAATTTCATTGTCGGTACGGAAGGATTTTGCGGAAATAGAGGAATTCGGGGTAATTGAGGAGTGTGCGCAGAGATGACTTCAAGTCGAAGGAATTAAGGTTGGATAGGTTTATAGTAAATGCTGTCTTCTTAAGCAACACTCGTAACGTGCTTCTCAGTTGTCATCATCGTGATCACAAACCGCCGTGCGAATATAGGTGTTCTGCTTCAGAATTATGAAATCTGAAGTGGCCCCCGCGTGTGAAATAAGCCGCGCGCCAATGATTAGCTCCGACTGGACGATATTACCGCGGCTTGCAGCAAACCATCTAACAACTCTAGACCAAACGTCTCGACTCTCTTTGGATACTTCTGCCCACTACCTTTCCGCACGACTCAGTCACGACTCCTGTCATACTGGGATAACAATCGGTCTGGCTTTTGTCCTCTTGAATCGTGCGAGGCTGATTTGGACGCTACCATCATAATAATTTCGCCAGCATGGGACCTAGTACACTGACGAGCCGGCAGGCTGAAGAGCTGTGCGTATATGCCACAATAAGGAGCGGTGACGAGCCCTAGGTTAAAGCTAATGCTGTACTCGCAGAAACAAGTCGATAATAGCGTACCTGCTGGCGAATAACCTAACGAATAGCGCCGCTGCTCTCAGGGCGGAATTAAACCTCGGGAATGAAGTCTTCGATGCAGCGACTGCAAAGAAGTACGAAACATTGCTAGAGAGAAAATGGACAAGTATTGTCCGATTACAGAAAAAGGCACGTTTATATTATAGATTTTCTGCTTTCTTTACTATACCCGCGCATATTATTAGCAATATCTAAATAATTCTTATTGTAGATAATGGACTGTGAGTCCCGAAATGCCGCGTTGCAATCCGAGCTCGATAATTCAACACCTCTATCTCTCTTAAGGCGCAATAAAGACCCTACTTCTTGGCTTCCTAAATCCCCTCCTCAACATACTCTGGAATCCCATCGAGATACTATAAACTGTATTGCTTTCCATCCAATATTTTCATCTATCGCCTCTGGCTCTGACGATTTTACTATCAAAATATGGGACTGGGAACTTGGCGAATTAGAAAAGACAATTAAAGGCCACACACGAGCAGTACTAGATGTTGACTATGGCGGCCCTAGAGGAGGTATTCTTTTAGCATCTTGTAGCTCTGATTTGACTATCAAGCTATGGGATCCAACAGACAATTATAATAATATTAGAACTTTAGCAGGTCACGATCACAGCGTCAGCGCCGTCCGTTTCATACATTCCGGAGCCGTTAGCGCACCATTATCTGGAAATCTGCTTGTTAGTGCAAGCAGAGATAAATCCTTAAAGATATGGGACGTTACTACTGGGTATTGTGTAAAGACACTTCAAGGCCATACGAATTGGGTGCGAGCTATTTGCCCCTCGCTTGATGGACGTTTTCTCTTCTCGACCGGAGATGACATGACCGCTCGTTTATGGGATATATCAGCCTTAAATTCAGACATCAAACAGATAATGGTTGGCCATGAACATTATAACGAATGCTGCGCACTTGCTCCGCCTGCATCATATCAATATCTTGCACCTCTAGCGGGACTAAAGAAGTCCCCTCCTTTAGATAGCATGGCAGAATTTATGGCGACTGGGTCCCGAGACAAGACTATTAAACTCTGGGATGCTCGTGGAACTTGTCTTAGAACACTTATAGGTCATGATAACTGGGTGCGAGCGCTTGTTTTTCACCCTGGCGGCAAGTATCTCCTTTCGGTATCAGATGATAAGACGCTGCGATGTTGGGACCTAACTCAAGAAGGAAAGTGCGTCAAGATACTTCGGGACGCTCATGAACGCTTTGTCACATGTTTGAGGTGGGCTCCTGAAGTGGTAAAGAATATACCTGCGGTTTATGGCGGGACTCCTGAGTTACAGAATAGTAAGAGGGCTGAAACAGGTACTCTCGACGTGCCCATCCGCTGTGTTATCGCTACTGGGGGAGTGGATTACATGTTAAGGATCTTTGCAAACTGAACCTATATACCCACACACGCATACTTTAGCAATAACTTTAGTACCTGTTATCTTGATGTACTTCTCAGACAAAAGAATATAATGGTAATGGTTGGGAAAATAGGGGAATGAATGACAATGATGCAGGAACAGAGGTAGGTATAGAGTGTGCGGGATAGAAAGACTTTGATGGATCTGCAAGAAGCGAAGCGACTCTCCTGCACAAGTTTTTGCGGACAGAGAGTTAGGAGTAGATCTCTAAAGAACGCACAAACCACCATCATTCGACTGCAGCCTCCCAATGCCATATTCCTCACCATTGATCCGTCCTATCTACGACTCCTTACTCATATATTTGCATACGGCCTTGTCGATCTTAGATTGCGTTTCTTTCAGAGTATTGAATTCTTATATGAAATCTTTGATGGCCGCCTGGTAAAGAGATCTGAGTCGTGGGAGGAGAGCTTTCACAATTAGCTTGCGAAGCGGTTTGAGCCTTGAGGGAGGAGGTATACATATTGAAGTTGCGGGATTAGGAACCATCTGAGCAATGATGTTCTCGTCTCCGGCATGAAAGGCTTATGAGTTGGGTGATGGATCAATCACTAGGTCCCCATCTGGAACAGACTGAACTACGACATGGTCAATCCAATCTTTTGCACTAGATTTACTGTATTATTATCCTCGCTTTGCGCACATACATCTCTTTAGCATCCTCTGCACGTTCACTTATCGTTCATAGTCGCAGGGGATTTGTCCGCTCTTCATTATGCCAACACATAGTTTAGCCTCGTGACATTTAGATATTTAGGGATGACAGTGACTTTCAAACCGTCCAATACGAATAATATATTACTAACAATGATAGAACGCAAATCGAAGAGAAGGCGGAAACAGCGAGTCCTGTAAATACGAAACACCAAGTTACGGCGCGCATCCGCGAGACCTTACGCCTTGTACTTGATGTCAAAGGCAGAACTTCGCGGAATCTGAATGAACTTGTAGGACAGACGAGTATCAATCCATCATAAATGTACTCGCTAAGATTAAAATAGTTCAAAACTATCATGTTAACAACCTAGGCTAAGGAGAAGCTTCTTCACTTCCTATTTGTGTCGAATTTAAACACCTCCGCAAATCTAGTCGACTGCCTTCGACGAAAAGAAATTACAAGAAGATGCAAGGCTCGAATACTAGGTCTAGCAGACTAGCAAAGAGAGCGAAGCTTGCAGACGATGATACTTTGATCACGGATGGGTCTTTCAAGGAGCCCTTCATAAACAGCGAAATTCCCACTAAACCCGTCATCGAGCTTCCAAGTAGGTGCCCGAGTGAAACGCCTACGAACGCAACTGCTACTAACACACCTGCCACGAGCAAACCTACCACTCATAAATCATCCATAGGTTGCCTAGATACAGCTGAGGCTCTGGATTCTTCTAGCGTAGACGACGCGCAACATCTGGCACACATATTCAAATTGAAGGAGGTGAAACAGTGGATGACATGTCCAACAACGAAGGGTCTGGGACATGGCCTGCTTCCACGGCTGGGTCTACTTGTCGAAATAGCGTTTTCGAATACAGATCCAATACTTCCGAGGCGTTAGATGCGCCTCAGAATCCACCGAGTACTGGCATGAATACTGTCTCCTCAAAAGCCTCGGACACGCTCGATCTTGACCTATCTACAGCAAGTGCTGCGACGTCTGAGTCTGGTTCTAGCGGATCATCTGAGCCTGGGTCTTTGTCCACGGATCTGACGAGCCATGTGCCTTCCAAAACTCATATCTATAGTGACTTAGCAAGCGGAGTCCAACACACTGCCTATGTTAAGCGTTCAATTCTCGATGACCCCGCTCCGTGGTTGGAACACGTTTTGACTTTCCTAGAGACGAGTGATACTAGCCGTAGACTAGATTCGCAGATAGACTCAGAATCGTATTTCTCAGAGAAACCATCGCACTTATCCTGCTTTGACATACCGGCGATATATTAATATTTAAAACAGGCAAGAAGCTCAAGGGACAGGCCGGACATTCTAGAAATACCCTCAATCAACTTCTCCCAAAACCATTATCAAGCGAAAACACAAAATCAATTCAAATTGAAGAGAATTGTCAAAATCAGAACAAATCCCATTCACTTCAACCTCGCGCTTCTCAATACTCATCTACGCTGCCATTTAAAGGAAGTGCGGGGCTGAGGATTGGAGAGAGAGAAGAATGTTAAGGATAGAACAGGACTGCCAGGGCGGTCTTCGCACCTTACTAATTCACCGAGGTACGTATTATATAGTTGAGATGCCACATCCCAGAATTGCTTTCTTTATAAGCAAGCTGATCATCTAGAAAGAGTTTGAGGTAGAGCAGTAGCTGAAGAGGGAAAAGTCACTTTGATTGCAGGATGACTGGCTAGCTTGTCCGCTTAGGGGTTGCACAGTGGTCGATTTACATGCTCTGTGTCGGAATCGGCGTTGACTTAGGATCATTTTAAAGTGATACCTACCTATTCGCCTGCCAATCGCTTTTCTCATGGAGCACTCTTCTATACGAAGGGGAAATGGGGTGAGCATTGGGAGGAGGTTGAGGGAGGTAGATGAATGGGCTGGTGCGAGCTACATAAACCTTCTGTACCGCCTGCTTTGAAAACACAAGTTGAGAAGATTAGCAATTTTCACGAACTACTCCAGCTCTCGTTGCAATAGCTACCGTCGATTTGAGCTATGTCCAGTTTTGGCAACTCTCTTTCAATCTGTCACCTCCCAAGCAACGTGCTTCTGTGCTACACGCTAGTAAGAATAGCGATTCCAGCTTAATAACCAGCTCTCGCAACCAGCAAGCATTACAGGATAACGAATAAATTGGAGGAGGCAATACGTATTGGTTTCACCGGTATTGTGCTAGTCGGATATCCGCTAGGGTAAGCACCAAGCAGAATGATGTGTTCTGCTAATGCTATGTGATTCTTGTTGTCTCTAGAAATAGCTACGTACATATATAGCCTTCGCCTAGCGTGCATTCCAGAATGCATCCCTGTGTACGTGCCTCCCTACATTGCTGGCTAGCATTGGTATGCTAGAATGCCAATATATTGGCATATATTGGATTCCCAACACATTATATTTAATACTACATGCAGAGTATGTGCTGTAATGACATTTCTGTTATTCTAATGTATTGTGGTTACCCAGAAGTCTAGTAGTCATTCTTAGTCGTTTCTGTTCCATCTCGTCGGTATTCTCATCTGTGCCCGTCCGCTTCTTTAAATAAGGTATGAGCGGTGGAATGAATAGAGGTCTTGTTTGAGGACTTGGAGTTTGCAACTCACAACACTCAAAAAGCCTTTGGAGTATCGGACGGTGTCCTGCAACCTCGTGAAAGTCTAAGCAAGGTCCACGACAAATTTTAATGCTTCTACTAAGCTTCTGTTGCCCTTTTAACATCGACTGTATATATGTAACAGGAATGCTTGCTGTGATTTGTTGTACCCAATAAAGATAAGTTGAGAATATATCGGTCTGATGTAGATATTAATTAGCATTATTTACTTTCAAATATAATATGGTTATACCTGGTATATAAAGTTATCATTAATAAGTGGTTCTGCAAGATATTGCTTTGCCGCAGCCGCAAGAAGAGCATATAATTCGATAGATGTAAGGCCTTTCTCAATAGCAAACGATCTTTGAATAATTGATAGCAGCGGCCGTTGATAAGTATCTTCTCTTGCAACTATTGTAAAGGTAGAATGAATGCCGCGGGTACGCGAGTCCCCTGTAATGTGAAGGCGATGTTTTCTAGCATTATAAGTCAGTATTATATTCCAGGGTGTTTATTAAGAAGCAGATTAATCTACCTTAGAACTTCGATCCGATAGCCTGTTTGTATGCCTATATCTACAGCCCAACCCGTTATCTGGGATGATATCCATCTACCACATCTGACTGTATCCGGTCTTTTCTGAGGTTCTTGAAATTTGCCTATTATACGTAGAGCATGCAAGTTTGCGTGGTAGAGCTGGGTTTGGAAGAAAGTTTCGATATTTGCAGTTACTACTGCAGTTACTGCTGTAGTTACTATTGCAGGTGAGGCTGCAGATGAAGCTGCAACCAGCAACTCAGATAATATTATATTGAGGGAAAGCAATTCTTCATCAGCAGCGATACCTTTAGACAGGCGGCGTAGCAGCTTTCGGACAGCCTGTAGCCATTGTGCATTTGTGTGAGAATGCTTTCCCTGGGACTGTTTGGTGGTTGATTGTGCGAGGTGGACGGCTTCGGCTTTAGCCCCTGGGATTGCAGATAAATCCATGATGCTGTTGGGGTGTTGTGGTTGTGATGTTGTGGTGTTGTGGTTGTGATGTTGTGGTTGTGATATTGTGATTTGGGCTAGATTAGAGCGGAAAATAGTATCCCCTCTCCGCCGACATTCCGTTTGCCCGCCCCCGCTTCAATATTAACTCCATCACTACTATTACTATTACCGCGACAGGAGACTTTGGAAGCAGCTTTTCATTGCTATTTCGCTCTTATAAATATGGATTCTCCTCCAGAGACCGCCGCTCAATTCTTAGCTTGTTTCCCCGATTGGCCCGCAGATTCGCTCGCGGGCAGAACAGACATTATTAAAGCTGGAAGCAACTGGGGATTACGTGAAATAGGAACCTTTAAGATTCTACGTCAAAATTCAAACTTGGTGTTTCCACCTCCTCTCAATAATAATTTTGCAAAGGCCACGCAGCTGGTCGAGACGAGTCGCGACATTGGAGCTGCTATTCATCTCCTTGATTCGAACTGGCAATAGTATAATCGATCGGGCCTCCTCCAGTTGGCTGGCACCTTTTCGCCTTTCTTTACTCTTTTGGCCGAGGTTCTCAAGCAATCTGCCACACCGAACCCCGATCGCTTTCTTCGGGGACGCACCAGTCCCAGTGAAAGGAGCGAATCTTCAAAGCTACCATCTTCACCTCTGGAGCCTCCCGCAAAGAGGCTACGAGAAACCCAATCTCCAGACAGCAGCATTTACCAACCATCTCTTCAATCCGATCAATCGGCACATGACAGACAGATAAAATCAGAATCGACAACCAATGCTTGCGTTTTCTATTTTCTACAGTCTGCTATAGAAAGCACTCGGAATAACGAGGACGAGCGTTCTTTTCGCCTAGAATGGGCCCTAGCGCAGGATACCTTTATTGTAACAATTCCGCAAGGTCAAAAATTCTCTACGACAAACGATGGCGGCTTGGTTTATCGAGATTACTCTTTATCTGGATTTTGGAAAAGATGTACACCTTTCTTGTACTGCTCTATTGAGGTTATCTTTACAAAAACTCCCCTATCTTTAAGTAAAAACTAAATATAAATATAGGCAAAATCACGATATAACTTAGTATCAAATCCTATAGCAGTTTAAGCACAAGAAGCCGCGCACATAATTGGCATGCTATTTTAGCGAATTTCAAGCCAACAACAAAAAGGTAGCATTGCACCTTCGGAAATATTAGTAGTATTATAACACGCAGCTAAAATTTAATAGCTAATAAAGATAGTATTCCCATTATCTCGGCTCATCAAGGCCAATTCTATCTTCTCCTTGGCACATTTCCTGCGGCTTATCAGCACTACCTGCAGACGGGGCAGGACTCTGAACATGCTTTTGGCCAGATATATGAGTATGGGCCGTATGATATGAAGAATGCTGGTGATTTCAAGGATATGTGCATTTTATGTGTAGCTCTTATTCTTTATTTTAGGGGGTTATGTGCTCGTCACTTGTAGTGCTTTTTGCTAAGAGTTTATATCTTGTGTTGGATTTTTTCACCTTCGAAATGGTTTCAAATCATTTTATTTCTAACTTTATCTTTTTGGATCTACCCTTATTTCCAGTTTCGGAGCTCCTCGAAGAGTCTCAAAGAGTTTTAATCGACACTCGCTTGCTAAGGACTTTTTGTACCTTAAGTATGGTTTTTTTTCCCAAAGGAAAGAGAGTGTTGGAACATAGGGAAAAGGAAAAGGGCATATAGCCACGTGCCTTGATGAGTCATTAGCTTGGCTGGCTACTCCACACTTTCGATCCTTATGATCTTCTTCCTTCTATAGCCTATTAGTAACCATTGAACCCATCACGAAATAGGCCATTCCAGTGCACTAAGGTGAAACCAACAGAGAGATAGTTAAGATCAAATACTTTTTACCTCAACCCTACGTTAATCCAACATCATTAATTGTTGGTATTTAACCAGGGATACCTATCGCGATAGGCCAGACACGACTTCGCCTTCATCAAGCAGAACTTGGTGCCTCCTGATTTGATTTTTGACGGATCGGATATTAGCATGTCTGACATTGAGATTTTGAACGAAGGATCTATTATATTAGCTAAGGCGATCAGGCTTTAAAGTTAAGGGTTGGAAATAAAGCTGATAAGTGGCAGTAGTTTGCGCACAGTTAAGGAAAGGTGGGAAGTAACGCGGTATATACTAAAAGGATAAGTTGTTAACGGCCACAAATATATAGGCATTAATTCGGGCCATATATACTTTGCCATAAATGTCGCCGAATATCTCTAGCGAGTATAGGAGGGCAATATTATCTTATTAAACCAAGAGCTTTCTGTTAATTATTTTCGTTGTAGTTATGACCATTTCCGTTCCTGTTGCTTATACCTTTAGTATATCTCCTTTAAAGCAACTTGTTTAGCCTGTATTATTATATCTGCTACCTTTTGATATTTGGTATGTTCTTATCATTACGGTATGGTTGATTGACGAGCCTATTCTCTGGGCAGCTTTAAATGGTTTTACGGCCGGGTATCTTTTAGCTGGATTAATCCCTATATAATAATAATTCAAAGCCTTTTCTATGCCGTTAAAGTATTTAATAATAAGATCCCGATAAAATTAATCTTTTTTGTTACGAAATATCCAGATAGATATAATATCTTTTAGTTGGGCTAACACATAGCATGCATCTAATAGCAAAGGGTTTTCCGGAGCTAAAGAGATGGCCGCAGAGTAGAAGCCACCTTCCGTAAGTACCCCGCGAATAAAAGTAAAGTTATTATTTGCAATGGTAAATAACAAAGCTAATTGCGAAGGGATATAAACCGCATAGTCTTTCCCTAATTCAACCGGCAGCGGGCTAATATAAAAGTTTCCTCTATAAGGCGTTTAAACCTTCTACTTATTAGCTATACTATTTTAGTTTATAAAGTATAAGCTTACTAAATAAAATTATTGCTTAAGCTAAAATTTACCTCTACATTTGGCTAAGATTTAAACTCTAAATGCCAAAATCTTGTCTATAAGTGGGTTTGGTATATAAATCCATAATATTAAACATTAAACTGCCGGGTCAATTTATACAAAGGTAATATTTATAGTTAGCATAGCAAAAGTATATATATATATAGCATGCAAATCCCTAATAGATAAGAAAAGCATAATCCCTAAGCAATAATTTAGGTTAGTAGCAGCGAGATATACACTATATTTTAGGGCGGGAAACTAAAACCCTAATAATGGTGATAGATTAGGCAAGTCCGTGATTTGGAAATCTGCTAGTTAAGGGGTTGGTATAAATCGGCTAACATTATACTAAGAAGCTTTAATTAGCATAACTATAACTCCTTAAAACACAGGCCTTATTAACCTGAAATTTAATTGTTAAGTTGTAACTAACGCTAATGGCACTATACACATTAAACGGGAACTGTGATACGCTAGCTGAATACCCAGACGTGAAGCACTCGTTAAAGTTGATGGTAAAATTCCCACCCTTCTCAGATTATACAGTGGAGATACTGGATATTCGACCGCTGAGTTGATGACATTTGTCGGGCATATACATGCGTCTAATGTCATTTCTATTGCCGATAATAAATAAGAGTGTTACGATTATGAGGTAAGAGTGGGATGATGGCACAGCAAGGAATGATAACAATCTCAGAGAAGCAGTGATATATAATATCTACAATAGAGTAGAGACTTTGGAATGCTTTAAATACCAACACCAACAATTGCCACCAACAGCCCTGACTAATATCTTACAAAGCACCAAAGAGGATCGCCATTCCGGGGCAGGTCAGTAAAGCCTACAGCCTCAACGACGAAAGACCCAGAACGGTCGCTCTCCACAGACTCAGAGGAAGCTCAAGTCATTTAAATTCTCCTTCTCATTGAAATATGTTCATTTGCTGATTTGTAGAACTAGCCATGGATCTTCGAGGAGCTCCTTAGCAGTCTTTCTGTGTTCTGGTAACCATTGAAGCATCTTCCTTGCGAAATTCAGGAAGAGAAGCTTATCATCCCCTTCAACAGAAAGGACCGAACCCTCTAAGCTAACATTCATCGGAATTAGATCCTTGTATATGAATTCGCCTGAAAGAAAGGGGTTAGCATTTTGTTTTGTTCGCAGATAGAGCATGTTAGCTTCTAGGAAGCTTACCCTTAGAGTTGAAGAAAGGCCCTCCAAAATACTCGCGAGTAGTTTGAGAAAGGTTATCATCTGAATTTGGAATAGTATTGCCCCATTTAATGTCGCTCCACAATTTTTCTCGATTAAGAAGTTCTTTCGGTGGAGGGCCTAGTAACGCAATCATTTCCGCAAGATGTGCTCGAGCATTATAATCCCCTTGGCTAGAATGAATATATTGGAATAAATCCTTGCCCTCCATCATATTCCAAATCTGTATACAATGTTATATAAGCAAAGATATATATATAGGTGATAGAAGCGGAAGTTTACCAATACACCAAGGTTCCAGATGTCTGCGCTATAAGTCCAGCTCGTGCCCAATAAAACTTCGGGAGCATGGAAAACAGATGGCTGAATAGGGTATCTTCTCAAAGATTCCGAACTATCTCCTGATTGTGCTAAACCAAAATCTGCTATCTTCGGTACCAAACGGAGCGATTTTAATGATCCAAAATTATTGTGTGATAGATAAATTGATCTATCATCTTTTATTTTTCGAGACATAGGATATTGGGCTTGTTTTTGAATATATTCTTTAATCACAGATGGATCCTCGAATCCCATTAAGATGTTGTCCGTTTTAAGGTCTATAATAGAGTAAGGCTTAGCTTATAAGGTTAAACATTTTCTGGAACTTACCTGTGTGAATAATATGACATTCAGAATGAAGATAATCAAGAGCCTGCAAGAAGATTCTCAAGTATGCCTTGAGAAGCAGCGGTGGGATTTTGCCGTCTGGCCAGCGCTGTTGAAACATCCAAAGGGACTCTCTCATCGGCTCATAGGCCAAGCATAAGTGTTTACCATATGGCCCTGTAACTTCAAAACTATCGAGCATAATCATCACAACGTTGAAGCCGCTGTGCGATGGATTCTTCCCAAGAGATCGAGATATATCTCGTTCATGTTTTGCTTCGTCTTCATCGGTAAAACCAGAGACGACGATTTTTAGAGTTACGTAGCGATTGGAGTTCCACCACCACCTATAAAGAATTTAGAAGGAATATGCATCTAGTTAAGCTAATATATACCTTTGAGTGTCTTGAGCTAGCCATACGGTAGAAGTAGTGCCCCATCCAACCTTAGTTATAATTCTATATCTGTTGTTAAGGAGATCCCCTGGATTTACCGGATAGAAATTCTTGGCGTTGTAGCCAGGAATCCTCTCCTCATCTATTAGGATATCAGGCGGGAGGATTGTAGGTGATGGACTTGCGGACTTGCGGACTCTTGGAATAGGCAGGCGTCGGAATTGGAGAGAACGGGAAACAAAAAATTTGCGCAACATGCCTGTTCGCAGAATAAAATAGAAGATTTGGATGGGACTTAAATTCATAGAATTCATATCAAATCTAGTCAAAACAAGACTAAGTTACCATGGGATGCAGTATTCCAGGGGCGAGTTTTGATACTTGATGTCAGATATAGATTGAGAGGCTAGCTAAATACGGCTAGACCTAAAATCACATGTCTGATTCAGCCTCACTTGAGCCTCACTTGAGCCTCATGAGCCTCACTTCTTTACTTGAAACAAGATGGGCTTGCTCTGTTTGCTGCGGCCATTCGATGGCAACTTGTTAATGGCTGAGGTGGAATGGTAGGTGATAGGAGCGGGATAGGAGCGCTGAACTCTTTACATGCAGGCTGCTGCCTGGTCGAAGTTGTCACATCCCCCTACTGGAAGTTACACCCCTCTTTAAAGAGCATCGTTGATAGATCCTAGGTTGCAGCCTTCTAATTAGTGCAGGCAGAGGCAGTCTGTGAGTCATGAGAATGTAACCCCTCCCCCTCGTCCGGTGAGACATAGTCCACGCTGGCAAGGGGGCTCATACAGATAGCAAAGCATAAAATCATATACCTTTTAGCAGTAATATATGGAATCGCGTCCGCCGGCCCCCAATTACGAGTTTTACTAATGGAGCTTCCTCTTGCTTAATCTACAATATCAAAGAAGCAAAAATTCCGATCTCAAGAGTACTTGCGCATGGTGTTCATATAAGTTAAGGCGAAAAAGTCTTTGGAAGGCAGTAAAGGTCAGGCGAAGGTTATGTGGTGGCTGCGCTGTGTGCTTTGTACAAGGAGAGTGCTGGACGTAATTCCATCAGAATGATGCCTTGCCAGCGTAGACTATGTCTCACCGGGCGAGAGAGGATAGCAATATAATTAATTATGACTTAAGCCTCCTACACCATTCCAAAGGTCTAGACTAACCATGGGACGAAGATAAGATGCTTCCATCTGGCTTGGCAATTCTGTTGGCTGTGATCAACCAGTCCTTACCGCCCAGGCTCCGTCATCCGCTAGATCATCCTGAATGATGTTACTAAATGGCTATCCTGCTACTTTTCAACGAGAATGACAAGAACTCTTACGACGATATTGTTAGTTCGATACGACAAAGAATAAGGGCAATAAGATTAAAATATATATTATAAAAACTATGAATATTCAAAGGAGCTTTGCCCCAACTGTTGGTCGCGCACCCATTGGCCGACGAGGCCACATGATATAAGATGAGTCTCAAGTATTTTGAATACGAGCTTTTGAGCGTCGATTTTCAAACCATCTCTATAGGAAAGTAGCTGTTAGCAGCATATAGGAAAACAGCACCTTGCTAAACAGACTTACATAAATGAGACCTTTCTCGAGTCCTAGCTCCTCCGTTATTCCCGCTTGTGCTATTCTGTTTAACATAGGATTGCGGCGATATGCAGAGTCTAGAGCAGTGCGATGTGTTCCAATAAGGCGTTTTCGAGTTTTCGTGGTCACTGGTTGGTGAGTAGTCGCCGTTTCCCTCTTAGACCCACTGTGATTGAGTCTATCGCTAGGTCCGATATCATCCCCCTCCCGGCTACTAAGGTGTGCATAAGCAGCGACTTTGTTGCCCACCTTTTGAAGATCGCCTTCTCCTGCGAAAGACATGAGTGCAATAACGAGTGTCTCGGCGATGCTTTTTCGAAGTGCGTGTTTGTCGGCCATTTGCTGATTCAATTCCCTTGCTTTCCGTGGCTTATCTCGATTTGAGGCAATCTTAATATCATTAACAGAGAGTATTTGAAAAGCTCCAGTAAATGGTCCTGCAGATTTGTAGAATCAAACCGCCTTATCTTCAAGATCTAATTCTTCATAATATTGATCGCCACCTCCAACTCCGACTCGGCTTCTTCAAATCCCCGATGGCGAAACAGGTAAATGATAGCATCTCGGCGCACGGCAGAAGGAAATCTTTGGGCCGTGCATGCTTCGTTCTTATTGTTGACTGGGGTTTCATAAGAGCCCAATATTAAAGATGCAGGCCAACGTCTCTTGCTTGAAGCTTTGATTAATTCTAACGCACAAACGAGGCGGGATTGAGTCTTAAAGCGTATTACTTGCAGCGCTCCGATTGGCTGATGAATGATTCTGTATAGTACATAAATTAGTAGCACAAAGGTGTACAAAATATTATGACCTATACTTACTGCGGCTGCACTATCCCATCTTCATTATGTGAATAGTGTGAATGAATACCTCTAGATGACTCTACAGCTATCGCTTTGCCATGGGGTTGTCGAACGGTCCAAGTTGGTTAATCAGTCGGCTCCCCAGAAGACATTCCGGTGCCTCCCCATTCAATTCCAGGCTGATAAAGTGGCTGGTAATCTTCAAGCAGAGAAGAGTCTTCCACTAACGAGTGACCTTGGTTACTATTCTGATCATTCGAAATATTGGGCGTGCTTGCTGAAACGGGGTTTTCGGAATGGAAGGATATCCAACTCGTGAACCTACTACTCTCTTCATCTTCGTCCTCTCCTAGGGCAGCAATATCAGACCCAACACAATTTGGATCCCGCAACCAATTTGACCCAAAGAGATTAATAGTGTCAATACTTCTAGGATTTTGTAGATTCAAATTGCGCTGTGTTTTTCGTACTCGCTTTGATTGTCGGACCGTTGAAGATGTCTCTGGCGGTAGTAGAGCCGAAGCCATTTTCGACCCTTTCTTTCGCTTCATTATCGGTGCCTTGCTATCCAGAAGTTTCCTCTGTCACTGGTCAGTTACAATAGAGCTAGAATAGTCTGCCAGCTCTTATTAATAGTCAGTTAATTTAGATCTCACTCTTGATCACTTGATCAATTAATCAAATTTGCGCGATATGAAAGGCCAAATACCTGCTTACCTCGTTGAAAGATTCTGCTAGACTCTCTTGATCTATGGTTTCTTGCTTTTCACTATTATAACCAGTCAAGTAGTGATCTACTGTCGCGTGCAATGTCCCAATGCCGGTCTCCTGGATATTGGGGCTTTGATTCGAGAGAGTGTCTGGGGTAGTAAATGTAGCGACCTCTGTTGGTGTTGCGCTAGCCGCCAGATCGGATGTTTCCTTCAAATAACCACTTCCGCAGTGAGATGCTTGCGTTGGGGTTGGGCAGCGGCTTTGGGGCGGAGCAGGGAGCTGTAACGCCTGCTCCCAACACTTCCTAGTTGGAAGTCGCCTCTCTGGTTTTATAACCAACATTGCGGTTGACAGGAAATCGAGTAGGATGCCAGAATTGCACTTATCGAACTGCTTGATGATTTTTTCACACCAATACAGTCCCCTGTCACCATTTTCGAAATGTGGAAGGGGGCCGTACGCGTACTCAAAAACAACGATGCCAAGCGACCAGATATCACAAGCTGTTGTGTAGTATGTGCCACGGCGGGTTGTATAGATTTCAGGTGCAGCGTAGATATCTGTCCCGCAGAAGGTTTTCAACTTAACAGTCGCTTTCGAAAGGCCGAAATCTGATAGCTTTATGTGGAGCGGCTCTCGAGATTTAACAAGAATGTTTTCGGGTTTGATGTCCCGGTGGACGAAGCCGTGTTCATGGACAGATGTTAGGGCATCAAGGCTTTGACAAAGAATAGCCAAGCTTTCTCCAGCTGTAATGCTTAGTCTCTCATCTTGATCTCGCAGATCTCCAAGGGGAAGATATTCGAGAATTAGCTCATGTGTTGGCATTTCAAGCAAAGCAACAAACTGCACGATATGCTCCTATAGAGGGTCAGTAGAGCTCTGCAGACTCCAGGGGAAACGTGCACCAACATTTGAGAGCTGTGAGACCTGTCTCATAATAGAAGCTTCCATCCTCCATTGGGACTCTTTCATATTGAAAAACTCTTTGGCAGCATATTGAAACCCGGTGCTAACGTCCCAAACACGGCGTACAATGGAGAATTGACCACTACCAATCCTCTCTTGTCTGATATAGATTGGAGGTTGTAATAGCGAATGAGGGGTTTGAGCACCGCTTTGATCGGCAGTTGTAGTCGTGCTCTGTATCCCAAGTCCACCGAAGGCACCAAAGGGAAGTTCTCTCGCTTGAAGGAATCGGTCAACGTTCTCTTCATAAGGAGAAGAGTCTCTCTGATGCTTCGCGACAATGATCCGGAATTTGATATTCTGGATTTTGATGACGATCTTATCGGCCCTATCCGGGACATCCTCGCCACTTAGGATCCAGGTAAAATAGTTAGATATCTCTCGTCCGTTCTCGCGTCTGACGATGGTTTGGCGTTTCTCTCCTCCTTGTTCGTTGTATTCGACGATAGTTCCATGGCGTGAAGTATCTCGTAAGATCAGCCGTCTACGCGCATCGAATGTAAGATAACAATGACGATTACTAATACCAGGCAGCCTTGGCAAAATAATATCACAAGAGTTGCTATCGGTTCCAAAAACAAAACCTTGGCTAGCTTTTGGTCCAGGGTTGAAGGTAAGTTGAAGTCCTGGGCCAGATCTTGGATCATAATGCTCCTCTGGCGGAACTGTAGGCTGCCGGCTGCCTTGCTCTGGTTCGATTCCCTTCTGGTATAAACGAATCGCGTCCCAAGTAGATTTGGTTTTATCTTCATCTTCAGCAGGAAACAAGCATGCGATCAAGTTTGGGTCTTCCATTGTCGAGATATGATGTTAATGTGACAGCAGACTCGGTACTGCTTTTACGATTATATTTACCTCTCTCACGATACGGGTTAACCGCCAGAGGCTGGTCGTACAACATGTCAGCATTATGGTGGACACATGAGATCCAATCGAGTTGATGTTTGAGTCGTGATATGCGACACCACCCCCTTTGATATGCGACACCCCCCTCCCCCCCAATGTAAATACCAAATTTGTAGGCGGTGAAAGCAATATTAATTATATTTAAAAATTCTTCAATATATAAGCATAATCATTATAAGGTAAAAGCTCTTATTTTCTATGAATTACTCACTTAAAACTAATAGCTTATTGTCTTACTCCTTATGATTTTCATCCTCTATGGCATTGCTTAGCTTGTATAGAATATGGCCATGATAAGGCTAAATGCCAAGAATGTCAAGCAACTGGGCATACTCGTAGTTGATGCCCTAATCAAGCTGAAATATTATCTTTTAAAGGTATTTCTACACAAGGAAAGGGCTATATTAAGAATGAAAATATGCTAGAAAGCCAAATTATTCCAGCAATTCAATTTTAATATTTTATATATTAATTATATATTATTTACCTTGAATAATAGTGAGTTATTTTATAGAAGCCTAATATTTATATATATATATATCATATAAAATTATAGGGCGGCAGAAAAATATTATTACATGGGGGGTGGTGTCGCATATCAAAGCGGGTGTCGGACTCTAATGTTTGCGCTCTTAGCGGTCTTTTCGGAGGATTGTTTTGTTTCCCGCAACCTGAACATCTGAATGAACTCCTCGCCAACAGCACCACAATTGACTTTCCTTCAACATCGTCCATAATGGCATCTCAATCTCAGCCTCAGTCTCTAAAATTACTTGCGAACGATATCGCCAGCTATAGCGATCTAGAGCTTGATGAATACCTAGAAGCCAATGGAAGGTCGGGATTTTTCAAAGTTTATCGCTTGCCTACATTGCTAACGTTTAGAGGATAGAATGGTTACGGTTGAAGACCCGGAGAATCTGCCTGAAGGTTTCATCCAGAGATTGAGGTAAGAGTTTTAATCTGTCTCGTTTTCTCCCTACTTTTCTGATAATCTTAGCAGAGCGCGAGCGGATGCATGCCATACCACCCTATATCCGATCGATTTAAATTACATATCTGCCCGCCTCGAAGAGATACCTACCAATAGAGAAGCCTCTCCTCGATCATACTCTCCTACTTCAACTCTACCTCCTCCAACTGAAGAGGAAGAACTTGAGGAGGAGACCAAGCATTACAATACACTTGTTAGTGAAGGCGGCCGACCCTCACACCCGGTTAGTCTTGGTCGAGATATTTTAGTGAATTCCGGAGAGTACCGCGAGATATTATCGTATTGGCAGCTTGACAACAGCGACGCTGAAAATAGGGTCTGGAAAGTATTCTGGTCACAGTTGTGTAGCTGGCGAAAGTTTAAAAAGAATCAACAAGCTGTGAGAGAGCAGGATTGCCTTCTCAAATATAACGAGTCTGCAAAGCATCGTCTGGAAATATACGGATTTACACAGTCATTCCAATTTCACGAGGATCCGGAGCAACAAGATAAATTAACAACTTGGATTGAGTTCCTTAATTGGGAATATCAGAAGCACGAAAGGAGAATAGATAATATCAAACGTCTTCAGCCGCAGTTTGATAAAGCCTGGAAAAAGCTCGTGGACTCAAAAGTCTTAAGATCTTCAGAGACAGCCGAATCTTTACGGGATCTCACATCTGCAATACAGGATCAGAACGAAAGACACGCGGCCGAGAAGGCTGTAGATGATGCAAAGTTGGCTGTGAAGACGGAGGGAAGGGCTTTTCAAGAAGCACAATATGCTAGTCTATCTGGACAAAGTCTCTCCCAGATAGAGGAGAAGTCATTGGCAGCCAGATCTCAACTCGCCGCATTAACAGCGTCACTCGAACTAATTAAGAGACGAAAGGAGCTTATTGGGGCCTTTATAGATCAAACAAAGCAATACGCAATTGCTAAGAACATATTTAAAAGCCAGAATATACTACTGCGATGGATCTTACAGCAAGTTCTATTAGTTGAAGCAGAGGTAAAATCAGCGAAAATAGTCGAGAGCGGCAGAAAGCGGAAACGCAAGCACAGTCAAGCCAACGACCTCAACGAACGATTTTCAAAACAGCAAAGGCTTGATATTAAAAGCAACATATACTCAAACCGCAGAACACGCGCCTCTACTGCCCAACAACCCCAGAGACAGTCTAAGCGCAATTACTATGACTTGATAGACGAAGACAGCGGCCAGAACAACAGCCTTTCTCATCACCAAACATCGAATCCTGTAGATTCAATATTGATTTCAGAACCTACTTCTACCCAACCCCTCCCTACCATAGGAGCACTTAAAACACGATTAGCAACCGATGATAGTGCTATGCCAGCACCATCAACGTCAACTAAAGGACAACCCAAGGCATATAAGAAAGAGCGGAAAAGTCGAAGACTCGCCGGCCAGCCACCTGAATTTGGCATGCTCCCAAAACGAGGTGAACTAGCGCCTCCTTACGAATCCCCACCTAAAACACGCAAGCTGAATCATTCCGGCGCTTGCAACCGCGCATGGTCCAAAAAGAAGTCAGTAGCAGCCAAGGGCACGAAGCCTCAGGGGATTTCGAAGTCTGGGCGAGAAGCAACGAATCGTCCAAAGAGATTTAGGAAGCATGCTAGAGGCTGAGCTCATTCATATATAAGTTTGATGGTTATTTGACGCCAGTATGCAAGGGAGCAGATCGGAGCAAGTTAAATAACAGACGAAGTAAATGCCGGATTAGGAATCCATGATTTCCAGCATGAGCTTATCTTCAAAACACGTGAATCGCTCGTCTACAAGGCCACCTCCAAGAAAGATGTTGTTGCGATCAAGATGTGCCGCCGAGGACCTTGACTCAGGGATTCTACCAAGATCTGGAGAAATGACCTGGAAATATTGAGACGCTAATATCATGTAAGTAGTGTGAGAGTGGCCAAGGTGCTGTCTAGGTAATCTAACGTTAGCAGCCTTCAATTACAAAGCTTGTCAGATACCACACTTTAGACTTGCGCCTTGAACTAGAATATGTGGGACCAGACCTTTCTAAGTTTATTGATAGGAAGGGAAAGTCGAAACCGCTGGCAGATGTACAGCATCAGGTGTAGGTAGATGTTAGCAGTAGATTGTGCTCCTGCAGGTACGGCCCCAACATATTCTACCTCTCTACCTCGCTAACATATATAGTTGCCAAAAACCTGGTACTCGACCTCATCTAGCTTTGGCAAACGAGCCAGCAGCTAGTATCCTTCCATCACGAGTAGCTGACAGAACCCTCTCCGGTATTCTTGCGCTTTTATTTCTTCGCTTGGATTCAAACCAGGCGAATAACGCATCAGCTATCCCTCTGGTAAAACAAATTATAAAGAATAAAGTTGATGCGCCTATCCGGAACGATGAAGATATCTAGCTTGCCGTGTTCGACCTGGTCGCACTCACTAACTGAAAACAAGCCACTCCCCCGAATGCTTGAAGAACTCACGGGCCGCATTTATTACGATATTGGAGGCTTCTACGATCGATATTTCCAGGGGAAGGACTAGTCGAACAAGGCGGGGGATATTTGCGAAAGGTCAATAACACAACATGCTGAAGGATGCTAGAGCGAGTGGCCAGAGCCTTCCCTTCAAGATCCATTTTTCAACTGGTTTATGAAGTTCCAGAACACCATTCTTAACGAACTTGGCTATAAGTATTACACGTCAGCGAATAAAGTATTAAAGGGCTCCAAGGCTGATCGCAAGCTTGACATTTTCCTTACGCCTACCAATGTTGCTCTATTGAACGACGAGCACGATTGGTTAAATGTTATTGTTATTGGAGAACACAAATTGAACCCTACAATCTGAAGGCAGATATCCTCATAACAAAACGCTTTTTACTCCCGTCTCGCTCTCCAAATTCATCTACATCATCGCAGACCTGCTGCGACGGCTCTCCTAACTTGTCGACCTCGGCATTGTCACAATCGTCTGTACCTTCTATCATAGTGGCATTGATCCCATCAGTATCGTAACCGCTGTCTTGATCGGCGCTTTTATCTGCATCATCGTCAAAAAGGTCATCATCACCATCACCAGCTTCGCTCTAATTATTCCAATATGGACTCGGCCCCGAACCCGTATGGGAAGATGGTCGAAGTTCGTAACTCCCTCTTCCCCTTCATCAAGCCCTCGCATCAAATGTATCCGACCACTAGATCAAGCTGCTCTTGACCACCTCCTATGTATAGCATGTGCCCTAACAAACTTATCACAACCAAAACTAGGTTACCGGAAGGATTGAGCAAATCATTAGACGTCAATGCTTAAACACCGCAGCCAACGGGTAGATGCATGTTTTAAAGGTTGCAGAGATCTTTGACAGAGTTTTAATATTATATAGCTTCCGATATTTGATCTAATAATACTTCGCGAATTCCTACATGCATCATATAGAATCTTTGTAACTGTTGCTACTTTCGACGCTAAAGTAGCAGGCTTGTGACCCCGGCCCGTGGGAACTGACAAATGGAGTTTAATTATGCTCTGTGACAGATCAACAAAAGTTCTATAGCATCCCAACTAAACTTATATTGGATTTTAGTTGCAGATGGTGGCGGGGTTTCGTTTGGTTAATGGTTTTTGAGCAAATACAGAACATCGGGAACCAGAAGAGCTGTTATATCACCGAAGAACGACAGGATGGGGTTTGCTTGCTGCTACTTGCGACGACACGGACCTGATTTCAATCAATCAAACGCATATTTGAAATCGATTGGTCCTATAACAAGTTCAGATAGCGGTTAAGAAAAATGATACCCCCACAGCTATCCATGAGGTGTATCTTGTTTGATTTAGATTAGGGCTAAAGTCCCGAACAAAGTTCCTTCTCATCCTAGTCTACGTGAGGCGTGCATGCTTGCCTTGTAGCACTATTTCTATTAAGCAAGCTTGTGTCTATTTGCTCCTTTTTCATGCTGCCTTTTAACTATTATCTGTTATGGATCTGAAAGAAGCAAAGCCAGTAAAATTTTTCGGACTATTTCTTTTCGGTAGTTGCAAGCTCCAAAGATCGGGGGTGATGGAGCACGGCTACTTCCACGTTATAGCCCAATCCGTCTATCTTCAACCCCAGAGCAGAGCATGGAGCTTTTGGCAGGATGCCTGTGCAGATCAATAGCCTGGTTCGTACCGGCCACGCTTTAGGAGGGAGCTGTATGCAGGATACCGATGGTTAGACAAGAATTGGATGTACTAGGCACCAAGAACGCCTTACGACAGTGTCTTCGTAGAGGCTTGACACACTATGCTGTAGCCGTTAGATTATATCGTTTACTAACAAGCCAATATCATATATATATTTATCGTAAAAGAGCAGAAATAATGAAGCGATACTTTATTAAAGCCATTTCTTTCATTTCAAATACTTAAGTCCCTAAAGGGAACTATAATTTCCCTATAGATAATAGATGGTTTTCAAGCTTCGGATCCGTGGTCAAGAGCTTTCTTCTACTAACTCGGCAGATCGAAACCATTTTGATCCGGTATATATATATATATATATATATACTTTTCCTACTTGAGACTGGTGTGCGAATGGGATGTATATGTTTGTTTGATCCAAAGCGTATTTAGGTTAAAAAATTATCATCCAAGGGAGAGGAGGAGCAAGTAAATAGAGAGTGGACGACCGCGCGGGGCCATGACAAAGATCGAGGTACTTAGCGGGAATAGTTTTCTGTGTGTGCTGCTGTTTCCTCAGCACGCTGCTGGCCTTATTCGGCACGCTCGTTAGCTAAATTGCGTTCTACATGAAAATTTGAAATAAGAGACGTTATCATACTCTGGGCTACGTCTAGGACTAAGGCCTTGACAAGAAACTCCGACGTCGAGGCCGAGCTTTCAACCTAGGATTGGTGGCCCATAACTCTGCGGCGTTGGCTCGATTATTTCTCTCTTGCTTAAATTTGCCTTCCTATTGCTACTATTCCTCTCTTCCTCTAAAGAAGTCTGGGCTCGATAGAACCGTATCGTCTCTTAGATCCCCTCGAACCAGCACGCTGTATCTACAAACTGGGGCGCGTGAGCATAGCCAGTCTCTTAGGCCAAAAATGGAACTTAACGTTTGCCTGTAGTGATATAGCAAATCTTCTTTTTAGCGTCGACGACAAAGAAAGGATGCCGCATTCGCCTGTATTTACAATAATCCAATCATTCTCACTCATCCAGTGGATCGGAAGATGTTAGATGCATATCTTATATCTTCACCTTTCAACAGTCAAATCCCTCATAACCTCATTTGCAGAACCATACTACAGCAACCCAGCACTTCCTCATTATCGTCCCATGGGAACTTCTTCCTCTCAAACCTCTCTCCGCAACCTTGCCATCCCTCCGACCCATCCACAATATCCGGAAACACCGCACAACCCATCACAGCTCCTCAAATTGCACGGCATTCAAAGACCGTATCGACCCAGCACAAACTAGAGGCCGAAATGAAAATGGTTACGAGTGGCCAGGAGTCCAAGGGAGTGACTGTAGTATTATGACTTTGTGGTAGAGCTGTTGGGTCTCTCAGTGTCATGGAGGCCAGAGCATCCGTTGATAAAAAGTGGAGGATGAGAGATTAACGGAAGACAAGTTCGATCGAGATAGCGGAAGTTGGAAAGTAGCAAAGTATCGCTGCCTAGTTTCTGGCAAATTGTACAAGTTGATCCACATAGTCCTGAAGCTCCTCGTCCTCATACTGTTGTATCGGTTTGTGCCAGAATGGAAACTCGAAATATGGTGGATAAAAGCCTGAATACTCCCAGTCAATGATAGCCACAGGCTGTAAAGTCTTTTTGTCGATCATGATACTGTGCTGTGCGAGATCATTATTACAGAATACGAATTCTGCGGTATCAGAGTATTTCACCGGCCAATATTCTCTCTGGTCTGCCATCCACAGTCGATGTGGTGGAATAACAATACCAGAAAGAGCGCCAGTTTGAGAAGATTTTATCTGTTGAAGCTGAGGGAGGACTGTTTTTTTGAGAAACGATATGGTGTTTCGGAGTGCTTTATCTTTCTCTGTTCCTTGGAAGGAACTCAACAGTTCGGAACCACTTATGCGTTGAACGACTAGGACTGCACTGTCATCTTGCACATTGTAGTCCAAAACTTTTGGGACTGGAATCGTTGTGTGTGAGGCGATGAACTCGAGCGTGATTTTCTCATTTGCTAAACGTGCTCTGGAAAATGGCGGGACATGCTTCGTGCCTTTCCGAGTGGTGCGCCATTCATCTGGTCGAAGTTCTCGTTTTGTGCAGGTGTCTGCTGTTAAGATGTAATGTCTTTCTGCAGTCGCCCAGGTCCCCGACTCCATGGTGAAATGGCAAGACGGGGTGTAGAGTGTAGAAGGAAGCAGGTGGTGGATGAAAGGGAGTGTGAGCTTGTCTAAAGAATGTATACACTAACCAGGCTATAGAGAGAGGTATAGAGAGTAGTGCGATCAGCTGTATTAGCCTCGCTTTGTTACGACTGCGAGCTTCAAATAGAGAGAGATGTAAAGTATTTATTGAGTTGATGATGAATAGCCTAAGAAAAGAGGAGAGTAAAACTCAAGAGATACTAACACCAACAGAGTACCAACAGTTCTGACTCGTGGCTTACAAAGCACCAATTTCTAACAGTTTCATCTCTGCAACATTAGGCTGCCACGAAGCATTTATAGAATCAATTGCTTACAGATACTACCTCGATCAGCAGAATTGAATTTTTCATTTTTCAAGAACAGGCAACACTCTGTTCTTGAACTTTTAAGTAGCATCCTGGACAAAGTCTATAGCTACTACAAAACGATATTAACCTTGAGACATCTTTATAATTCCGTATACCCTTTCTATATTAACTTTGCCTTTCACTCTCCCCACTCCCCCCCCCAAAATCTTCTATCGCTATGAAGCTCTTAATATTTTTAAGAATTATCATATCCAAGTTTGTGACTGCCTTAGATTTCCGTGCTGTTTCTATTGCTACCATTACGTTGACTACATCATAAGCCAACATCTTGGATTTGAATACAGATTATAGAATTGAAAATCCGTAAGGCGGGCCATCACCTTTTTCGTCTGGAGCGAGAGAGTTTTGGAGAGCCGTTTCTAGAAAGATCTCGGGAGGTCTTTCGTGCGAGGAGGACCGTGCCGGAGAAGACTGTCATAATACTCAACCACGACGTCCTGGTTTATTAGCTCTATATAAGCGAATGTCCAGTTGTCTTGAAGAAGGATCATGAATAGAAGTGAAGAACCGATTGTCAGGGATTTTGCTGTGAAGATCTTCTTGTCATCTAACGGGCGTGGTATGTCGTCCTCTGAAGAAGCAAGGTCGGTATAGTTTACAACGAGTATTTTGTCTGCTAATGTTGAAGGCTGACGAAAACACTCGTCGTATGATGTTGGGATTTCGATAATATTTGGCCTTCGATTTAGCTTTCGATTTGTACTGATCCGAAAACCTTTCCCAAAAGTATGAGCTTGCTATCAACACCTTCCATCTCCTTTTTCGGTGTATCATCTTTCTATACATATCAATGATTTGATCATTGATGTATACTCCCGGAGTTAATGAGTGGGAACTCTTATCCAAAAATTCCAATCCACGTGGAAAATTATAGTCCCTATAATTCCAATCTTAGAAATTGCTTTCCTTGAAAGCTATAGAGGTTGCATTATAATGGGGGTAAGAGCATTGGCAGCACCGCAGCTCGGTCATGCCAGCAGTAATCCTTTAGGCCCTGACTATTCCTGGGTAGCTGTATCCGAGCAAGAATCGCAGCTATCATTTATTGGGCGTCAGGTAGTGCAAAGAGGAAGCCTTCAAGCAAGCTAAGGAAGCCTAGGTCGTCGGAGATTTATCCCAGTATATTTATTTAATTAGTCAAACACAGCCATAGATGAGAGCTCATTCACCTTGGATTCCGGCCTATTCGTAGTGTCCTCCATCCCGACATTATACAATGCGATTATTTCTTCTTACTGGAAGTGGAAAATCAGGTCACCAACAGATAATCCAGACATAGTTCGTCATGTGGTTGATGGAATAGAATAAGGCTTCGTTATCTGTACCAAATGCGAATGAGGCGCATTGTCCTTTAGCATGAAGAGCATTGAAAGTTGCAAGGACACTCTTAGACACAATTGAATTTGTAGAAATCGCCAGAATGTCGGTAAAAATCTCGATAGGTAGACTGCATCTGCTTGTTGTCGATTTCGCCGCTCTATTCTTGATTTGAGACTCGTCGTGACAATAGTTCGTGGATGTACAGTAGGCTCCCTGATCAAAATCCACCCTCTTCTTAAGTGAAAATTGAGCAAAGTGCTTGTAAATTAAGTAAGACTACTTTGTTGCTAATAATACCGAGCCTCTGATTATGCTAATGTGTCGAAATTATAGTATAAAAAGAGCAAGGTATAACCAATTACTACAAAACTTCAATGAATCCTTAGAATCTAAAACGAGAAACTATGTACTGTGGGCCCATGACATGCTATCGTCATAGAAAATTGAAAAGAAAGTAAAGCCTAGCTTTTTTAGAGAAAGATAATAAGGTTGAAGTAAATTTAAAAAATAATAATAATCAGCTTTAATTTATTAATGTGACGAGTCATGTTGATTGATCATGATTCGAGAAATCGAACTAGCCTAGCATAACTGGAGGGAACACTCCTATATAAAAACTTCTCGTGCTCTCTTAAGGATCAATCGACAGTTGGTCTTATAGATCTTCACTTTAGAGTCGATTCGATGCCTTTGCTCCATCCTTCGATGGCAATTATCTGGATTATGCTAATTCAAAACTAAACATAGACTTTCCTCTCCTATTCGCTCGAATGGCGTAGTGCGAAACTAGAGACTAGGCAGTGAAACCCTAATTTTTACTACACCTCTTCCTTTTATCAACCACCACCTTTAGAATATTCTTCGAGTTGAGGTTTGGCTTCATCAATATCTTTCAATTTATGCTGTCCTCTTTCTTAGGCTCAAAGGTGGTAACATCTTTCGAAACCACCCGCGACGAGATGAACAGGACGCCGACGTAGAGAGCAAAGTTGCCCATGTGCCTAAAGCGTTTCTTCGGGGGAGGGCAAGCCTGCAAGGAGTCAGACATTTTCGGCGTTTTTTTTTAACTGCAAGGTTGAGAACACTTACACTTTGAGGTCTGTGCTTGAACCGCTTGAGGTCTCTTCCTTTGCAAACTTATAGACTGTATAGGTCTAGCTGCTGAAGGATGTATATGCGCTTGATTTTCGATCATCTCGCTCAAGGAGCTGATAGCGATGTGCCTTGCCTCCTTGCAGTATGACTCGGTGTTCCTTTAGTCCGACCCACCAAGTCAAGAGGCATTGAATAAATTAGCTTTTCTGAGGCTTGGTGCGTGGTATTCATCCTTTCCGAAATATGCGTCTCAGTGGCAGAAAGACTGACTTTTTGTTGCTTAGAGATCTGTGTTGTAGGGATTATCGGCTCTGAGTTGGATCGCTCATTCCGCTGACTTGGTTTAGGTGTCAACAAGTAATCCTTGTCGACCTTTGCTTTTTTGAACATATTTTTCAATTCCAAATTAAGATCTCTTGCTTTGGTTCTGTCATCGGAGTCGATGATGAGAAGTTGTTCCATGGTGAGATTCAAGAGATCGTGGATCACAGCCGAACACTTTTCATGTGCGTGTAATTCATCCACCCAGATGATCACTTTATGTCGCACCTCAGCGTAAATCCCGTTATGGATGGTGAAAAAGTTATCGTCGTTAAGGCCGGGCATGCTTTCCCTTTCCTTTCCTCGAAAATCTGCGAAAGACTCGATCCCTTGTTTACCTTTGAGCAGCCAGGTGACGAATTCAAGGTAGACGCAACCCAGACTCCATATATCATAAGCACGAGATACTGGCCGCCGAAGCTTGCATTCTGGTGGTTCATAGGTTAGAGATGAGAAAATGCCGTCGGGATTGAGTCCAGACTTCGAGTCCCGGCCATGGAATCTTCCCAAACCGAAATCGGCAATTTGCAAAACTCCCATTTCGTCGTCAGTCTCCGAGGCTTGCTTGATCCAGAGAATATTCTCCGGCTTGATATCTCCATGACGCCCAAATATTTCTTCTCCCTTTTTGACACTTAAGTTTGCGTCGTCTTGCTGCCGAAGGTTCGCAGCTCCATGGACATTCAGGGCAATCGAAACCTGAAAATGATGAATTAATTTTAAAGCATTTGCCAAGCCGGCCATCTGCTTCAAAGACCACATCACAGTTGGCTCATCGAATTCTGGGTTTGGTCTGTCGTCCCAGTACTTTCTCAAATTTGCACTTGCATAAGGAAACATCAGATGGTACTTATGCTCCTGGTGATATGTTGCTAGAAGTCTGATGAGGTGAGGATGTCGGTTTCTCTTAGATCCAAGCTTTTTGAGGATCGAGACTTCCTTCTCAAATTCCTCTTTTTCCGATGAGAATAGGCGTTTGACAGCTACCAATGGTTCATCATCCTACATAATATTTTAGCTCGCAACGAAATGATAGACAAAGTGATGTACGTACCTCGTGTGCGGTTACTTTATCCCAAAAGTTGTGGTGCGAAGGATGAACTTTAACTGCAAATACCTCGCTGTAGGCCCCTTGCTTTCGGCCTTTCGTCTCCTCATCAGCCTCAAATTCAATAAACGGCAAAACATGCTTCTTATGCAGGTCATAGTGTTCTTTGTCCTTGAAGACTGGTGCAGTCATCCACCATTGGACTTCGTCGAACTTCTGCAATTTCCTTTCCATCCAACGGTCAAATGTATTAATATTCGTCCCACATAGTCGTCGCAAGATCGGTACTCCATTGCTATTAGTCAACTTTTGTAGAGGGAGATCTTGATCAGAAAGGCCTTCCTCCAACAGAGGGCACACATCGTGTCCCTGTTTCAGAAATGCAAGTGTTGCATACAGGCGTTTTGCAGAATTGCAAACCTTCACCGCATAATTCAATGCAGCCTCCTCTGTGATCAAGGAGTCCTTGGTTTGAATATCCTTCGCAATGGCAGCCACGGTGAGTAAAGCTTCTTGCTGACTCCTGGGCACAAAGTACGCAAATGCTCCGATAGTACTCTCTTTTCGCGCGCGCCACATCAATTCCTTCAAGGGAAGGTCTGCTTTCGAATCATTGCTCCCCGAACGACTAAACTGTGATGATGATCCGGATTCAGAGTTGCGCCGAGAAGATGCGGCACTTGGTGCTAAGAAGATAGATGTTGAAGATGTGAAATCTGCTGCTCCAAAAACTAGGGGGATTGTCGCCTGTCGAATAATGATTGGTGGTGATTTGAATAGTTCTGCTGTTTCTGAGTCAAGTGGTTCGGTAGCAAAGGTATCGGTAAACTGCAAAGATATCAGTGATTTGAGCTATCTTAAGAGCAGATGGCCAAGCCTACAGTAGGCGTCCTATTAATTGGTCTTTGATCGAGGACTTCTGCTTCAGCTGCCTCCACGGCTCCGTCGTCATCCTTAATTTGCGTCTCTGTCGCGACAACGGATACTCCTGCTGTTCTCTTAATTGCACTGTGATGAGCATTGTCATCGTGGGTCGTCTCTGTCGGATCAATTGATGTATCACCGCATGGTTCTGCTTCGGCTAGTTTTGTAGCTCCTTCACCTTCCTCAATTGGTGTATTCGTCGCAGAGGGTATTGTTATTTGTCCGTTGGTCGTTGGTCTTGAATGAATTGTTGATGATGCTGTTGTGGCTGATTTTGCAGCTCCTGCCTCCTCGATTGCTGTTTCTGCCGCAGCAGCAGGTGCTATTGCTGTTTTTTCAGTTGTATTATGATTCGAATTTTCGTCATCGCTGGTTGGCGTTGATGTTTTCTGTACGTTCTACGTTACGATATGGTCAGAATCGATTCCTGTCCCATTAGCAAGCCCAGCGAACTACTCACTGTATGATCTGCGACATCCTCGCCCCCAGGCGATGAATCGTCCCACTTAGTGACGGATCCGCGGCCCCGTCTTGAGAAGAATAGTTCCACAGCTTTAAGACAAGAGAAGATGCCCATTGTGAGTGCCAATCTAAGAGAATACCGACCAAGTGGCAAGAGTCAAGGGGCAACATCGCATTCTTAAAGGTTCCAGTTAGTCTACTAGATGTGTAAGCCGTCTCGCCGCCAAATCATCGTTTCCCTTCCGTTCACCGAAGAATGAGGCAATAAAGGCAGAAATCAGTTCAGCTCAGAGACTACACTGCCTCTTGTGTGGTGTATGCTCATTTTGTGGACAGGGGAACAATGCCATGTGGGCGCTCGACCCAATAGTTCACATCCAATTGTTCAGTTGCATGGGCAGTGCGGGGGCTGAGTGGAGGAGATGTGGGTGGTTAGGGGGCACAGGGGAAAGGGGGGTTGCCACAGGCATTACAGATTGTGAAAGTCGGATTTTAAAGAGCCTCTTAAAATGCCTCACCATTTGTTTTCTACGGAAGGCTGGAAAACGAAGTCTTTTTGCTGAAAATCCTTCTATCAGTTAACTGAACTCAACCCGGTTTTACTATATCCGCAGTTGCGGTCGTTGACCAAGTCCCTACCCCTGAATCATGAAAAGAAGGCGGCGCTAGGGATGCTCCACTTTCAAGATCCGATATCCTTCTCTTTTTCTTCAAGGAAAACATAGAGCGTAAGGTGTTCGTCCGTGCAATATTCGGGTCTTTGAGCTCTCCTGGCAAACTTTCTTGGATTTGGCCTTTGGTCAAGCTTACCCAAGCCCACCATACGAGAATAGTAGCTACTGTTAAAGGGATAGAAATTGCAGCTAGAAGCCAGGAGTTTCTTGATAGCTTCATGTGCCCGAGTTCGTTCGTTTGCACGAACTGAGTTGAGAAGAAGTTCTTTTGGTGTGAGCTTGAATCTCAAAGTACCTGGGCAATCGGTGAGAACTTACTGCGACAATGGTTGTGGGTAGATATATTAGTGTGATAATAGTTAAAATCTTCATTGCTGCCGAGTCTTTTGTGGTTCGTTTCTGTGATACAATAAGTAATCGAATTTCTACGACGTCTTGACGACGTCTTGGTCGCTACTTACAGTTAATTGCATCATAGATTTGCTTTCCCCGTGAGACTCAATTGCGAGCTCTTTCATACCAACCGCTTCTTCATAACTCAAGAGATCAGACCACTGCGAGCAAATCAGCATCTTAGGGCAGCTAGCTTCATAAGGCATACAAGTGAACATACCAGTTTGGTTGTCGATTCAGCACTTTCCTTCAACACTTTTGCTCTGTGACAATGAATCTCCGCTTCGTTTAAAAACCCATCAAATTCAGACATGATGAAATCCAGGTCATAGTGCTCGTCTATGTTTACCGAACTAACGTGATTCTTTGCATATGCTTTACACTGGTCTCGGATGTTCCTCGTCGTATTCAGCATTGTGTCAAGGATCACTTGAAGTTCCATGATTTGTTCTTCAATCATTTTCAAGTCTTGGCGAGTTTTCCAGCCGATGGTGTAATCCTTCAGTTGGGAAAGATTCTCGTTCTTTGAGACCACATCGGCGAAGACCATAGGTCTGGACTATGGTTTGTTAGTATCGAATTTGCCATGGATTGGGTCCCATTGAGAAGGGGGTTTTAGCTTACCTGGGCCTTGAGCTCCTCTTCGATCCATGCCATATAACCCATCCAACCGCTCAGACTGGACGCAACTAGCAATCTGTGCAGATTCCATGCAGCAAGTGCAGAATCACTTTTGCCCACGGCATCACTATTACAGCCCATTTGAATCGCTTGCGCAAGTTCGTCTTCTAGACAAACGGATGGTGCAATCAAGAGGAAGGTAGACTGCTGCTTTGTACTGACATTGATGTGATTTGACGGGTTTGTGATCTTGAGCTTGTGATAGACGCCTGTTTGCCGGATCGACCAGGGTTCATCATCCCCTCGATGGTTCAGTTCCACTCGTCGAAGAACATAGCTCAATTCTGTCTCCTTGTCAGTTGGCAAAACGGGGGAAGAAAGGGGTGGTTCCCACCTCTAGAAAATTCCTGTCCATCACTCCCACCTCTCAGACTCCTCAGCCTACAAGGTGGAAACTCGAACTCCTTCTCCCTTTGCTTATACCCAAATGCAAAAACGCATTTCCAAAAGTCCGGCATAACCTCATAGACATCCATAAATCCCCGAAACATCTCATTCCCAATGCTCATTCTCTTAAAAATGCGTGGCTGGCGAATTATAAATATCTGGCAGCTATCACTAGAAGACTCCTCCTTCAAATTTCTCAATTGAGATAAATTCCATACATCCTGGCCTTTCACATAACAGATCTTCTCTTCTTCATCCTCCGCAAGCTTCGTTCTGAAGATACGACTTACCCGCAGCGGTGGAGTTGATGCCGGAAGGTCTTCATTGAACAGATTGGCGGCTTTGGAATCGAGCTTCTCCAGGAAACTTTCGCTTTCAGCCGAGAGATTGAGATATGAGCCCATTGTTGCTCCAATTGATTGAATTGCTGGGTTAGAATTATAGGGAGTTCCTGGCTTCGTATAGTCTTCTCAATTGATTCATTTTCGAGTTGAAGGGGTAAGAGAAGTGCCGAGAGTATCCTGAAGCAATGCCACTTGACCCCTTGTTAGCGTGAGTGTTGGCTGCCGGGCTATGATGCCTCATTAGATTAGGAAACGAATGGCTCCGGTCAGCCCTGGGCAATGCCTCGCTCTATGCATGCAGTGAGCCACACAATATTTATTAAGTGGCATTACAACTAGGATAAGAATGCAAGTAATTGTTGCCTTTCATTTTGGGGGTACTCGGTCTGCCCACTGTGCTGGATTTCTTCACCCCATTTTAAGATTCCGCAGAAAGTACCTTACGCCCGGCGATATGCCCATCATGAGCCTCATGAGTTTATGAGAACATATTGCATGATTGCTAGTTTCAACATGAAGACGAGAGAGGTATTCGATTCTTAGCCTTGTGTCAAGATTTTCTAAGAAACTTTGGCGGTCCTGTAGCTGTTCCTATCCCTCCAAGGGTAATGTATTACACAGCGAATTTTTTGCCCACAACTTTTGAATCCCATAGGGTCATTCTGGAGATTGATTGTGATGATTTTAGGTTATTATTATTAGCATTATCAATTCCGTTGGGAGCTCAGTACTGTGTACGGTTGGTAATGACCGATGGTCTTAGATATATATATGAGACCTGATATCTTTACGGACAATTGCTTGTCCTTAGAACGATACATGAATGACAACTCCAGGAATATTTGACTTCCATCCCAAGAAATGCACCAAAACATAGAACAAGTTCTTCAACCCCAAAGCGCCGTACTTAATCCTTTTCTCTACCGTGCTAATACCGTCTACGATAAGCCCGACAATCCTGAATTTGTTCCTACAATAATTCAGTTGGTGTAGTCCTGAAAAGAAGATTGTGAAGATGGCAATACCTCTGAGAGCCTCCTATCAATTTGTGTTGCTGGGTAGATTTTGTAGCGATTCAGACGTAGCTGTTGAGACCCAACTTGTCAGAATTCACGTGAGAGTGTTCTATTGACAAGTCTTACCTCGACACGGAAGTTATTTTTTCCTTCTTGAGTGGTTCCGTACACCCTCTTTAGGAGCATGAGAAGCTTCCTTTGATCGACATACTGCCCCTCGATAACTTGAGGTGTGGCATAATCTGAATCTGGGGTAGATGACATGATGCTTGGTAATGGAACCGGCCAAGAATTTAGAGAGGGAAGGGAGGTTTGAGAACTACGATGAGGTGATGTTCCGGCAAGCTTTGTGGCAAAAGAAGTGAAGAAGAGATGATAAAGTGATTGTGGGAACTGCAGATATGTGATAACCTTTTAAGTGCTATTGATGAAACGTGGCTACTACAAAGCGGATAGAAGGGGGCAATCCTTCTCCTAATATAACGAACGGAATGAGAGCTCAGGAGGCAGCTCATCGAATGATGACAGCCGCATGAGCTCCGAGGAGGCAGACAAAAAGGAACAAGTGCCATTGGCAATCAAGCCTTATCAGCCCTCCATTTCACCCAAGAGAGAGAACGTCGCGTGGATCTCCTAATGAAAAATGACATAAAACAAAAACGAGGAGCAGGGCTTCATTTGGCGAGGCAGACTTCAGCTTGCATTTTCCAATTCGGGGTCGTGGTGAGACAGACAACTTTGCTCAGCCCTGCAGTGATACGGTGACTCAGCTCTCACTTCTTCGCGACCGAGTCGATTTCAGCCTGAGGCAAGGAGAGATCTGTTAGCATGGTATTCGTCAATTAGAAGATGAGGCTTATCGTGCATAATGTAAAGTACAAACCTCTGTCAGAAAACGGGGAGCGTCGACCTTGGTATCCCCTCTTGTGGTCTGTAGAAGAGACAAAAAGTCAGCTATGGGGCTACCACTGAATGCCCTAGCTCTCACCACAGCACCCATCCATTTCTAGACACATCTGACTCCGTCAAGGCGAATTTGATTTGACATACCTGAACCTTATATGTGCCTGGGGAAAAAAGACTCGCAAGCAAGTTCATAAGTTTGTCTGTGTCCACATAGCGACTAACGAGATACTGTGTGGGCATGGTTCCGATTCGATGATGTTTTAGATTTAGGTCACAATTCGGGAGCGTAAGGACGGCGTTCGTGGGATGGACGGCGTTTCGCGCGAAAGACAAGTGTGGTTCTGGGGGAGAGAAGTCTGCCTTGATGAGCAATAAAATGGGGGGGGCCATTGTGTGCTCATTGATATAATAAGGAGTTGAGGCTCTGGACATGCCATTTTGTGCTCATTGGCATGAGGGCTTTGAACATTGTCATACTTACGGAGTTGAGTATTAGCATAGCGCGAACCGGGTGTTCTCCCCCTGCACCCTTAATAGCTGTGCTTTGATTCTGAGCGCGATGTTACCCAGAAAGTTGAGTGCAGAGCGGAAAGCGGGTTAGCGCTATGCTAATACTTAACCACAACAAGTTTGAACGTCTTACTACCCAAATAAGCTGAAACATTGGGTGTGGGGGGAAGCCCAATTAGCTCTTTGCTAATATTTAACCGCTGTACCTCCCTATGCAGGCTGTTCACCGAGTAGGAATTACCACCTCGGCAGCATTGCCAAAAGAATTAAAGGGGGGTTGGACACGTGATTCGTTTAAAATATGCTCGTCGGTTATCTCGGCACATAGTCGATGCATTCTTAAAGGGCAGACTACGGACCAACTCTGGTAAACAGGAAGAAGTCGTTTTGATACTTTCTACATGGGCCTCATAAGGTTGACTCAACCGCGCCCTGAAATCCGATAGCAACCTAATCATACAACGTCGAGTGCGAGAATGTTTTCATGCACGACACATGGCAAAGCAGGGCTTACTTGAAATCCATGCCGTCCTACGGAGTAGAAGGAGATGTAATGGGAAGCAATCGGTTCTTCTTACATGCGCCTAGGTAATTAGCCATCAATGTATTTCTTGAGAGAAGTCCTGTGATCTATTGAGTAACCTCGCTAGCAGGCCGATGAAATTGAGTTATCCCATAGCGTAAACTCACACAAGCCTTCCTGGCATCGAGGGATACAGCGTAAGAACGGCCATGAGGCTTGAACTGTTGGATAGACATAAAACCCGTTTTAGGAGCAGAAAGCTTGGCTGGAATGGTTACGAAAGAAGCGGAAACCCCAGGCAGAGCTGCCGTCAATGATAGATTCTGAGATTATGAGTTGCCGCACCGGAATTCTGTTCACCAAGGAAGCCACTCTTCATGCCCAACCTCGCTAAAACATATTCAACAACTGACTGCTAGACAGCCATGATCGAGTAGCATCTGCTCTAAGTGGTTGTGGACTATGTACAGTACTCGCTCCGAGGAAAGCTTGGAAGCTTACTCTATAGCTAATCATCCAGCTTAAAGTACGAGTCTAGAATTGTAGCGAGTCGGGAAGTTTCACTTTTACGAGGAGAAAGAGTCGCTTCAGTTCAAGGAAGTCTTACTTAATTACGGGGTGGATTTATGGGATTATATCGATGTCGTCGGTGTTAGTGAAGATGGGAAGACGGAAAACTTTATTGATTTGGTGTAAGCTGAGATACGATAGTGAGCTTAGAAGAACAAGGACGAGTTCTGATAGTTTCATTACTCCTTAGGGCTGATTTTTCTTCAAATAAATGTTTTGTCGTTATTGTATTATTTTCTAATTACCATGTATGAAGCTTGGTATCTTAAGATTTGTTATTCGAGACTTAGTAGCTTTATAGAATCATTTCTAAAGATACCAAATTAACCTTTAAAACGAGTATAAACAGCAGATTAAAACTCTGGAAGAGTATATAATTCCGTGTTTGAACGATAACGACTGCTTCAAGTCGGGAAAGCTCCATATCACTCTGTCTCCCATGTTCTTAGTCTCATGCAGGATTCAACAACTTAAACACTCGTTTTAAATCAGACTAATCACCAAGTATAAATTAATTCTCACGGTGACTCATGCCTGAGATATCATACGTATTTGACGCTGAATAAATGATCCATAAGTAAAGATTTAAAGGAATACTGATTTAACATGAATTCATGATGGTAAGTAGGGGATCAACCGCCAAAAAAGTGGCAATCACTTAATTAAACAGATTGTATAACACCATTGATCCAGCTTCGTGTACCTTCCAAAAGTTTCATTAGAGTACTAATTCCACCTGTTCGTTTGACTCGTGTCTGAAATCGGATATCTACTTATCCTTGGAATAACGAAAACGCGGGTGCTTTCATGTTTAATAATTGCTTTAGCTAAAACATGATAGCAGTGCCCGATAATATAAAGAGTATATCCGTGTTCTCATGGAATGACTTTTGGAGCGATACTTGTACTTGCGTGGAAGAGTCTTCGAGAAAGTAGGGCTCGGTTGATTCTTTCATACCTTCCATTAATCTGTGTCCATGAATGACAACAAGTGAGCCAGTTTAGTTATTCTAATAGCCACTAGTAGCTTCAGAGTTGCTAGCAATCATGCAGCTCTGAAATTGCAATTTGAGCTTCCGGTGTAGTTGGGAAACTCCCCAGTGTTGAGGTACGATCAGCTGTCAAGTCTTCGCTATTGCAACTATATATCTCGACCTTATAGGGCGAGATTCCAGCATCAATCTAGTTGCGTTTCTTTCTATACGTTACCGTCACGCTTTCAATTCTAGCTGTATTTGTCTAAGCGACTCACTAAATCAAAGACTTGTTGAGTGATATCAATGCCACTTTTATCCATGGTGGTCTTGCAATATGGTACTGACTGTGGCCACGACATGTTGGAATCACAAGTCTTCCGTGGCTTCGTTTCACCTGTAACAGCATACGGCAGGAAATTCATATTAGATTAGTTTCCTTTGACCACATCTGGGTGCTCTTTGCAATGACAACCCACCGTTCATTCTGGTATAGCCTGAAGGTACTGTTGATTAAATGTTTTGATTGATGAGTCATTCGAGATACACAATTGCTTGCCACCTTACGGCATCTGAAACCTCAACGACAAGAACCAAAGACAAAAAATATCAAAAGTTCTAAGAACGCAAATCCGTTTTTCAGTTCACGTGCTAAGTTAGAGCAGAGGGATGTAGCTCAGTGGAAGAGTGAAAGATTGCAGTATTGACGAAAGTCAGAAATCCGCGTATAAATCAAAACAGTGTACTAACATTGTTAATAGACCCGGGTGGGCCCTGTGAAATACTTTTGCCATAATCTTTCATTTATATTATAGAACTGTCCAGATATTGAAGTGTCATCCCCCTATTTTTAAGTTTTGAGTTTCACTTCAGAGGGGAACGAAGGAGGCAATTTAACCGAAGAATGACCAGGAAGCGAAAGTTCGGTTATCAACTTCTGCTGGCATACTACCTCGGACTTCAAACGTCACAAAAAACATCCTCAGCAATACAATCGCAATCGCAATCGCAATCGCAATCGCATTAAGTTGGAAGATCAAAAAGTCTTCTGTGGTATCTCTTTGGTGAGCCATGACTACCACGTCCTTGAAAACTGACGATATCGATGAACTTGAAGCTCTTGAAGTAGAAGCCAAGGAGTTCACCAAAGTATGTCCTTTCCCCCTCTCTTCCATTCCCTATCACCACACTAATCATTATTTTTCTTTGATAGGATGCAGAAATTGATCGAATCTTGAAAGCTTTCCGACTAGATGCGTAAGTTCCCTCTCCCTTTCAATTGAAGTGGAGATTAAACATTGAAAGATGAACAAAAGACTAATGATTCCAATGGAAAACAGCTACGCAGTTCTCGACCTTCAACCTGGCGTCCCAGAATCCGATATTAAAAAATGCTACCGCGCTAAATCCCTGCTCATTCATCCTGACAAAACATCCAATCCGCGGGCCCCAGATGCATTCGATCTACTCAAAAAAGCGCAAACGGAACTGATGGACGAGAAGCAGCGGGGGCAATTAGATGAAGCGATAGCGGATGCGCGAATGCTGTTGATGCGGGAGAAGAAATTGACGGTGGATAGTGAGGAGTTGAAAGGCGAGGAGTTCAAAAGGGAATGGAGGGAGAAGACGAAGATGGTGTTGATTGATAATGAGCAGCGGAGGAGGAGACAGGTGAAGGCGCAGATGCAGGAGGAGGGGAGAGAGCAGAAGAGGGAAGAGGAGGAGAACGAGAAGAGGAAGAGGAAGAGGGAGCATGAGGTTGATTGGGAGAGTACGAGGGAACAGAGAATTGGCAGTTGGAGGGACTTTCAGAAGGGTGGGGAGAAGAAGAAAAAGAAGAAGGCTAAGCCTATTGGGTGAGGGATGTATATTGGTATATTTAGGGGAGGGTTTGCGTTCTTCATTTGGCAGGCGTTAGGGAGGGATATTTCAAGGTAGAGAGTGGTAGATAGAATACGATGATTTGCACATTATTTCCCAAAGATTTCCCTTCTAGTCTTGTGAATTGATATAAGATCGCCGTAAACCTAAGTGACATACCTGACCTCACCGTCTGATTACAATAGGTACTTGATATCATCGACGAATTTTGAGGCCATTTAAGAATATCGGACATATCCTTGGCTCAGATCTTCTACTTAATTAACTACTTAAACACTTATCTCCAAAAAAGTCACTTCTGAAATCTAACTTGAACCTAGTATTTTTGAGGCATCTGCTGTTTAAAAGAGGACATTGATTCTGGAAAGCAATTTTATATACAGATAATAAGGTATTCTAAGGTCACTATAAGACTACAAATCACTTCCAAGCGTATAAAATTATCTCATAATAATTTTCCATCAACCCCTTCAGAGCTCTTGTTACTTACAGAGACATAAACAAACTCAACATAGCCGGATAATTCGGCGTTCCTAATCCCGTCACAGGATCCCATCCAGAAGCAGCAGAAAACCCATTTGTATTACAACCTGGATTGTTTCCTGTTGTGATATCATGTAGGATTTGAGGATTCGCATACTGATTTTCATATTAATCTCTTTCTGTTTTCATGGAGTGGGGGAAAGCATTGGCTTACTAAAGTAGGATTCACAAATCCAACGGTAGACTTTCCAACATTGATTCGCTCTTCATTGATTCGGTTTAGTACAGAAGCGAAGACTGGTGCGGAGGCGGAGGTGCCGCCGATGAGGGTTGGCATGCCGTCGTTGAAAATAAGAACGTTGTCGCCTACTGCGCTTACACTGTTGTCTCCCATTAGTCATTGTCATAATCCTAAGAAGTAATTCCCTCTCCACCAGCAGCTGAATGTTTCACATTTCTTAGAATATTCACAACATTGAGGGGTATTTAGGGAGTGGATGTTGGGGGGACAATGGACCACCAATAAGTCCATTGCTGAGATGGGATCAAATCAAATATATGTACTCAGGATATCCCCTCCCAGCATTATTATAGACACCGCCATTAGCGCCGATATTAGAATTGTTTGTGCCTGAGTAAGCAGCATACGATGGCGTACTGTTGGTGAGGTAGTCAGAAATGGCTGCGCTCTGGTAGCTGGGAATAGGATAGATGTTGGAAAACCCGCCGCCTGAACCGAAACGAGTTACGGCAGTTTCTTGGTCGCTGGAGGCGGAAGCGCCAGCAGGAAGGTAGGTCGCTCCTACTGTTGTAAGGTACGGGCAGGTGGCTGGGAAGTCGGGCTGGATGAGGGGTTAGTGGTTGTAAGATGCGGAGCCGATAATGTCTCTTCCTGCTTGGAGAGTCACTCTCGGAACATTCAAAGAATGACTCAGCCCCGAAGGCAGTAACCGTTGAGCATTAGCTGAAAAGGTTTGCCCCGAGGGTGTCACTCAGAATCACTTGAGAATGCTCCAATTGAGGAGAATAACTCTCACAATAGTAGAGAATGCCCCTATCCATGAGAGTCACCCTTGGAACATTCACTCAAGAATGCCCTAGTTGAGAATAACTCTCTGAACATTGACCGAGAATGTCTCTCGTAAGGAGAAACACTTCTGAAATATTCACTCAATGCCTTAGCCAAAAAGAAAAACTCTCCAAACATTAGCAGCTAAGGGCTCTAACCCCGAGATCCGAACAGTCCCACTAGGGAAGAACCCGACCTCCTTAAGCGACCTAGTAAACAAAGAGATTCGAGTTTTATATTGTACGCACGCTAAAGATTTGACCAGTACCAAGACAGCCATCCGAATTGTCATCTCCCGCGGGACCAGCAACACCTGAGTCACCCGAGGCAAGGACAATAGAGACACCTTGCATCCCAAGCTTCATGAACTCGTTGCATTGGCGTTGTTGGTAGGATGCTGGTAGATCTGCTTCTTGGCCACCATAGGAGATTGAAATCACGTTTGTCTAATGCCACATAAGCATAAGCTAATAGTATAGGTCTTGAAATATCTTACAGGTGTGTAAACACCGCATTGGAGAGATCCGTTGTATCCACCTGCTTGAGGATCAGGGTATGGTGGATCAAGAGGGCTAATAGTGCTGCAATAAGAGCCATCTAAAGCGTCTAAGAAGGTATTAAAGAAGCCTTGAAAGGTATAATTGGCTTCATAAACGGGGTCATCAGTCTGAAACAGAACGGTGTTTTGAGGGTACAAAATTGGGTAAGAAATCTGGAAGTCAAGATCGGATTCGGGGCCTGCAGTAAGAGGGTTGGTAGTAGGAGCTGTACCGCCGTCTACTCCTTCAAGAACAGGGTGTGTGCCTTGAGGGATATTACTTGCTAGGGCCGAGAAGAATAGACTGAGGACTAGTTAGCATAAGCCCTGGCAAGCTCTTGGAAAAAGGAATACCTGCTTTAGATCAGTTTGACTATAATAGTCTCCAAGATCTTCAAATATGCCCATTTTATTGTTTGAATTGGCGAGCGTCGGATCTGTGATATTGTAAAGCGCTATGGGGAAATTAGTATTTGAATACTTAGGGGGAGAGCCGCATCTTACTCTTTACACAAGAGGGAGTGATTGCGGTACCGCAAGTTCCAGAATCGAGCAGCGCTGACAAAGCTGCTGGCAGAGCCTCTGGCAAAGGTGGCACAATGCCTGCATTGCCATTCCCGCTTGTGACACCAAAGGTACGTTTCTCTATGACTTGCCTGTCCTTTTTGCTCGGAGCGAAAAGCTTAACACCAGGAGTTATATAGTCGACATGTTCTTGAACATGGGCTGGAATGTGGTACCTGGCTGATCAGCAAGAGGTCGCATCATGGTAAAAATCAACGTACTTATCACAAGCAACAGATAGTTTTCCGGTGGCCCTGTGCTCATAAATATGATATTCCGTATTCAACAACGATTCTAGCTCCGAGGAACTTGCATCAAATTGCATCCATTGCTTATTGGTGGACTGCGAAATCTTGCCAGGAGACAGACCTGTAGAAACAAGCCAATTGTAGACACTATTAGTTGTCGACTCTGATGGAGCGAATATGTTAACAACTTCCTCTGCGGAGTAATGTTGCCCATATTTAGACGAGGTAGGCTCCGAGCTATGAATGGATGTCAGTCATTTCAGCAGATCCCATAGAAAGAAATTTATGCATACACTTCCATAAGGAGATCATATCCCTTGTCGAGATTGCTCTGAGTCAATCCAATTCTAACAGGCAAAACAGTATCAGCATGAAGCCTGTCCCGCTTTACCCAAGTCTTGGGAGTGAAGTCACGTCTTTCATGGACCACATGATTTACTGTGAAGGGGGCTGCTAATGCTTGTGAAGCAAGAGTAACCCCTAGGGCTAACTTAAAAAGAAACATTGTGATAAGAGCTTAGCAAAAAAGAGCAATTTTATTATGAATTAGAATGAGGATAAACTTTTACCTTATATGGAGACTATTTAAAACTTTGAGTAAGAGGGGTGTGTCCCATTCAAGTTTCTAGCAGCCATACTACCAGCATTAGAGTCTAATGACTTGTTCTCCTTAGGAAGGTCCCCAAACATGAGGCATTAGAACCAAACCATGTGTTGTCGATCTCATCATAAAGGGGGTAGCATTAGGTGCTCACAGCCCACATATGCTAGATAAGAGACGCTCGTGCCGGCAGATGCGTCTTGTCGGGGCTGCTAGGAGTAAGTTCCCCGCATTCGAGACCCGCGTCTGAAAGAGCAAGTCTTGTCTTACAAGGCAAATGTAGCTTGTGCTTAAACTTGTCAGAGACCAGTGAGAGTTACATTGAATGCAATGATCAGCGTTCAAACCGACGAGATAGTTTTTGTGCATGAGTGCAGGTGATTAGAGTGGAATGTTACATTCCACAACCAGGAGGAAAGCAAGAAAAACTATTCAATATATGCATATTATAGGCCGAAAAATCGACAGCAGCATTAGGAAGCAAACCTCAAAGATGAAAAAAGTGAATAGACACGACTGTGTAGACAAAGGTACACTTGTAGTCTAAAAAGGTTTCTAGGAGCTAATAGAGGTAATCTTAGTAGGTTAGACACGTAACTCTATCTTAACCCCTATTTACCTGTCAGTAAGGAAGTAATGTTCCTGTATCGAACCATGATTAGCTCTCTAATCTTAGCTCCCGGAGATAATCACCAAAGATGCTCGATGTCGCCGGTGATCAGTTCCGATTTGGGATGCAGTATACTATCAGATAAGAGGATGTACGGTGATGCTAGAAAGAAACTCAATGTCTGCAGCCACTTCAGACATCCAAACTAGGATTGGTCAGATACTATATTGTAAGGGCATGTCTAATTGCGAAGAGTGTAAATGAAAGTGGTTATTAGACAAGAGTCTAAGAAGATGAGATTGGGGTTCAGGATTGGATTTGGACTTGAAGGAAGGATCATTCAATTATATAAAAGCAAGGCAAAAGAGCAATGAGAAAGGTCAAATCATGATCGTCAACGTCAACTTCAACGATAACATTTTGATGTGAAATCAAGAAATAAAAAGGGGGTCGCATGCAATAGCTTTACGCGTTGATAATTTTTCGCGTGCCGCGTTGTCTTATCTACTTCCACAAGATCAAGACCAATCACCACAACATCCACCTCCAATATTCCTGTTCTCTCACAGCAACAATCATGTGTACGATATCCCCCAATCTAATTAAATTCAGACCTATGCTTACAATTATTAGCACACTACGGATATGGCGGCGGGAACAACTACACCACCACAACATCATATGGAGCTCAAGGCAGGGCAGATGGTGGCGGGTTTATGCAGAATGGATCTGGAGGTTCGCAGGGAGGAAATCAAGACGCTGGTGGCTCGAAGGTACGAGATTGATTTTGGGTATCTATGTCGTTACTGATAGAGTGGGTAGTCGTACGGAAAGGATACTCTGCGGCCGGTTACTATCAAACAGATGATTGATGCTGTTCAACCACACCCAGAAGCAGAATTCAAGATAGACAACAGCGAAGTTACTCAAGTATGTGATCTTCCACTTCCATTACTAATTTCTGGCGCATGCTAACTCTCTCAACTCAGCTCTCCTTCGTCGGCCAAGTCTCCACTGTCACGCTACAAGCCACAAACAACACATATAATCTCAACGATGGCACAGGCGCGATTGATGTAAAGCAATGGACGGACGGTGACGCCCCACCTGAAGCTAAGATGCAAATACCTAAAGCAGGCGAATATTTACGCGTATACGGCCGTCTCAAATATTTCAACAACAGACGCCACGTTGGTGCTCATGTCATCCGGCCCATCAAAGACTTCAACGAAATCAGCATGCATCTCCTAGAAGCCACCTACGTCCACCTATTCTTCATCCGAGGAGGACCACCAGAAGGACAAAATGGTGGCGTGAAAACCGAGGCTGGCAGTCTGTTTGTTGGGGATAATGCAGGAGCAATGAATGGCAACGAGGGAATGGGAGCAAGGAAGTTACCTGCGAGAATTACAGCTGCTTCAAGGAGAGTCTATGAGTTGCTGTCTAAGGTGGAGCATAACGAGGGATTGCATGTGCATAACATTGCATCGAAGCTTAGTATGGATATTCCAGAGGTGTATAAGTGTGGAGACGAATTGCTTGCTGAGGGATGCATTTTCACGACGATTGATGATGAGACATGGGCTATACTAGAATATTAGGTAAAAATTGGATATTAAGGTGTTTAGGGATGGCTCATTGGGCATTTAATGTCTGGTGTAATGCTACATCAAATCATGAAAGTAATCAGATGCCAAACTCCAGAAATTTTATCTAAACTACCGCTAGGAGACCTTCAATACTGTGTGCATTGCGCAATTCAGCTATACTACTGGAAGCTTTTGTCCCAACATTGCACTAGAACTAGTTTATAAGCATTACTTAAATTAAAGCCTTTGGGTTTATAAAAAAAAATTCGCTGTTTAGCTATCTAACTCAGTGGTAGGTAGTATTCCCCTATAGTCCATTTTAACAATCTCAGCCAATCCTAGCAGAGGTTCTTGAATTTCATCTAAGCTTACATATAGACGAAAAGAATTCTATTGAGGCTCAAGGAGAATATCTGTTATATGTGGATGATTGAACGATTTGAGTGGTCTAGATTTTGGGAAGCACTCAGATTTCATGTATTTCTCGGGCTTTCTCATTAAGCACTCAGACAAACTAGGACAAAGAGCTCAATCTGTGTAAAAAAAAAAAAAAACTTATTCTCCCTAAAAGAAAAGTGTATCAATTTGTTCCAAAGACCCAACAACAGAATCCCCAACAACTAGAAGAAGAAAAAAGCCATTCTTCCTTCTCAATCAATGAATCTTCATCGTAATCTTCATTTTCTGCTCCCTCTCCCCCTTCTTAGACGACGCCTCCACAATCGGCTTCGGTGGACGCACCATGACCCCCAATTTAACCGGCATAGGACCCCTTTTGAGAATAATATCTGATTCTTCCAAAAAACCAAGTTTCGTATAGAAATTCAGATTCGCTGCTGCACTACTCTCGAGGTACGTACATTTCATCTCTCGGTCAGCCTTTCAACCCGTCAGCATCCGTCCCAAAACCTCAACAATTAACGACTCTCAGTAATATTAAGGGCGGGGGTGGGGGGGACAAAACTGACAAGAACAGTCATATGCTCAATCAATTTCCTTCCATATCCTTTACCGCGCGAACCGGGTTTAGTACCAAGATACACTAGATAATAGCAGTCATCTTCAACTTCGCCGCGTTGGATCATCACATTATGCATGGTTGAAGACAGGATGGGCAGGAATTCTTTGAAGAAGCGCTTTTTGCCTTCACTGGACAGTTTCCAGTGGAGTTTCCAAATGCCGGCGCGAAAGAAGGTTATCCAATCATCCATGTCACCTCCTGGTGGCATCCTGTTTTTCTCGTGTCAGTCTATTCTATTCTTTCTTATCAGGTGAGAGAGACATTGTAGAGCCCTTCCTTCAGGCGGAGTTTTGAATGATAGGGGGAAAACATACCAGAGAGCAACAGCATCATAATCTTTTCCGATCGTAGTCACAACACCCTTATAGATGTGAGCAGCAGTCATACAGCGAATGATATAGCAATGCAATTTCCACTTCATCTCCTCAGGATAAGTAGCCATATCATCAGTATCGACGAAATACCTTGCTACATCATCCTTAGCAAAGGCTTCAGCAAGACATTGTGCAGCTTGCTCGAGTTCGGAGATACCGATAATACGGACTTCCTCTGAAGAAGATGAAGTGGAAAGACTACGATTCTTTTCGAATGATAACGAGCTTGTTTTATTATTCTGCTCCATGGTTGCGAAAGGCTTAATTGAGAGAGAGAGAGTAGAGATATTGGGTTCGATGATGTTTCTAACGAGGGATTAGTAGCAACGAAGGAGGAGAGCTGGGTTAATAACGGACACGAGGATGATGCTCGGCTGGTATATTACTATCTCCTATACGAGGTTTAGAAAGCTGCGATCTCGACACTGTTTTGTATCGAGATGGTAATCGCAGAGAAATGAGGCTTGGGCGTATGGAAACCGACATCAATGTTAATATTGAACGGGTTTAGAAGTTGGGCTAATTGACAGAATTAAGTGAAGAATCAATGGGAATGTTGGACTTGGAAGACGATGGGTTGTCAAAGCTTGATATCTCGAACTGTGAGTTTGTTGAGATTGGTGGAGTTTTGTGGATAGCAAAGCTGTTGAGTAGTATTAGGTTTAATAAAGGTAAAGTAGCGATGTCGTGAAGTTGCTTGTTGATTGATGGATGTAGAAATTGATAGAATGGGGGTGGAGACGAGCTTATATACGTCTAAAGTGGAAGGATTGAATAAGGCCTTGGATACCCGAAAAGTCAAGCCCACTTTATGGATACGCCGCTAGCGCCTGATATAGGCGCCTGACGATAGATCTGAGCCGGAGATCCCGTCTGAGGATATCCGCATGCCGTTTTCTAATTGAATGGATTGTGGGAGACTGCATCTTATCGCAGGCCTCATAGCGTGGGGTTGAATCGCGTGGACCTTCTTGAATCAGGAAGGCGGGGGCATGAGTGGCTCCCTTCAAAAAGCGTTACAGTCCACAACAGTGCGGCTGACTGCAGATTCAAGTACATGAGAAGATAACAGAAGCAATTAGAAGATAATTCCAATTGATCATCAGGAAAGCACTAGTAGAATCCGAGAATCTGAGAATCTGAGAACTTACAAGCCAACGCCTGTATCGGTGGCAAGAGAGAAGAAAAAAAGGAGCAATGAGTAAACCGACGGTAGGAGACAGAGAATTAAACATGGCAATTGCCTCTGAAATTGACTTGCCTCTGAAATTGACTTTCAATCGGAGATGCCTCAAAAATAGAGGTGAGCTGCATCCTAAGGAAAGGGTGTCGTTTTGCAGCTAATTGCTCTGGCTTGTTTTTCGTATCTCCCGCACAGGGTATCAATCAAGCCCTCAATATTGGTAATGCCATCATGCAAGCTCGCAGCTGATCATCGACCGCATAATCTAGCTTTCCCTAGGACCATCGTCCGACCATGATTGGCTTCTGCTCACATTCTTCGAATCTCTTGCTCATTCACGTACTTTTCAAGGCCCTCGTCAATGTGTTCCCACCATTCAAATAACAGCGAGTGGCAGATGAGCTTGAACCAGGGTGTGAACTTTAGGGCCGGGTCGTTGAACATGGTCTTCAATCCATCCGCGGTGACATATCGGGTGTCTCGAACTTCATTCAAGTTTGGCTCGAGATCAACATCTGCCTTGATGAAGAGGATGTAGTCAACTTATTCGAGCGACGTTAGTGTGAGTCCTCCACCGTTATAGACAGAATACTAACTTTCATGTTCTCCCCATTTTCCATCACTAGCTGCCTTGTAGTGGATCCTAGTGAGGAACTTGAAATCCCCAATCGGCACCTGCGTAGCCTTGATACCTAGCTCATGGTCGAGCTTACGCTGCGCAGCCCTCTTCACGCCCATCACAGCCTCCGCCAACTCAGCACCACCTTCGCCAGGTATTCCGAGAGGGTGCGAGCAACAAGTATTGGTCCACATATCGGGGAAGGTGATCTTTTCTGTGGCTCGCTGTTGCAGGAGTAATTCATTCTTCGAGTTGAATAAGAAAACAGAGAAGGCTCGGTGAAGAAGACCTTTGTCGATATTGGTCATCAGATGGCCTGGAACTCTCAGTACGTAGAAAATAATTCACGGCATGACATTCCACCCACATATCTTCTTGCTGAAATTGCCAATGGGCTTGTCATTTTCGTCAAGAACAATGCAGACCTCATCCATCAGCCTAATTTGTTCTTCATCGTATTGGCCTTCCAGACCGCCGGAGCTGGTGTCGATATCTGGGAAAAGTCGCAAGATGCTTTGAGCCGTAATGGGCTCAGCCTGGGTGATAATGGTAGTAGAAGACATACTTCTAGGTCGGGAGGATATGCAACTCTTATAAGGTACGGGGAAAAATGCCTCACTTTGAGTATTAAAATCCCTCTTTCCTTAGTGCGTACTGACCCTTGCTGCCCGTTCCGTTAGTGTCAGTTGCTTACTAATTTCGAGGCTGAGATTATTTGAAATTTCCAAAAAATATTTCTTGGTGGGTTTTGTAAAACCAATTTCAACAACAATAATTTTTCAACACAATGGGTAAATCAAAACCAAGAAACAGAACGAAGAACCGTCTTGATCCTACAGGAAAACCCAAACCCCCCTCCGATCCTGAGCTCGCGGCCATACGAGATGCAAAGATTTTACCAGTTCTTCAAGATCTTCAGAGCGCAGAATTGAAGAAAAGATCAGCAGCCGCAACTGCTATTACAAATCTCATCGAGGATACAAAATGTCGGAAACTGTTACTTCGAGAGCAAATTGTGCGAGTCCTACTTGAACAAACTTTGACGGACTCGAGTTTGGAAACAAGAACTGCGGGGTGGGGAATATTAAGAAATTTGGCATTAGAGGAAGAAGCAGATTTTTGCATACATTTATACAGGCAAGACATCTTGACTGCTATTGAAGGTGCTGTGAAGACGGTATAATCTCTTCTCTAAATAATCCTAAATATTTTGATTTACCTAACATTGTTCTCAGATCATCCAAACCATCGAGTCGCAAGATACCCCGCTATCAGAATTACCCAAAGCTCAGAAGGAACTTTTGTGGAATATCACGAGTTCAATCATCAACCTATTGTCGTCACTGTCTGAAGCACAGGAGGAGATTGTTACTGCTATAACTAAGATTCCCACGCTCGCTAACTTCTTGTTTGGACTGCTCTCTCTTGAGGCACCAGATGAAGTTCAGAACGAAGCATTCTCCTGCCTAACAGCGTTGACTGAAGACAACGAGATACTTGTGAAGCAAATAGCCGAGCACAATCTTTGGCTAAAAAAATTGTTAGAAATCAAGGACACCAAAGACCTCAAAGCTGTGGCTTCGTGTGGAGTACTTCACAATGTGTTTGCAACTATGCACTGGTACGATCACAATACACCAATGGAGGGTATTTCTGATGCAATGCTTATCCCTATCCTTGTTAGAGCAATGGAGGATTCTCATGGGAGTCATCTTATGGAGACAAACGGTACTAATGGTAGTCATTCAATCCCTGATCGGATTTTACAGTTGGCTTTGGATATCACTGCGTCTATTGCTACAAGTCTACAAGAAGCATTAGAGCATGGCAGCAAAAATGAAAAAGAGTTTGAGGGTTTCGGCAACGACGAAAAGGACGATGAGATGGATTTATTGGCTGACGGCAGTGACGCGGATGACTTGTGTGAAGGAAAAGACGAGGAGATGAATGAGGACGAAATCGGTGCTGATATGGTCCTGGTTTTAGGAGACGATGCGGAAGATGGTGCTAGCCCAGACGATAAAATTATTAACAACCTTGTACGAAATGCTACTCCAGCAGTTCTCTCAATCGCAAGCTCAACAGGAGACAACGGACTTATCTACAGCTCTGCATTATCAGCGCTGAACAATATCGCTTGGACCATCTCCTCAATCGATTTCTCCACTGGACATTTGAACAGTATGCAAAAATTCTGGACTTCACTCAGTCAGCGGATTTGGAGCGAAATTGTTACCCCTGTTCTTTCGTCGAATACTGCAGATGTTGAATTGGCCTCTTCTATTACAAGTATTGCCTGGGCTGTCGGTCGTAGCGCCCAGGGGAATATTAGAATCGAATCAGAAGAGCAGAGAAAATTCATGTCCTTGTATCATGCCTCAAAGAACCTCAACGGTACTAGTAGTGCCGAGACAAGTGGACACAATAAGACCGATGATGACGGTGATGCTTTCCAGTCACTAGGAGTCAAATGCATTGGAGTTCTAGGCAGACTTGGACTTAATCCTGCGCCTATCTCTTTGAATCGAGAGATTGGTGTCTTTCTTCTCACCACTCTCACTGCCCTCCCAGATACCCCTGCTGCGGAGGCAATTGAGGCTCTCAATTCGATCTTTGACATTTATGCAGACAAGAGTTATTCATTTGACGAGCCAGTCTTTTGGGGAGACAACTTCTATTCGCATTTAGAGGAGATCATGCCAAAATCTAAACAGATGGCGAAGAAAATCGACAAGAGGAAATTTCCCGAGCTACGTATTAGGGCTGACGAAGCTGTCTTGAATTTAGGAAGATTTTTGAGGTATAAAAAGGCTGAGCGGGTAGCAAATATGAAAAAGGAGAGAACAAAAAATGATGTTATATAGGTCAGCATATCACGATGTGTGGATGAAGGTCACCTTGTAACATCAGGAACCAGGACTGCCTCGATTACAGGGAAACAAGCGAACGCCCCTGCCTCAGGGGTAGCGAGGCTGCAATTCTACATTCGAACCCATGCTTGAGGCACTGGATATCGTATCCAACCTTGGGCTGACTCATTCTTCATTCAAATAGCCCTAAATGTGGATCAATCTTAGGAACGAGCGAGGGTTAATAAGGCCACAGGGCTTTTTGCGAAGGCTGTGCAAAATAGGAGCGTCTCATTTTCTCCTACCACAATACTTCACACTTCACTTTGTACAAATGTTTGACTTGGCCGTAGCCATGACGGCCATTTATGAAAACTAAAGAGCACCTGATCTAATTGTTAATTACAAGTAGGTAAACTCATAACGTGAAGTCTCTGCCTCGTGTTTCACGCCGCAGCCCTGCAGTTGTGGGGTCGAAAATCGCGACTAACACTCTTGAGGTATTAGAATTCTTCCATGTAGCAAAACGTATATACATGCTGAGTGGCTACCTACACATATAGTAAGTTAGAGCATGCCACCCTTGTTCACTGCGGCCAAGTAGCCCTGATAGAATTCTGTCTTGGAACTTCGCGTTAATTTATTACATCGGAGTGGCAAATTCCCAACTCTCTTTCAACTTGCTCGTAAATACAATAACGCATGATGTGCTGTTCTTTAAACGGCTATTCCTTCATCAACAAAATGGGGGCTACTGTTAAGGCTTTACCTTCAACTGGTGCCCTGTCAAGCTGCAAGGCAGGACGGGAATGGAGGCAGCACCACAATTCTACCGGTGCGGGAGGCGTTGGCTTTTGACAGACGAGCTATTTCTTTGGTTTTCAAGGCTTTCCTCTTACTTCTCGCTTTATAATTTAAGGATAAGGTTCCCACGTTATTTTTCGTCTCCTCATCTTCTCTTCCTACTCGCTTTCGCAGATTTAAAGCTACCTTAGTCTTCTTCTCTATATAAGAACTTTATTCCCCATGCGTCTCCGCAGTGGCTTGACACTTGGAAGTACTAGCGCCCCGGGCCCTAATATTGCAGCCATGCACCAGCTGGACGAAGAAACCGAGTCACAAGAGAATTTCTCGACAAATGTCAACGTCGGCTCACCTAGTGGGAGCGGACGAAGGTTAGTCAAACTATCTCACACGCTCTAAATCTTACTACTTTCTAATGCAAAAAAATAGTAATTCGTTTCCAAAAACAAGTTCCCAGAACGACAATTCTCAACCCGAACAACTTCCTCCAGATTCCAATACAGCACAACATCCATTACCAGAAGTCCCATCCGACACCAATCTAAGACCCTCACCAGACCCAGAAATCTCATCGTTATTAGATCTAGGGCCGTCTCATCATTCTGAGAATTCAGACACCATTTCTTATGCAAGGCCGTCTCACTACCCTGAAAACAACCCATCTTATGCAGGACCATCATCCTATCAAAGTACCTATTCCCGACCACCACAACCTTCTTCCCCAGGCCATCATCTACCACCTCTTTACACATCACCATACCCACAACCTCCTCCCCCACCTAGCTACAGCGATCCTTCAGACGACCCTTGGTCGCCAGGAACATCTCTCGATGCCACATCCCGCAAGAGAAGAGCTTCAGAGACGGGCGCTGTCTTGGGACTTGATAATTTTAGATTGGATAGGCCGTATCCGGATAAGTTAGAGATTGAGTTGGATGAGATGGGTGGTGGGGAGCAGGGAGAAGAAGTGGTTGAGGAGGCGGTTGATGAGGGGGGTGGGGGGGGAGGGAGGAAGAGGAAAAGGGGTAGAAAGGTCAGGGTAAGTGAGAGGGATGGTAGGATGGGGCGAAATGAGAGGGATAGGAAGGATGGAGGGGGGAATGGAGAGGGAAGTGGGAATGGGAATCAAGGGGCGAGAAGAGGAATAGTGAGGAGTTGATCTTACTTGGGGGTTGGAGTAGCGTGATACATTTGGTCGAAATTTTAACGGAATCTTTCTGGAAGTGGCTTCTTTGTGTTATGATCGTTGGGCGTTGGTGGCTGTTTTCGTTGCTTACGGAGTAGGTTGGGCGATTTCGCTTAGGAAGATAAAATGCAAGTTCATAATTCTGTTTATCGAGTTTGTTATAAGATCGATTGCATGGGAAGCATGAGGTAATAGCCCACTAATCAACGTGGTAGCAGCAAGTACAATATCATACACCCTTCAGTACCCCACAACCTCTCTTTAAACTAAAAACCATTCTCCTATTTCTTTCCGTCTTTGGCTAAGATTCTCTCTGTCGCTGGTTGAAATTGGATGGACTAAGCTTCTAAATCTTCATGCGGTCTTCCGGAGCATTATCGTGTTGCAGGCTACAGCCCTAATTCAAAGAATGAGGCTAACTAATGAGCGCTTATCGACCAATAAACCTACTACAGCCACATGCGCTAGTGATAATAAAGCTACCATATTATAAATGACAGTGCATTTGCGAATTTGCAGTGGAGTATCTGATATGTATCGGGAATCAAACAGTCGTGAATCAAAGCGCTGATTGATGGAGGTAGTAGAAAATCGCGGGACTTGGCTTTTTCCAAAGCCTCTTACAAGTTTACAAAGACGCCCTTGCATGTTAGAATTCTGGTACTTTGTAAGCTATTAGTCAGTTACCAACTGTTGGTGTTGGTATTAGAGGGAATTCAGGGGTTCCCTCTTCTCCAAGAACAATCATCCATTATTGCTTCTCCTGGATTACTATCTCTACTGCTGTGCATCATCCTACTTGTGCCTCGTAATCGTAACATTGCAGCCTGAGATTTCAATACGACTGTTGCAGTGCAGCTACTATTCCTGGGGAACTTGACGAGCCTACGTGGTCCTTTTGATAGTTTCCGGATGCTATTGGTCGTGTTCGCAATGAAGTTTTTTGATTACTCTGTCTTTTACCTTGCTTCCACTTTCTCTTCGGCAACGAAGGTTGATGTTGGATGCTTCTCCCTGGATGGCCCCAATGGATTTAATGACTAAGTATGTAATATAACCAATAGCAGCATCTGCTAATCTCCTTTGTCGCTCAGTAGGATTAGCGACGAACCACTTCTAGTTTGGAGAATTCAGGGTTCTAGCTTTATCAATGATATGTCCAATACTCAATCCCCGCATGGTCTTGTGAAGGGAGAAAGCTTAGAAGACCGGGAGACTATTTGAGAGCATGACGTTAACTCAAAATGCTTTAAAATCGCTAGAGGTATTGTGACAGCTTACACTGGAGAATTCTTACCAGAAAGCAATAATTCATTTGGAAAAGTCACTTTGCCCGGCAACTCGATTTGGAACGTTTGTAGGGCATATGGAGCGGAGCCATCCATCAGCTTAGCATTGAGGTTGAAGACTAGGGATAGTACAAACGTCTAATGAGATTAGGGACTTGGAACCGAACTGCCACAAAGTAGCGGTGGTGGTAGGATATGAAAAAGGTCTTTGGAATTAGATGGCGATGCTTTGAGGGATCAAGAATGATGCACTTGAGGTTGTTCTGAAAATATTGTAGAAAAAGACGTCCAAATATCAAAGGCTTGTATTTTACTGCAGCAATGCTCTCAAGCCCTCCGTCCCTTCTTCGATGGCCTCGCATTCTTTGCCTTCTTCCTCTCATCCAATTTCCGCTGTTTCCTAATATCCTCCGTACTTTTGATTTCTGATTTCCCGCTGCCATCCTTGAATCCTCCAACTCTCTTCTCCTTCGCCTCAGCAACACGTTTCTTCCTTACGTGATAATCATCACGGTATTTATCAGCCTCCTTCGGAGCTCGCTCCTGTTTATGTTTATATCTCGTCCCAAAACCTCTACCCACCCCACCAGCACTCGCGGTTCCATCCCGCTCTGCCTCACCAGTCCGAGGCATCCTATCGATCTTATGTGATTTCCGCCATCGGTCGAATCGTCCACTCTGAAAACTAGCAGCAATTTTCTGTCCACTCTCGCCACGGATCATTTTCTTGCCCTTAGAACCATCTTCGTCGTTGGCTCTGGCGACATATTTGCTGTTCTTCTTGTCCCATCTCATGCCTTTTGCACGCGCTGGCTCTGCAAATGACCTCGCTCCATCGTCGTTGGTAAGGTCCATGGTAACGCCTCTAGCTGCCTCTACAAAGTTCGAGTTTTGTGAGGCTGTGTTATATGAACCTGAGTGAACCCCGTATCCTCGTTCTTCAGCAGTATTAGTAGTCTTAGGTGTGTAAGACATGAAGTTTTCAGAATCTTTCCATGAGAGTGTCCGTCCTTTGCCTTTTTGGGCGGATTTAGAGAATGTAACTTCAAGGTCGCCATCAGACGCTTCCTCCATATCATTGTCACCTCTTGTAACAGCGACTTCCATTTCATCACCATCGTCCTCAACTGTCTCAGATGCATCCAAACCCTTAAATTCTTCGTCGCTATTTTCAGCAGTGGCCGCGGCTTTCTCACCCTCCTCATTTTGTCGCCGAGGAACTATCTTCTCCCTTCGATGTCTCATCATCTCTGCAGCTTCCCCATGCCCAGCCTTCCCTCGCGTACCAATTTCAAAAACGGTTTCTTGAGGTCGGAATCCACTGATACGTGCAAGCATATCAATTCGGGCTTGCTCTGCATTGTTGGTCTCGTTTTGGAAGAGCGGATGTAATTGCATCCATCCTTTCGATGCTGCTACTTCTTTAGCCCTCTTTGCACTTTCACTAGATGCCGAATTCCGCGTTTTGATGTATAACTTCTCTCCCTTGCCAGCAACAGTCCGGAGTGCATTGAGATCGTCGTCGTCCCCTAGTAATTTAGTAATCCATTCAGAAGTACTTTCCAACTTGTCTCTTAGAAGAGCACCAACAATAACATCTTCAGCATAGTTTGGTGCGTCGCCAGATTCACGACCGAGGAACAGTCTCTTTCCCAGAAACAGTTGTAAATCCAATAGGTATGGAGCATCTGTATCTCGAACAAGACTGTAACTCCAACCTCTTTGACCCGCTCTAGCTGTACGTCCAACACGATGAACAAAGATCTTCGGCTGTGGGGGGAAATCATAATTGATAACATTTGCCAGCACAGGGATATCAATACCTCTTGCAGCAACATCAGTCACCACCAGAATATTTGTCATTCCTGTACGGAATTCTTCAACTTGGATGTTTCGTGCTGTCTGATCTAATGAACCATATGCATGTGACACAGCGAATCCAGACAGCCGAAGGAGAGAAGCCAGATAATCGACGTGATGTTTTGTAGCGGCAAATATGATTGTCGAGTGCTCTGTAGGCTTCTGTTTGGGGCTAGGTCCATCAGCTCCTCTCTTTCGCTTCTTGTTGTTGTTGCTATCTGCCTTTTGGGAATTCTCAGGTGGACCTGTAGGCATTTTGATTAAGTCATTGAGGATATGGAGTAAAGCACCCTCTTTTTCAGCACTTTTGACACTGAAAAATGCACTCTCGAGATCTGGCGAAACCTTGCTCTCAGCATCTAATCGAACGAGACTTGGTTCTTGAAGTCCGGCTCTTGCAAATTCTACCAAGGACATTGGCAAAGTAGCAGAAAACAATAACGTTTGTCTTGATATCGGCAGAGCGTGTAGAATTTCCGTAAGCTGAGCAGCAAATCCCATTTCGAAGAGACGATCAGCCTCATCGAAGACCACATACTTGACTGATGATAGTTCTAAGGACATTTCAACCTTCAAATGTAGAAATCGACCAGGTGTTGCGATTATGATGTCAGGATTTCCAGTCATGAAGCCAAATTGTTCCTCAAGACTGTCCCCACCAACAAGAAGTACGCATTTCAGGTCGGTTCCTCGTCCAAATTCTTTCACAACTTTCAAGGTCTGTAGGGCAAGCTCTCGAGATGGCGACAGAATCAAACCCCTAGCTCCAACTCTTGCACTGTGTGCCTTTAATTTCTCGATCATAGGAATAACGAAGGCAGCAGTCTTTCCAGAACCCGTCCTTGCCATTCCCACGACATCTTGATTATCGAGAACAAGCGGAATCGTCTTGCGTTGAATTGGGGTAGGCACAGAGAATCCTTTTCTACTAATGGCCTTGAGGAGATGTGAATTTAATCCTTTCAAAATTTAGCATAACCCTTCAATTTATTCGTATGAGGAAAATACCCATTGCTTGGAATCCGCCGCCTTTCTTCACACTTTTCCCCTTTATATTGGAGGCTTTCCTATTAGCAGCTGCCTGCTGCGACGAAATAAAAGCTTCATCTCCATCGCTCTCCAGTCCTAAATCCAGTATCCCACCCGCATCCAAAGCTCCTACATCTTTGCTGCTTGCAATTGCGATATCCTCGTCTTCGTCTTCAACATCATCCTTAAACAATGACTTTGTAATATCAAATTCATTCTCCGAAATCGCAGGAGAAGCTGCTCGGTGAGGCATTTCGGAATTCCTGCCGTTCAACTTGGTGTTGTGTTTTGAAGAAATTTATTTCTTATCGATGGTTTTTCCCTTACCGCCTTCCTAGCGCAATACCTTATTTCTGACCTGCTTCCAAAAATTATTGCTCGACTACATTTTCAAGAGTGAAAAATAAATACAACATCTCTACACTATGGCTCCCCCAGCTACTGGACGCAAGTCTAAACAACTTGGAAGACCCAACAATGATGCGCGAAGTCTCAAAAGAAAGCGCAATGTCGATGATCATGAACAACTTCAAAAGGCCGTTGCAGAACTTGTAAGTACATGAATTCGCCTGGGGGGAACAAAAACTTACATTTCCCAGGACCCAAAGGCAGAGATAAAAGAATTTTCGCAACTTCCTCTATCTCAAACTACAGCCCGTGGTCTTGAAGCATCCTATTTCAAAAGCCTTACCGATATCCAGTCGAAAGCCGTACCCCTCGCCTTGAAAGGACGAGATATTCTCGGTGCAGCGAAAACTGGAAGCGGTAAAACCCTGGCTTTTTTAGTTCCTGTCCTTGAGAACCTTTATAGGCAAAAATGGACCGAATTGGATGGATTGGGTGCTCTTATAATCTCCCCCACTCGAGAATTAGCTATTCAAATATTCCAGGTGCTTCGAAAAATCGGACGATACCATACGTTTTCAGCTGGTCTGGTTATAGGCGGCAGGAGTCTGCAGGAAGAACGAGAGAGGTTGGGCAGAATGAATATACTTGTCTGCACTCCCGGAAGAATGTTACAGCATATGGATCAGACAGCAGCGTTCGAGGTGGACAATCTACAAATGCTAGTTCTGGACGAGGCGGATCGAATTATGGACATGGGATTCCAATCCTCGGTAGATGCGATTATCGAACATCTCCCAAAGGAGAGGCAGACTATGCTGTTCAGTGCTACACAAACCAAGAAGGTTTCCGATCTGGCACGACTGAGTTTGAAAGATCCCGAATATGTTGCTGTACATGAAGCAGCGTCTAGTGCTACTCCTACAACATTACAGCAACATTATCTCGTCACACCTCTACCTCAAAAGCTAAATACTCTATTTAGCTTCATCAGATCGAACTTAAAAGCTAAGATAATTGTCTTTCTGTCATCTGGTAAGCAAGTACGATTTGTCTACGAGAGCTTTAGACATTTACAACCTGGTATTCCATTACTGCATCTTCACGGTAGGCAAAAGCAGACAGCAAGATTAGACATCACTTCGAAGTTTTCCACCTCGAAGAATTCATGTATATTTGCTACAGATGTTGTTGCAAGAGGGTTAGATTTTCCGGCTGTGGACTGGGTTATTCAATTAGATTGCCCAGAGGATGCCGATACATATATTCATAGGGTTGGGCGTACAGCTCGATACGAGAGAGTAGGCAGAGCAGTGCTGTTTCTTGACCCTAGCGAAGAAGGCATGTTGAAACGCTTAGAGCACAAAAAGGTTCCCATTGAAAGAATCAATGTACGGCCAAATAAGCAGCAAGATATTCGAAATCAGCTGCAGAATATGTGTTTTCAGGATCCCGAATTGAAATATCTTGGTCAAAAAGCGTTTTCAAGTTATACTCGGTCGGTCTATTTACAGAAGGATAAAGAGATATTCAAGCTCAGCGAGCTTGATTTGGAAGGATATGCTGCGAGTATGGGACTTCCTGGCGCGCCAAAAATTAAATTCCAGAAAGGTGATGACGCGAAGAAACTCAAAAACGCTCCACGTGCTGGTTTGGATTCAAGCGATGAAGACAGCGACGGAGAGAAGAGGAAGGGAAAGAAAGAGGAAGTACGGACAAAATACGATCGGATGTTTGAGCGTCGTAATCAAGATGTTCTGTCTGGACATTATACGAAGATGATTGCGGAGGACGATACCGAACAAGATCCAAATGCTGATGCTGATGAAGATAACGACTTCCTGTCTGTCAAGAGAGTCCTACCAGTTGACGACGAGAGCTCAGATGAGGAGGATATTGCAGCCACCGGTTCAGCAGAGAAAGTCATTTCTGGAATTGCCAAAGATCCAATCGTAATAGATTCGAAACGCAAAGAGAAACTGCTGAAATCGAAGAAGAAGCTTCTGAAACTTAAAGATAGAGGAACTAAACTGGTCTTTGACGATGACGGAGTGTCGCACCAGATTTATGAGCTCGAGGATGAAGATCAATTCAAGAAACGAGGAACAGCTGAAGACCAGCGAGCTAAATTCTTAGAAGAGGAGGCAGTAAGAGTTAGGGAAGCTGATTTGGATGATAAGCAATTGGCGAAACAGAAGAAGAGAGAGAAACGGGAGAAGAAGAAGAAGAAGGGAAGAGAGACTGCTGCTGAGTTGAGTAGCGATGGCGATGCACCAGAACTGGTAGATGATGGAGATAGCGATGATCCAATGGCTCTTCTTGCTTCATTGCCATTAGCTGAAGACGAGGATTCAGAAGAGGAAAATGAGCGTCCCCCAAAAAGGCCTAAGAAATGGTTTGAAGATGATTCGGATGAAGAAAGGAAAGTGGCAAAGAGGAAAAGTCGCGTTATTGAAGCAGCAGATGAGCCAGAGACTTTGGGAGATCTGGAAGCTCTTGCAGCAGGACTTCTTAATTGACATTTGTCTTAGATATAGAAATATATAACCACTATAGTACGAATCAAAAGAAGTGCCCCCCACTCTGCTCGCAGTATATAAAAACTCCAAATTACCCCTCACTCATTGTAGCCCCAACCCCACTTCCACTTCCGGCCAGCTGACGCCAGTTAAGGCTACACAATCTTCACCCGTTCCCATCCGCCATCACTCACTACTTTAACTTGCCGTCACATTTAAGACACACCTTCAAAATCGAACATTATTGATGGACTCGGACTCGTCGACCCGCACTCAACGAGATGCCAGTGCATATACCCACCCCCTCGGAGGACAACCATCCTCTCCCTCTCCCTCTTCCCAAACCCATCAACGGCCACAGCAACAATATTCCTCCCCAAGCTGACACCAATAACGACAACAGCAGTGATGAGCTGATTGACGTATGCAACCGATTCGCAGCGCGTATAAATGCATTTCTGCAAACCGAGGCAGAGACTGAGTTGTTGAAATCGATGCAGAAACAAACGAGGATTGCATTGGGGGTTATTGAGGAGGCTTTGCAGAGATATAGGTACTTTATCCCTCTAAACCCAAATCCCAAACCCATCATATATGTAATCCTAGAGAAGATATAGAAAGGGAATGAACGAAAGAATGAGAAAGAGCAGAGTTTTAAAAGCACCAGCTAAAAAACGTAGAATAGCCTCTCCGAAATCTCCCTCTCTTACAACGGCGGCAAAGACTGTCTCGTCCTATTAATCCTCCTCCTCTGCGCTCTCTCCAACCACTCCTCTTCTGGCACTACTTCCTCTTCCCCCCTCCCCCGCCTCCTCCCAGCAGTCTACATCATCTCCCCCCACCCCTTCCCAGAAGTCTCATCCTTCGTCAGCACCTCCTCGTCGACCTACCACCTCGCTCTCTCCCGGTACACACAGCCGATGAAACAAGCCTTCACCCTTTACTTGCGAGAACACGCGAATGTAAAAGCGATCTTGGTGGGCACGAGGAGAACGGATCCCCATGGTGCGGATCTGACACATTTCGATAGGACGGACATGGGCTGGCCGGATTTCATGAGGATTCATCCCGTTATCGATTGGCATTATGCTGAGATTTGGGCCGTTTGTTTCCCCGTTTCTTCGTTTTGTTTTGCTCTTCCCCCTCCCCTGGCCCCTGCCACATCTTCTCGATGATGTCACGGGTTTAAAAAAAAGACTGACCAAAATCAAAATACAAATAGTTCATAAGACATTTCCAGATTCCCTATTGCGAGCTTTACGATAGGGGATATACTTCTTTGGGGGGTACGACAGATACACATCCTAATCCGGTGTTGAAAGCTGCGAATGGGGAAGAGGAGAAGAAAGAACAGAAGTTTAGACCGGCGTATGAGTTGGTTGAGGATGATGCGGAGAGACTGGGTAGGGATTGGTGACGTGTTGATGAGAGAGGAGGGAGGGGCGTTGATTAAATGAATAAATACATTATAGAATAGAAGTTCTTACACACTGGGTATTTTGGGCTTATGCCATCTTACCATAGAGCCATGATTTAGGAAAAGGATTTATTTCACCGCTTCAATCATAGTCTAGCCTTAGTCACTTCTTATGAAAGGAAAATCGATATATGCATTTATCTAAATACATGAAAGGGTATCTATGAGCCTGCCCCCTCTTCTCCTCAACGCCTTGAATCCCCTCATGACTTAATCCCCTAACGACCTATCGTGTGAATATCCTCATGCTGTATTTTCATGATCCCGAAAACAGAAAAAAACAATTAAAGGGTAAAACAATATTGATATCATTAAAATTCCGACTGAACAACGACATCTCCATGAAGGCGAAGGCGATAAAGGCATATATAAGGCACTTTACCATGGGACCAATTATTCTTCGCTCGGAAGAGTACTCTGTTGGTAGCAGCACGATTGGTCTTGAAGTTTTTGAGATCGACTTGCACAGGGAAAGCTTGAACGCTTTCTTCTTCGTTGTCGTATGTCCATGTTGCGACACGAACCCATCCGATATCAAGAGGAAGGTCGTCATTGTCGGCGCTTTCAAAGACATTGTCAGATTCTTCTTTGATACTGGTGTAAAGTTCTCGGTCTTCAATGAAGATGAGCATCTCCATATCTTTAGGTGTAGATCCGGGAACGAGCGCTGAAGCTTGAGGATAGTGTTCTACTACAACCTGATTAGGGAAGATGTAGTTACCCATGATCACACTCAGACTGGGTCCAAAGCCTTGACTGTTGTTGGCAGGAGAACACCAGCAATCGCCATGTTCGTTCCAGCTGTTAAGTGCAGCCTCAGCAGGATTTGGGATAGGAATTGGGCGTTGTGCAACCCAGCCCAAGAACCGCTTCAACTTATTGACGTTCATGCTGGGAAAGATGTAATTTGGAGAAGTAAGACGAGGGCTGACTGATGCTCCCGTGCCTTTCGAGAGGTGGTTGACTCTCATGTCGCTTTCTGTAGCTTGAGCTTTGAGGATTGAATTCGTAAGAGCTTCCATCTGTAGACTCACAGCATTTTTAGCTACAGCCAGGATATCCTTTGCCGAAATACCCTTAGGCTGGTTTGAAATGTTTGCCATTTGAAGTTCCAGATTTTGAGCCAGGCTTTTAAGTTGATTCTTGACTTCAAGTTGAACCCTGTCCCAGTCGCGGGCAATCATGTTGCTCACTTCATCCTTCGAAGCAATCTGGTTGTCCTTGATCAGCTGTTGAATTCTGTCCGGGAAGAGCTCGTCAAATTCCTCGCCTGCCCATGACCTCAACTTGGCTTTATTACCGATCAACCATCTGTCCCAATCACGAGTAATGGCGGCTGGTCCTGATCCGTTGCGTGGCTTAGAGGATCCGCTTGATGCAGGCGGTTGCGGATCTACTGCCCCCAATAAAGAATCGGCTCTAATCTTGGCTCTAATAGCATACCATAGACTAGCTGGAATTGCAGGCTTTCCTGCTTTATCTTTATCGAGAGCAATGAATTCTGGCAGTAGCTTCCTGAAACCATCGATCGAAGCTTGGTCGAGATCCGAGCGGCTTTTAAGGTAGGTTATAGACGCATCGATGGCATCGAGACGGTTGTAAATGGTTCTGATATCTGCTGGCTCGAACCATCTAGAAGGATGGGTGACATATGATGGTAGAAGGTTCTTGGCGCCGTTAAATAGGTAATAGTTGGTTGGAGTAGTACTAGGAACGCCAGAACTGAGTGCCCCGTATACAATCGAGAAGACAACCACCATAAAGAAAGCGATTGATATCCAATACCAGGAGCTATTTACTACAGTCAGCTTGAAGATGCATGACAGCCTCGGGATAGAACATACAACATTTTGCCCCATATACCTTCTAGTACGGAAACTACACTGGAATAAACCCTCTCTCCTCTACCAGAACCATCACGAATATTGCTAATTTGAACATCATCATCATCTTCATGAATGATTTCTAGTCCGGAAGATAATTTTCGAAGGTGGTCACGTTCTCTTTGTGCAGCAGGGGTCTCGGCTGGAGCTGGGGACTCAACAATTGAAGAAGACTCAAGGTTGGCATTGCCAAAAAGAGCACTCTCCTCTTGAAAGCTCCTGTTTACTGAAGGGGATTTCCGAGGGCGTCCTCGATGACTAGAAGTGGCAGTTCTAGCAGTAGTAGATGCGACACTAGCTGCGACACTAGCAGCGGTTGGGTCTACCAAACATTTAGTTTATACTTGTTCTCACATGATGGAATTTTACTCACCTGAAGGACGAACGTCCGGCTGAAGCTCTTTTTGAAGTACATCTCTGATACTCTCGAGTCCTCCGCTCTCCCTATGGGGTCCGTTTCCAGTGTAACCCATCGGCAAGTCATTTGTACCATAGTTGTTGCTTATTCTTTGGGGCATTCCCTGAAGTGGTTGAGGAGCATTACGACGCTTTCGTGGAGTGGCTCGAGTAGGAGTTGGAGGTACACTGCTTGGTCCAACACCAGGACCAAGAGCAGGTGTTGGGCCACGCGCTCCAGCGCTGCTAGCAGCACGGGTTGATTGTCTGGTGGTAGACATTGGTGACTAAAGTGCGAGGAAGGACTTTTGGAATGGGGTCTTAATTTGTGTGTCCTGTGAGTCGCTCGATACCCGAGAAGAGTCGGACTCAAATTTGTGCCTGTTAATGGAAGTATCAGCCTTTTTAATCGAGATATATTTGGAAGAAGTGGCTAACGAATATCCTGACACTGTTGGATATGCAAGGCCTAAGCCGGGTATTCGGACAGCGGGGTAGTTCACGGAATGTGAAAGATTGTTCAAAGTACGTTTGAGGAAAATGTCTTTGAAGGTTGGAGGGAAGGGCATACAGCAAAGAGATATTTAAGCAGATCTTGAGAGCAGAACAATGCGAGGAACAAAGGGGTCGACGTACGATTGTGAGGCTATTCACTCCAATGCTATTGTATAAGTTTGACAATAGGAACGCCAAAGACAATGATATCTGGATATCCAAAACCAGTTCCAGAACTCGATGCACGCGCTCCGATTGGACAATCAATCCATCCAGCTATTGTACAGCATACGACAATGCGCGCAGAACTGTTTATATGGCGATTAGCGCAAACTGAGGTTGTAGGGGGAAGAAAAGCGTAGACAAGGTCAGCAACGAGGTAGGTAGGTCAATGAGGTGGAAAGGTCTTTTGTGTTTGTGTTGAAATAGCAATTGTGAATTCCTTACTTCTTCTATTGAACAAGGATCGCGCAACATTCCTGAATATAGTAGATGACATTCCTGAGTGTGGTAGGTACTAGGAAGGGAATTTCAATTGAGATGTCCCGAGTTGGAGTTCGCGTCAAAGAACCCGCGGCCTGGTCAAAGCTCGATTCCTTAGTGTTACCCAAGACTATTCGGGCTTAGCCTCTTGCTAGTATTGACCTCATGCGGCACGCAGCCAAGAGTGCCTGCGATTCTGCCAGTTCGAACAGCTCAATCATGCAAAGCAGTATCTACCTACTTAATACTTGATTATTAGCCTCTTTGGCCTTCAGCTTTCCATAGCACTATGTTGTGCATGGAACTTCCTCTTTCAAAGATGGACCATAGTTAAGTTTCCCAGATGGGGGCATTGCTGGAGGTGGGTTGCTGGGAAGTCTGCAGGAGAGAGAGAGTTATCGAGGTAGGAGGAGAGAGAGGATGTTAAAGTTGTCGAGAACTAGCTTGTACTAGGTTAGAAGTTATGGGATTTGACTTGAGAGCGTAGCAAGTGACAGGTCATCGTGCTCTAAGAAATCAAAATTGAAATACCAATAACCTCAATTGGATACCAAAACTCTCCAAGGAATACAAATACATCATCCAACCAACGAAGATATCCTCTGCTCATTTCCAACCAAGACTTACTACCTACCCAATCTACAACTCCTTAAACAAAAGATTCTCTTTTTTACAAAGGCAGCCCGGCAGCAGCCATTCTCTCCGCCGCCTTCGCCTTACCAGCCGCGGCTACATAATCAGGGACCTTCAAATTCCCCAGCGCCGCAATCACCGGCGGACTATTCAAGAACTGCACTAGCACCTCCGTCTCCTCAATCTGCACTCTCCACTGCGCCTTAAACCTATCCGCTATCTCCGTACCAATCTGTGCCTGCTGCTGGATCTTTACTTCCAAATCTTGTAATCTAGCCGCGTATTGCGCATCTAGCTGTCTCTGGCGTGCTTGCAGAGCAGTCATCATGTCACGATGAGTACGAGCGTTAGCTTGTTCGGTCGTGGTAATACTGGCCTCACGAGCATCGAGCACGTCTCGGTCGGTTACCAGTTGAATTCTGTCGGCGGCCAGAGTGGCTTCTTCGGCGTTGAGATTCTGTTGCTCTTGGTCGATACGGCGGAGAATGGATTCGAGTCCATTAAGACCATTCCCAGTCTTTGCTATCTCCTGCCTTTCCTTTATATCTTTTTCAGATTTCTTCAACAATTGGAGAAGACCATCTTTCATTTTGATGTCTTGGTCTAGAAATTGGATTTCTATTGTTTTGTTTTCGATTTCAGCCGCTTGGGCCTGCGTGGTGCGGCGGAGGACACGCAGCTCATCGAGCTCGGCGCGGTGTTTTTGCTCCCAGACTGAAGCACGTTCGGGCCACGTGGGCGTGACGACGCTCACGACGGTGGGTTCGCTTTCCATGGTTCGCGTGGTTGCTACACCTGGGTGCTCTTTATGTGCGGGTATGATGAAGACCGTCTTGGCTTGGTGGTTTCGAAGACGGTAGTATCTGGTTGTGATATCGATGGCTGTTAACCCTCGGGAGTATTCCTTCCCTCCTTTCTGAATCCATAATGCCTCGCCCTCGACGCCCATCCGGAGGAAACTGGCTCGGACCTGCTCGTCCGTTTTTTCTTTCTTGTCGAATTCGTCCGAGAGATATTGCCAGAGATCCTCTCCTGCGTTGGCTAAGACGAAGCGATCTTGTGGGTATACCAATCGACGGCCGACTCGGCCTTCAGGTCCTTTGAGAGAAAGTGTTTGAGATGGAACAAGAGCTTCGCCACCAATGACATCCATGGCATTTGCGTGCTGACGTTCCAGATCGTGCAGACGGTGAACCAGACGCTGGATGTAAAGTATCATCTGTCCCAAAAATGTACTCTCCGCGAGCGCGCGTTGCGTTACATCGTCTTTGGGGGGGAGAATACCAAGGAGTCCGCCTTTGGCACTGTACTCGTGATCCAGGAGCTCCAGAACTTCGTCGGCGTGTTGTAGAAGCGCTGCATGCGTGGCGAAAGGGAGAGAAGGCTGATGAGCTGCTTGCGGCTTGTTCACGTGTAAGGGGCAGATCTGTCGGTCATCGCCATTAGGGTCAGGCTCGAACGTGTTGAGAAGCGACACAAGGGGAAGGTTGTGATGACGATCCCTATCATTTGTATAAGGTATCGTTAAATCGTTGAGGAAATCGAAGGCTTCATGATCTCTAAATACAGGAAGATTTGCTGGGAGTGTTACTCGCGCTGCTCCTGCTCCTCTGGCTGCCAGCGCTGGGGAGGTTGCTGTGAGAGCCGCATTATCGACAATGCCACTAGATGTTGATCCGCAGAGGTGCTTCAGCAAAATGACAAGAGACTGAGCATGCTGCTTCAGCTGCACTATCGTCGGCGCTTTCCCTTCGGTTGAGAGATAGCAACAATTGACGTGCTTGAGCCCGTCCAGGTTGGTAGACCGAGGTGCCGTGGCCGTGAAAATAGAACGATACTTTGCAGCGAAGTCGTTCTTTGGGATTACCCCCGTGAGGATTAATCCGGTACTTTCCATGGTACTTTCCATGCTTGCTTTGAGGATTCCTTTTCGGCTAGCAGTGTTCGCAGAAGACTAGTGCTCATCTATTTGAAGGATCAAGTATCGACGATCATGCGCAGATAGTACCGCGAGCAAAAGAGCACGCAAAGGTAGAGAGATGGAAGGAAAACTCGATTGGCCACATAGTGAGGGATGAGGCGGACCGAGAGATAATAATAATTGAAGAATGTATTGGATTTGAATCCATTCCAGGAGAAGGGAGTTCACATTCCTGAAATCGCGAGCTTCTTCGCCCTAGATAGTGGGAAATAGTTCATAGTCACTTGAAGGCACTCTGATCAGAATTGAGTGTGGATAGTGGGAGCGAAGTGCTGGACTGATGATGGAGGGAAGTAGTATGTGGATGGAAGGATTTGTATCATACTGATTGAAGGAGCAATAGCTATACCACGACGGCCACTTTCGATGTGAGGGTGGTAGAGCATGCAAGACACATGAGCGACAGAGCGAGGAGCATGTCAAGCTGTGAGAGATGGAATACATAAACCACATCTCATGAGTGGAGCCGTTTATGCAAGAACTCAATCGGCGAGCATTCTTACTCATTTCTGACTAATTATGTACTACATTAACTATGTACTACATTAATTATGTACTAATTATGCAATGGCAGTGAATTTTCGCTTCTCAGCTCGACAGGGAATGCAATGTTTGGGCCAGCCAGCCACGCACTTCCCATCCTTGCGGAATGACGGCGTCGGCAATCTCAACATCCTCGTATCGCTTCCAGAATCAGGCAAAGTCAGACCCTTAAGTGATTTAAGCTCGAGCTAGTCACCCTCCTCTTGTATGTACATGTAGATACTGTATGTAGATAGACCATGGCTGAAAGACAACAAGCAGCTGCAGGAGCCACAACACCTGTCCCGTAGGACAAAGTGGGTGTACAAGCAAGGTGAATCTTTCGATAATGGACACTTAAATGTCTCGTCTCGTCTCTCATTCTGATATTCCAAGTCCTATCTTCCCAAACTGCAGAGAAGCCATTGTCCAGGAGTCATTACCGGAAATCCTGCATTCGTCCATCTTCACGCCTCTTCTCGCTCTTCCCTGTATCCCTTCGTCATCTTACAAGGATCACCTGACAAGGGTCGCCCATATCATCTCCAGAATCTTGCTTGCTCCCCAGTCAATCCCGCCGCGAGAAAGTGGCCCGTGCCGAGAGCGTCAATCTTTTAATTTCCTCTGCAGACTGAACATCCCTCTTCTCCTCTCTTCCTCATCCTCTCCTCTCCTCTTCCTCTTCCCCACTCCCTCCATTGTTCTGCCAATGGCTTCTTCCACCACTGATCCCTCTCCAGCTTCGCTGTCTGGCTTGGTAGCGACTCTCGTCCCAACTTTGCTCATTGCCCTGCTCTACGTCACCATCTTTCTGTTCTTGCGATCAAAGCATCCAAGATGGTACTCACCTCGTGCCTACTTGGGTACCATGCGTGAACAGTGAGCTACTAAACCTTCTCTAATCGACAGCTCTTCCCATGTTAACGTGATCCAGGGACCGCTCGCCCAATCTACCTACCGGGTTCTTCAATTGGCTCAGACCGTTCTGGAAGATCCCGGATGAGTACGCCTTACAACATCAGTCCTTGGACGCGTACCTATTCCTTCGATTTCTTCGCATGACAGTAGTGATTATGTTTGTGGGATGCTGCATCACCTGGCCTGTACTGTAAGTGCTCAAAACTCTCAATCATTCGACGTAAACACGTCCAGCCTCGGGAAGCATTCTCCTCCTCTGCCCTGTACTTCTACACCCACCTCCTTCCCAATATGGTAATACTAACGCCAAACTCTCGATAGATTCCCCATCAATATCACTGGCGGTGGAGGGCAAAAGCAGCTCGATCTCCTTTCCATGTCAAACGTCAACCATCAATCCGTGGCTGGAAGATACAAGTACTTCGCTCATGCCTTAATTGGATGGATCTTCTTTGGCTTCGTCCTCATGCTCGTCACTCGAGAAAGCATCTTCTACATCAACCTGCGCCAAGCTTTCCTTCTGTCTCCGGCTTCGTCCAGCCGCATCTCTTCTCGAACCGTTCTCTTCACCTCGGTCCCCAAGGCCTACTTGGATGAAGCTAGGCTGCGAAAGGTCTTCGGAAAGTCTGTGCGCAATGTTTGGATCACTGCAGATACTACAGCAGTGGATGATCTTGTCGAGGAACGCGATAAGGTGGCCTATATGCTAGAGTCCGCCGAGATTACGTTGATCAAAGAAGCAAACGGTGAAAGAATCAAGGCTCTCAAGAAAGGGGCAATCAATGAAGTAGAACCTGTAGGAGAAGGAGAGGTCGAGTCCGGCTCAGTTGCTGGACGATGGATCCCTCAAAAAAAACGCCCAACCCACAAGCTCGGCAAATTTGGTCTCTATGGAAAGAAGGTCGATACCATCAACTGGTCCCGAAGCAGACTCGAGAAACTCATCCCAGAAGCTGCTGCTGCCCAGGAAGCCTATAGGGCTGGCGAAACGGCTCGGATTGGAGGGGTCTTCATCGAATTTAACCATCAGTCTGAGGCCCAGGCCGCTTTCCAAACTCTATCCCATCACCAAGCTCTTCAAATGTCTCCACGCTACATCGGAGTCAAACCTAACGAGATCATCTGGAAATCTTTGCGAGTCTCTTGGTGGCAAAAGGTGGTCCGTCGATTCGCCGTGCTCGCTTTCATATCGGCTCTGATTATTTTTTGGGCCATTCCAGTTGCATTTGTTGGGTTGATCTCCAATGTAACTTACCTGGAGACTTATGCTTGGCTTCACTGGCTGACAAAGATCCCAAATGTAATCATGGGCGTGGTTACCGGTCTCCTCCCCTCGGTCATGCTATCAATCTTGATGTCTCTTGTACCCATTGTTATGAGACGTAAGTCATTCCCCTTCTTTGGTGGTCTTGATACTAATCCTATTCTCAGTTTGTGCTCGGCTATCAGGAGAGCCAACTTTCGCACGTGTCGAGCTATTTACTCAGAATTCCTACTTTGCCTTCCAAGTAATTCAGGTTTTCCTTGTCGCCACAATAGCCTCCTCCGCCTCGGGAATTATCGCAAAACTCACGAATGGAGGAAGCGTCGATGTTCTGAACTTGCTCTCCCAAAAGATCCCCACGGCTTCTAACCTGTATATTTCCTACTTCATAGTGCAGGGGTTGACAATCTCTTCTGGGGTACTGTCACAAGTTGTCGGCTTCTTTGTGTTCAAAATTCTCTATAAATTCTTGGCAGGAACTCCAAGAAAGATGTATGTGAAATGGTCTAACCTGAGTGCTATTTCATGGGGTAGCACTCTTCCAGTGTTCACTAACATTGCTGTCATCGGTAAGACTCCTGAGCTTTGAATCCCGCATAATACTCACATCTTCAAGGAATTGTCTACGCTTGCATCGCACCTCTCGTCTTAGGATTTGCAACGATCGGAATGTCTTTCTTCTACTTAGCCTATAGATACAACATCCTCTTTGTAAGCGACAGTCAAATTGACACTCAAGGACTAATCTACCCACGGGCCCTCCAACACCTAATTTGCGGAGTCTATATCGCCGAAGTCTGCCTCCTCGCAATGTTCGCCATCAACAAAGCCTGGGGCCCTCTCGTCCTTACAATCGCCTTCCTCATCTTTACCATCCTCTACCACTTTGCCCTTAACGCGGCTCTCGACCCACTTCTTTACAACCTCCCCAAATCCCTCGAAGCAGAAGAAGAATCCATCCGCAGCGAGCTCGAAGCCGGCACCATCGCTGCGACTCACGAGAAGACCAGCTCCTCATCGGAGAAAAACGCCACTTCCAACGGCAAGCCCTCTACCGATCTCGTTCCCACCAGCCACCCAAAACCCAACTTCCTCAGTAAATTCTTCAAACCACACATCTATTCCGACTATGCCACTCTCCGCCAACTAGTCCCCACCGACCCTTCCCTCGATCTTGAGGACCTATATTCCGAAACTGTCGAAGTAAACGCGTATTACCCTCCTGCGGTTACTGCTGAAGTTCCTCTTCTATGGATCCCAAGAGATGAAGGTGGTATCAGTGCACAAGAGATCAGACACACGAGTAAAATCATTCCGATCACCGATGAACAGGCCATCATCAATGATTCAAACAAGGTCATTTGGGACCCAGATAATGCAGAGGTGAGACCACCACTTTGGGACCCTAAGATTTATTACTAGATCCATGACTTGACTGATGTGGGTTGATCCGGGGGGTGTGGCATGGAGATAGAGGATATAATCATAATTCACGGCCGTTGACTTGAGTCTTTTCGTTTCCCTTCACACCTCATACTTTAATTTTGTTTGGAAGAGCAAGTCCTGCTTCTCTTTTGTTCGTTGGAAGGGTTAGCTTTGGTGTGGCCAGACGGATGGGTTTAATGGATAGGTGGATTTGACGATGAATGGATGGGTGGATGAGATGGAAAAGGAACATCAGTTTCATCAGTGTTGTTATGCTTGCCTTGCTATAAAATGTAGATACCCTGGATCGTTTTCGAAGGTAATCAAGGTTCCCGTCGCGTTTTATATAGCTGATAATAGAAGGTGATAAAAATAAAGTAAATGAATGATGTACTTCAGATGAAGAGAATTAAGTCACTAAACATTTCTTAGCCAGAGTCTTGTAGAATTTTAGTTTCTACAATACCTAGTTCCGTGAGGTTACATGCATATATATATTGGAAAATGAGATTCTGTCTCTAAACACCTCTCATCACAATTTACTTTGTGGGAGAGAGGGAAAAAAAAAAAAAAAGGCTTTCAAAATATATAGCACCTAGGTAGGTAAATACGCAAATACGTATAGATATTTTCTTAGCAAAAAAAGCATATACACACGCACGTAAGCATGGATTGGCAGAGGGGCAATGAATGAATAAATATATGCTACCTTTAAATGATTTATTTCATTTAGGGGTCTCAATAATAATTAATAATAATAATAATAACAAGACAGTGTATGGTATGTGCGTAGTATAGTATAATTTCTATAAGCTTTTCTTGTTAGGAGGAATATATTAGTATAGTAGGGTTGATTTGTTAGTTGAGTATTAGGAGTGTATTAATTATATCTAATTATGAAATTGAAATGGGACACGTTCTTGAATCGTTCCTCTTTCCAATGTTCTTTGGTAGCAACATCTTTTATAACTAGTAGAATGGTTTTAACAGAGTATATTTTGATGCTCGATCGCGAGTATTAAACAACACTATATACTAGTTATCTAGGATTTTTGAGCTATAGAAAATATTCACCCATAGGCTTTTTAGCCGGCATACCCCTCGAATCCTGCGGCGCCGCTTGGAAAACCCTATACCTCCTCGCCGGCCCATTCAATGCTTTCTCTTTTTCCTTCAATAGTCCTCTTCCTCCAGTACTCCTCCCAATATCACCATTACTCCTTTCCACAACCCCCGCTCCACTACCATCCTCTCCTAATTCCATAATTGCTGCTACATTACCACATCTATAGCAGTAATTCGGCGCTGACCAGACTGTCACTATACTATTATCAAACATTTCTTTAAACCCTTCCATAACGAGTTGATGTGCACGTGCGATCATAGAGATGTCATTAGCACGATTAAATACTTTCACGATATCCGCACCGAAAAGGAATCCCGCTCCACGAGGAGATAGACCCCATCCATCGATTTCATCCGGATCAGACCAGAGCAGATCACACATGGCTCCTTCGTGCGGGACTTCTTGTTTGCGGTCTAAAAGCCGGATTTTATCGATTGAGTCGATGAGGGGGGAAAGACCGCCGTGTACGCAGAAGACGGCACCGCCGTTATTTCCTACAGTTCCCTCACTATGTCCGGAAGCAGATGAGCCTGGAGGTCCTGTTTTTGCGGGAAGATTGCTGATGGATTTTGGACTTGATGAGCCGGCGGCAGCGGCTACTGCTGCGGCTGCTGCTTCGGCTTGTCGTTTTCGGTAGCCTCTAGGGAATCTGTTAATGATTCCTCCGTTTTGATTCAGGACCTCTATTTCTATATCTGTGTCGATGTATTCTTGTGTTGATGTAATGCTGTTATTTGGATCGTTGGCTGAGGGAGCTGTAGATGGTTGAAGGGTGCTAGAAGCTCCTAAAATGATAGCTCCAAGAGCGAGATAGTCGAAAACTTCACAGCAATATCTCCATACATTCGCACTGCCGTATTTTCGTAGACATTCATCGTAGAAGCCATAAACAGTTGTGATTTGTCGGGATTCATGATTTCCTCTTATTAGGGTCATTCGGTCTGGGTATCGTACTTTGAGACATAGGAGAAGAAGGAAGGATTCTAAAGAGTAGAAACCTCTATCAACAAAATCGCCTACATATGATTAGCCAGTTCCTCTAAATTGTAAGCTGGTGGTCTTACCCATAAATAAGTAATTGGTATCTGGTATATCACCACCGACTCGAAATAGCTCCATAAGATCGTGAAATTGTCCATGAATATCTCCACATATCTGCTTGAGTCAGTACAGACCCCAAACTAGTGTGTTCATGTAACAAACCGTCACTGGAGCGGTAACAGTTACTACATTCCCTTCCTCAATCAATAGCTCTCTCGCTTTGTGGCATAATTCGCGGACTTGTGCTTCGGGAATAGGTCGACAAGCTCGGAGCTCGGAAATTGCTCTATCTATAGTATCAGCAAAGTTCTCTATCCATGGCTTGTAGGATCATACTTATCTAAGTCACTCATCTTGACAACCTAAGTATTTCCTCGCCTCAAAAGGTTTTGTAGACTCGTCGCAATTAAGGCTTGGAGGCAAACCAACCTGCGATACTCTTCAATTAGGAGAATAATGAAATTTCCTAGAGTGTTACAAGAAGCTTTCTCCTTGAAAATGTCAACGGCGCATCGAGGTGGTGGGGGCGAAAGCGTAGAGTGAAATGGAGACTAGGCTACGATAGCAGAAATTCGTTCGAAAATGGTATGAGAAATGAGGATCAGTTGTATGTTATTCGCATGAAAGGGTGAGAAGACACGTAGATAGCTGTTGTCAAGTGTTTGTGGAAATTGAGAATCGTTATCAACTTTCTTTCTTTCCCCAGCTTCGAGAGAAGCCGGAAAATCTACATCGGACGCTAGCGGCGCTTACGGATCAACCCTTGTTCATCATGATCTCGATAATTCCACTTCCACAACTACAACTCAATCCCATGCTTTTCTTAATTTAACGCGTGCAGCCATAGGTATGCATATATTCCAATCCCACAGCTCCTCGTATCAATTACTAACACCCTACAGCACATCCACTCTTTCAATTTCTCCCCAGCAAACTCTACACCCCCCAAAAAAACATGCCACCCCATCTACATCCCCGCTCAAAATTCACATCTTCCCTCTTCGCAACCACCCTCTTCGCCAGTTTCTTCGTCGTTGCGCTCCCACACGTTCTCCCATGTCCCGCGCCACGAATAGCCTACGCAGATGGAGAAATGCCTGATGGGACGACACATCGGCGGCGGAGACGGCGGAAGTGTATGGAAAATAATGAGAAATGTACGGAGGCGTCAAAGGAGGGGAGCGTTGTCGAGGCAGAAGAGGTCGAGGAGAGACTGTCGAGAAAGGTTAAGCGAGAATGTCCAGTTCCGAAACCGGGAGGGATCGTGGGTGAGATATTGGGGTTTAAGGAGAAAGGGGGCGGGGATGATGGGAAAGGGGCTAGACCGCCGTAATGGGTGCAGGAGGGGAAGAAGACTGTATATATGCTATTGAATGTACATTATTCATCTCTGGGCTATCACGACTATTCTGTTAAAATGGTTTGTCTGTGCATTTTACTCTTCCGAGAAAGGAATATTAGCACCTCAAGTTGAGGCGCAGGAAGTATGAGACATCATTCAAACAGATTTACTTGATTCTTTGGCTCTTCTCTGCCTTATCCTTATAGTCTGACTGTATATCCTTGTTATACTAGTCTGATCATTCATCATCTGCTCACTAGGCGGTTGGGAACAGAGGTTCATTTATCCACGGAGCTTCAGAGAGAGAGGGCACGCAAGGATGTGCTATGAGTTTAAAGGTGCATTTATCAAAATTGAGCTAGAAATTTTTTTTCCCTTTCCTTTTCTCGTTCTAGATGATCAGGCTTTGGATGGTGGTCCTTCTGCGATTGAAGCTTGGAAACCATTAGCTTTATCATGGCATACAAGTATGTCTCCAAAGGGAAAAAGGTTCTTGTTGTATCTGATTGTCAAGAATTTGTCAATCAAAGAAGCCTTGAGTTAGATGTACCCTATGCCCCACTACTTACTTGCATTGATTCTCCAAGTTAATTTCATTGTCTACTTCTGCTTTTACGTGCTCAATTCACTAGAACAGAAATGGCAAAAACCTCTCGTTTCTATAGCTTACAACACAAAGTAAAAGCGTGAATAAGTAAAACCGCCCCAACAGAAAAGACCAAATAGACACCCTCCCAACTTCAACCAAACCACCAACGATTACACCAATCAATATTAAATCATCCAAAAAGAATCCCACCCAAATCCTCTACTCTACGGCATCCCCCCAGATCACAAATCACACGTTGCCAAATTTCTAAAATCACGGGTAACGTTGGCGAATCGAGGCAGTTGGTTTATCCTATCAATCCAACCATTGGCATCCCCAGTGTACCCTCGACCAGCACTTTCCATCTTCCTAGCAGTAGCCAATTCGTACTCATAATTTGTCTGGCCCGGGATCGGAAGCGGAGGCTCTTCGAATGCCTCCTGTTTCTCGCAGAAGTCACAATACTCTTCCTCGGTAGCGGCACCATTCCCATTGTTGGACATATATCTAGCTAGGGTGATGCCTTGAGTCCTTGCATTCACTCTCGCATCGGCAATCCACTTAGCTCTCCGGGCTTTCTTCTCGTCGGTTGCCTTTTTCAGAATAGCTGCTGTATTAGCTTGCTCCTTCTCCTTCAATGCCTCCTTGTTAGCCGCCGCCTGAGCGGCTGCAGTTTGTTTCTCTAGTAGATCCTTCTGCTGCTTTTCCTGATTCTTCTTCTCCCTAGCTATTTTGGCCTGATTCTTCGCATACTCTGCATCAGCGGTAGCAACAGCCTCCTTATTTTGTGTCTCCTCATCTTCCTGTGCCTTCTTTCTAGCTGCTCGCTCTTCAGCCTCCTTCTTACGACGCTCGGCTTGAGCGCCTGCTAATGCCCGTGCTTTATCCTGAGCCGCTTGAACTGCTTCTGACTGACTCCTGCGTGTATGCGCGCGAAGTGCTCGTGCTTTTGCCAGCCTATCCGCATCGAGTGCTTTTCTGGGTTTCTCATTCGTCCGGTCTCGCTTAAGAGTTGTTCGTGCTCCTTCGAGCCTTCCCGCGAAATCCCTATCGAACTTCTCCTTCTCAACCGCTCTGACCTTTTCCTCCTGAAGATGCTTCTTAACAGAAGCTTCGTCTGAAGCGGGTAGAGGTACTGTTTTGGGTGGGGGGATTTGTGGCTTCACATTGCCCTCACGTTTCCTCTTCTCGTTTTCCGCTACTCGTTTTGCCTCCTTGGCCTCGAAATCTGCTTGTGTCTTCCGCTTTCGTATAATCATTGCCTTCTCTTCAGAAACCGACATATTCTTGAACTCTTCGGCCTCCTCCATTTCCCGCTCAGCGACCAATTTGTCCACCTCGTCCTTATCCCGCTTGTTTTGGGCTCCCTCGAGGGCCTCCTTGATGGCCTGGTCTTCGCTATCCTTAATATCTTTCAAACGCTTGGCATTAGGTGGCTCATATGCATTATTTTCTAGTTTTCTCTTGTTTGTGCGAGCGGCGTTCGCAGCGGTCACAGCCCTCCTCGCGTTGTTCGCATATTTTATAAGGCGGGTTTCGATGCCCCTAGTGTGGGCTTCTATGGCAGGCCGATTTATCAGCCATTTGTTCTCCCGGTCCTGCAGTTGCACCCATGTCAACCCTCCCAGTACGACAGTCTGATCCGTTGGATCGCGGTATTCATCGGGCAAGCCTCCCCAAGCCGTCTCTTCGGTTGGATCTACCATCTCGGCTGCGTAGAAAGGATCGTTCTGTTCAAGGCATTTCAAATAAACCCATCTGAGTTCCTCGGCTTTGTTGTTAAATTCGGGAATGGGCTCGTCGTCTCCAGTCACCGAAGCAGGGGGCATTAGTAGTGTCACAACTGGCGTCGTCCTTTTCCAGATGACCCATTGGTCATCCGGATCTTCCTCATCATCATCATTATTTTTGAGATATTCTAATATCTTTTGGCCCCATACTGCGCCCGGCTGGGCTGCAACATTCTTCCATCCTGGAAGACTTCTCAACTGCTCCCACCCCCCTGAGAAATCAATGTGAGCTGGTTGACCAGCATATTGTCTGCCGTCAGTCCCCCACCAGAAACTTATCTGGCCTCCATGGGTCTCTATGACTGCAAATAGAGGCAGTGGACCAGCTATTTCCCCTCTAGCTACTCTCACCCCGTTGATTACTAGCGTTCTTCCGTCTAAATTAGCTGCAAAATAACGATTTCTATATTCAGAGTCATGTCTAATATCGGTTTCCCAGAGGCGTTTATCGGTTTCGAGAAATGTTGGAGCTTCTTCGATTCTTGATGGATAAGTGCGAGAAGGGTTGTCTCGCAATTCTCGTTGTGCATCAGTCACAAACCATGGATCTTTCTCATCCATGATCCTGTACTTTTTAGGACTTTCTCTAGACCACTGAATTATTCTAGATTGAGGCAGTTGATCTGGGCCGGGAATCTCGTTTGTGACCCAATCATCATAAAGTGACCGGTCCAGTGCCTTTATGCGGCGGATGTCAAGAGGAAATATAGCTTTGTTGTGGATCTTCTCGTTGTCACGATCTCCGTATAGCTTCTTAGTGAATTCGTCGATGGGTTGATTAGACTCAACACCTTCCACAGGTGCTGTTGGCATGTTGAAGATAGTTCCAGTCACGCCATCCCATTTCTTCTCCTTCCAGTATGCGGCAGTACAAGAGTTGGTAGCTACAGAGCCTCGATATTGAGTCAATGGTCTTAGTAACTATCACACATATCATCAGCTCACATCTATATATTAATTGCATGGCGGAACTTACCTGATAGGGAGCCCTCCCACAATCAACGCCACCATCAACTTCTAACGTTGTAGTCTTTAGAAAGTCTTCGATGTCCTCATCCAAATCGATCTTCACCTTCTTTTCCCCAACTCTTCGAGGCCTCCAAACCGAATTTTCCACTAGATCATATGGATCTTCCTCTATGTTAGATGTGGGCTCTTGATACCATGCATTGAGATTCTTTAAAGCAAAGAACCCGCCACTAGATCCATCTCTCTCGATAGACAATGGCTGTGGCACAGCTGTAGCCTTTGGTGTTTCTGCATCTTCAAATTCGTCATCTGATTCCTCGGTGTACTTATAATAGATCTCCGTGTTAGGCTTAGGTACTAGTGTTGCGTTGATGACTTTGAGATTAAAGGCGTCCCACTGGGGCTTGGGGTCTCTGTCTCTTCTAGGCTTTGTTGAATTATCTTTTTGCCACCTGGTGAGGGCCACAGCATAATTGACATAACCAGAACCCGGACCTCTATGTGCGTATAGCTTGAAGTTGTCTTCTAGATCCTGGCTTTCGGCGGTGTTGTTGTACAATTGCTTTATTAATTTTTTGGCTTCGGATTCTGTCATGTCGATCTGAGGAGAGGGAAGCATATTCTTCATAATTACCAAAGTCTTCTTCACTTTGCGATGTTTCCTTTGATAGGAAAGCATTTTCGGCGGATTGGCGGGATTGAGGCCAGCTCCAACAGTCTGGAACCAGTTAAGCTCAGCTATGGAGAATGCGACATGTCCAGCTCCCCAAGGCCTGTTCTTGACAACTAGTCGTTTAAGCTCACGCCCTGCTGCTGCACCATTTGCGGCTATCGCATTGTTGATAGCAACGGCTTCGTCCGTCTGTATCAGCATGTTCTTAAATTGGTTCCAATCGGGATAAGATTCCATGGCGAAGTCCCATTTCAGCTGCGCCTCACTGAAATCCACATATCCGGGTCCTTTATCTCGATTCTCCTTGAACTTGGCTTGAAGTTCTCTGCGTTTCCTGTCGTCGGTCCAGGTAATATTTTCGTTATTAATGACGTATTTTTCAGCAACTGCTTCTGTTCTTTCCTTGTCCCTGGCTTTTCTTGTTCTGAGCGGTCTTGTTTGGTCCGGTGTGGCTAGTTTCCATGCCTCCCATTCTTTAATTGCCTTAGCAATCCAGAGAGGGTCTTGACGTCCTTCGATATAATGGTTATTCCATATATCCCAAGCTCGCTTCCAGCTCTCCCACACTTCTCTCCCGTTGCCTACGGATTCCCCCGGGCCCCTTTTCACTGCATATTGACCCTCTCCGAGAAGGAAATCATGAAGGTCCTTGACAGTTTGTGGGTTAAGATTATCCGCGAGTGGAGAGGGAATCCTCGTTTGGGGAATCTGTACTACTGGCACTTTTCCAAGTCTTGCAGCGCGATCTTTGACTACAGCGCTTTCGAAGAATGGGCCGAAGTTATAGTCGACTCTTCGTTTTGACTGGAGAGCATGGAAGGTCGCCTTCCTCGTAGTCTTTAAGGGGGGTACAGGCGCTTGCATGACCGCGACTTGGCGAGGTTTTGGAGCTCAATGGCTGATAGAGTTGAAACTCTATGATTTTTTCGCAGCTCAAAATGGGCGAGAATTTGGACTTAGGATAGATAGGTGGTGTTTTGCAAAATTGTTCCAGAAAAACAATTGACGAAGTGAAAGAGGACCGAGTGTTTTCCTGTCTGAATTGTTTACTCTTGAAGAGGGAAATGAGATAGTGTCTAGGAATGAGGAAAATATATAAGGAATTCAGCCATAATGAAGAATGCACTACAACTTTGTAGCAGCTCAATATTCATGTCAAAAGTTCCAATGCTTTCAATTTACATTACGGGATTCGCTTTCGTTGAAGTAATTGAATTGATATTTGATAGATTCCTACAGATCCATTTTGCTTCCTTCACGATCCCATCATTGCTCGTGATTCCTCTAAAACCGAGGGGAAATGTGAGACATGGAACATTACAGGATGAGTTCGGAAGAGTGGAAACGCCAACCGAGAGATAAATACTACCCGGAGAATGGAATTATAGCCAGTGTCTTGCTAAACTGGCAAGCCCCATTTGTTATAATTCCACACTATCCGTGTATCGATCCATAACGTCGAAAACTAGATGATTGTCCACCTCACAGTCCTCCATGCCAGGTAAACATCCTAATTCTTCGCTGATTATAGAAGGATCTCCTCCAGTCACCGTGGTAATCATGTCTGTCGCATAAACACAGCTGTTGATATTGGAACCAGTAGTGGTCGTAGGTATATATAACGAAGATCTTTGTTCGTGCGTGCAGGGCTGTAGATATTGTTGTGCGGCTGATAGATGGCTTGAGGAATTGCTATATGAGGATAGATTTGATAGAGATAATTGCAGATCGAAATCAAATGGTTGTGGTGTATGCCGCGATGGATCTGACGCAGGACTAAGATTTCGAGGTAAAGCTAACGGAGCCAATCTCTGATGGCGAACTCCGCGATTCGAATCATGACCTAGACTCACAACACTTGGGGTCCGACTAGCTGTGGTGCTAGGAGTCATAAATTGATGTGTTGAAGATGCCGCCTTTCTCGTTGGCTGCAGAGTCCCGTAACGCCGTCGACCATTGACATTTCGTGAAGTTTGTACCGAGTCCCATACTGAAGTACCAATGCTGGCCGAACTACCCCGACTTTCATTTCCTCCTGCCATCCCAGAATTCACCGTTCCATCCGCGCAGTAGACTTTCCGTGTCTGTAACTGCTCCAAAATCTGAACCGCACTGCTATTGCTGCCGTATTGCCCCATCATTATATCGTTCGTCGGACTCGATTGCAGATACGCATCAATAGCATTGTCCCCGACGCCATGTTGAGCTAACAGGCTTCTCAGCTTCTTATTCTCATCTGCGACTCGTCTTGCAGCCATCTGGATCTCGGATGATGCTTCGATCCCTTGGAGCTCGCACTGTCGCAACCTGGCTTCTAGTTCCTGAAGGTATTCTTTCCTGCGCGCCCGAGAGCGTCTCTGGTTGTCGCGTATTCGCGCGAGATTCGCTTTCTCCTTTGGCATAGTTAATATGGTGTCTTTGAGAGAGCGCGAGACATCCATAATCGCGCCAAGGAGTGCTAAGGAAGCTGGCGGTATAATATAAAACCTCAAAACCTCGAAGCCTCAACGTGAAGATAAATGGAGGGGAAAAGCGGGGGGCCTACCGAGGCCGTAGACATAATGACGGACAAGGCTTATAAGCCGCTGAAAAGAGTACACAGCAATGGGTGCAACTAAAGTCGAGAAAGATGGATGCAGGTGATAGAAGTGGAGTGACGACTCTGTAGTCAATCGTTCGAGGATGGATAATTTCGCAGGCTCCCTGAAGTGTGCTCTCCTTTACGGGAAAGACAAAGCGTAACCTTAGGAGAGATATCGATTGGTTGCTGTTAATGTTTATGAGAGGGGGTAGAGTAGTAAAAGAAAGTAAAAATAAAGATTGCTTTGTAAAGCCATGTATTATCCACTCGCTCAAACGTTTATCAAAATTGTCAATTCCACTCCGCTTGTTTCACCAGTGGTCGTCAGAATTCATCCACCGCTAAGTAAATTTAGCGAGAAATGCATTTTTCTAAATAACTACTATTTGAGCACTTTAATGGGCTCCCCATTTGTTTCTGCCATTAATTCACATCGTCTAGGCATATTCATAATGCGAGATCGCACTTCCTCTATTATAATTTTACTTCACTCGTGAAGAGGTATTATAATAGCCGTAACTTTTTTTTCATCAAATTTCGCCTATTTGGTTACACATACTAAAAACCCCACCGAGTATTTCGATCAGCTATCCTCAAGGATTTCACTTTTGTAATGCCTAGCCATCTATCTGCCCGAAGTACGCTTTCCGCTCTGTGGAAAGTATAGGCTGTGCAAACAGCAAGCGATTGATATGTCGGAAAAAACTGCAGGAGATGGGGGTGGTAGACTTCGTCAAATCCACTGTGGACCCAAGGTGCAAACAGTGTAAGGTCCCCTCAATGTTTCAATTTGTATATCAAATGACACAATGCAGCTTTGCCATCCTACCTGGCCTTGGCACACTGCTTCCTGAGGAATGGAGCGATCATAGTGGTGGTCTCTGGTTGAAGTCCATCAAGACCGAGTCTGCGCGAGATGCGGGGATATTTGCCTTTCGAAACGAACTGGTGATGAATGATGGTAACTTCAAATGGAATCAGATTGAAAAGCAGGGTGCAGCCTTTCTTAGTGCACTACACTGCCTAATCCATGACAACGACGTATGTTCACAACATTCTGCGCTATGTCTAGTTGAGACACTACAGCTAATGCGAGGTACTCATTATCGAAGTTAGAACAATGCCCTCTTGTGATATTTGCTCATAGTACTGGTGGTATAATCTTAAAGAGAGTATGTCCCCCTGCTGTCGTTGACCCGACTGAGCTAACGAGCAACGTGGAAGGCACTCTGCATCGCCTATGAGGATCCAACCCGTTTTAGCGTAATTCTGCGCAATTTGTCATCTGTTGTCTTCTTGTCGAGTCCTCATCTTAGGAAGGCAACCTCTGAAGAATGCAAGACCCTTCTTAAAGTTTTGAAGGCCTTCTCTAAAGCGAAGGCTAAGATCAAACTAACCCCCGATCTGATCATTGGACTCTCGAAAGATGCTTCACGCTTCGAACACATCGCGGACCAGATTCCAATCATATCCTCATACGAAACCCTGAAGACACTATCACCAGTTGGAAACTTCTTTGCCCCTAAAAGCCTAGTCAGTACTATTTCAATCCTTGGGCAATGTGAATCAAGTATTTACTATTAGGAAGCTTGTCGGTGAAGAATCCGCAAGGATTGGGCTAAAAAAGGAGTGCGTGCTGGGCATCGACGGAGACCATAACGGCACATGCTGCCTTCAAAGTGATGGGGAGCCTCTGAAACAGATATCAGCATTCGTCGAGAGTTCAACAAAAGCTACGAGAGAAAAAATGAAGATTACTGACCTATGTAAGCCAAGCTGGCAGTCTTTAATAATTTGAAATACGCTCATCTCTTTCTCTAGCTGTGGAGCCTTGGAAATTGGAGCAATCTATCTTTGACGGTGGTATAGATCTCTCTCGCGATGAAGTGAGTCATGGTTAGTAGTATCGGATCGCCTTTAGTATTAGTGTATCAGGGTTAACACATCCCCTAGATGATGCAAAGTCACTTGATCCTGATCTGTTGTCGTCAACGTTACCAAATACTAGCGAGGGTACAGCAGGCTCTACAGCACCGAGCTTCCAGATGGTTCCAATGCTGACTGACTTCTCCACTGTACGCCTCGATCCTCAGCTACCTTGCTATATAATGGATCATAGCCAGAATCCTTACTTCTCCAGCCGCGAAGACGTGTTAACTACTCTACATACAGCACTTGTGGCAACACGAGATTCTTTGTCAGCCTCCTCGGACGCATCTGAAGACGGAGTCCAACTCAGAACCTTTGCGATCTCGGGTCCGGGCGGCATGGGGAAAACCCAGGTAGCCATCGAGTTTGTCCACAGATGCAAAGACCAATTCGACGCTGTATTTTGGATCCATGCTGCTGACCCCTTGAAAATCGCCGCTGATTTTACTCGCTGTGCGGTTGCACTAGGATTGGTCCCTCAAGGCTCACTTGATGTCATGGACCAAATCTTAACGAGAGATCTTCTTCTAGGCTGGTTGGCTAATCCAGTTAAGTCGTACCAACAACGAGAAGACTCAACACCCGAAGACGCTTCATGGCTATTGATATTCGATAACGTTGACGACCCAGACATATTGGACAATTATTGGCCGGCCGACTGCGCAGGATCAGTCCTCATCACGAGTCGTGATCCGATCGTGGAGTCCCATCACTATTCAAGCAACGGAGGTATGGCCCTGCCCAGACTCGAGATATCCGACGCTACAAAGCTTCTACTTAAAATGACGGGGCTCAAGAGGAATAATTCTCCAGATAGTCACCGTGCAGAAGCAGTTGCCAAGACACTCGATTGCTTTCCTTTGGCCATATCACAGATGGCTGGGGTGATCGTGCGCCAGGAGTTGACATTCTCGGAGTTTCTGCAGAGCTATGAGAAGGACAGCGCCCGAGCTGATCTTCTAGATCTCAACATCGGCCCTAGGAAGACTCGCGCGGGCTATGAGCATACTGTCGCCTCTGTCTGGGCCCTCGAAAACCTTAAAGATAGCTCTGTTTTACTTGATGTCTTGTCCCTACTTGATCCAGATGGAATACCAGAGTATATTCTGGAGGCTAATCCAGCGGGCAAACAATTCCAAGGATATCCCAGCGATGCTTCACAATACCACCAAGCTCGCACGGAACTTTCGAAGTCATCGCTGATAAGCCGAGACAAGTTCACAAAGCGGGTTGGGATCCATCGACTATTGCAAGATGCTGCTAGAGCCAAGATGTCTGAAGGTCAATTCAACGCAATTTTCAGTTTATCCCTGAGTCTTGTTTCAGAGGTTTGGCCGTACGAGGGTTTCAGTTTCGGAAATGAAATGTATCGCTGGGAGCGTTGCGAAGAACTCTTTCCGCATGTACGACGACTTCACGCTCATGCGGAACGCTTCAGACCTCCTACAAAGCTTTCTAAAAAGCATCTGGACGGACCAAAGCTTTTGCTTGATGCTGCCTGGTAAGTCTTCGATTCCAAAAAGGAAGACCCCGATTTTCATGGAGTACACTACTAAATTTGAGAATAGGAACTGCATTATGCGTGCAAACTATGCAGAGACTCTACCGCTGCTTGATTGGGCACGTTCAATGTGTGAAGCACTGCAGCGTGGTCTGTCTTCCGATCCTACGCCAGATATGCAGCTCAACAAAGAACTCCAGAATCTCAGACGACTAGGCTATTACTACCGGGGAGCTCGCACTATGCACACAAATGAGCCGAAAGTGACACTGGACAATCTCGATATATTTAACAAACTTATTCATGCCGAGTATGGTGAAACGGTCGCCGGTGGCACAGACCAGAGCGTAGGTGTTGCGTGGAATGAGCTTGGAAATGCAGCTCTACAAAACAACGACGTCAAACGGGCGAAAGACTGCTTTCTGAAGTCGATCGATGCATTGAGCAAGCTTGATGGGGCAAAGGCCATCTCAATCTCGATGCCTCTTGTGAACTTAGGCTTTGCTTACTGGTGCCAGCACCGACTTCCCGAGGCCGAGGCGACGTTCAAACGCGCACTGCAAGATCGTGAGAAGGAATACGGAGCTGATGATAAGACATCTTTTGTGTGAGTTTATAAAATACCTGCTGACAATCACTGACCACAACTTGCGATAGTACAGGGAAGCTCCTACTAGGCTATGGCAATGTCAAGTTTTCTCAGGGCGAATTCGACGAGAGTGCGACGTTGCACCAGCGATGTTTGCAGCAATACAAATCGACGATTGGACCTAACCACCACCGAACCGCCGACGGGTGTGTGAAAGTAGCTGATCACTACGTAAGAGCCCAGAAGCTGGATGCAGCATTGTAGGTGCCCTCATGAGTACCAAGAGGCCTAGAGTTAATGTCATAACTAGGAAACTCCTCGACCAGGCTTTAAAGATATACAGCCCCGACCATTTTATATCCGAGCTTGCTAGAGCACACTACAAGAGAGCTAGAGTGCTAAGTATGCTTCATAAAAGCATCGACGCTACTCGTGACAGTCAAAAGGCTTTTGAACTCTATAGGCGTATGTGTCCTCAAGACTTAAGGCCATACGAAGAACTTACGAATGATGACTTTGACAAGAATATCATGTTCTGGTCGAGATAAGGCAGAGCAGTGACATGGACGGCTTGCTTTGTCTGTTTGCTTTTCCAGCGTTTGTTAGGATGGTATGGTTTCATGGAGGAAGGTTGCAACTTGGTTTGTTCAAGTGTGTCAAAGCGAATATATCAGTGGAGCTTCGTGGATGTCGTGATGCTGAGAAAATGAGAGAGATGTTTATGAGAAGTGTGCGTGAACTACAAAAGCTCTAGGCTTCACTTGAAGATTTCCAATATATCCATATTCGTATTTTAGTATGATTTTTCTTATTTTAATCAATGTTGCGTCCTCATCTAGCTCCCACGCGGTGCGTTTAGTCTGACGCCGCACCGCTATCAAGCTCATTAAATGGCAGCTTCAGATTGATCTACGCCAACCACCGACCCTGATGTGAGTAGATTGCCGAAGTCACAACTTATGCTTCCGAGTCCACAGCCTGGATCAAGGAGTTTATCACTGGGTTGAAGGTAAGGGAAGAGATAAGCTGCAGAGTTTCGGGCAGTACGTCTTGCGAAGTGATCGTGTCTTTCCTTGGATTAACTCAAAATATAAGTAACTATGGAAGACATTGGGTAGCTTAAAAAAGTAGACCTTTTGATGATATAAATGTATAGATATTAGTAGGTGAAAGGAAGGCTATGTTTAAACGCTACATACATAATGCAAGTTGTTTACCAGGAGAGAAATTGCATAATATATTCTGGATCAGAAGTCAAAGGATAACAGTGTTGGCTCGGGATCCGGATGGACCTATCGTGGCGGGAGAGAGCGGGAGAGCCTCTTAGTAAATTCTGTGTTTGGTTACACAAGACTAAAAATCCCACCGGGTATAAGTATCATCCGCGCCACCTTATCACGCGTTTTGGGATGCATCTATTTTGACCTTTGAATGTACTCAACAAGCCAATAACCTTAATCTTACCTTACAACTTCCCTTAACTCAGCTCAACCTACTTACTACCTTACCTAGGTAAATAAGTGAGAAGGTAAGGAGCCCTTCACGCTACCGCCGGCCATGGTTACCACTTCAGCTCAGCCTCACATCAACATGGACCAAGGGGAATTTGAACCACGATTCCGGGACTTCAGTGTTGGTGAGGCGAGCTACCGGATTTGCGTGACCGATCAGGTATAATACAATCCCCTCCGTTGGCCTATGAATCCGATTAGGAGCTCACCTTGTCTAGGCCGCTCTCCCAATCTTGTCTACAAGCAATGGTTTGGCAACCGTCTTCTGCGTGAGCAACGAAGACAGGAGAATCCTTCATGCACAGTGGTTCAAAAGCAAGATCGACCTCTACAAGAGTCGTGACGATGTGTTCCGCGAATGCTTCTTAACAACAATCATTCTTTACGGGGTCAACAAAGCAGACATCATTGTTCCCTCAACTGCGTGGGACTTCCTTAGAACCGTCGGTACTACCTCGATTAGCTGCATCTTGGATGTCAATACTTGTCAAATTGCTCCTGGTCCGTGTGCCATAGTCCGGGGAACAATACAGGAAGTTTGGAGGCTCTATGAAGACACAAATGGCTGCTTTTTAACTGCCCTTCAGCCTTATGAGACGCAGCCCTTTGTTCAACTAAATGCTCCAATCACCCCAGGTGGATGCTTGACCATAGCTGTACCATCTCGACTTAGATTTCGCCCTTCACCAGAGATGCCGTTGGCTGGTTTGCGTATCGCTGTGAAAGACAACCTGGATCTGAAGGGTCTGAAAACATCACTTTGCAACAAGGCGTATTACGATTTGTATCCACCGAGAGACAAAACTGCAACGTGTATCCAGCAACTGGTAGATGCCGGAGCAGTTGTGCTGGGCAAAACCAAACTCAATAGCTTCGGGTGCTGGGAAGAACCTACCGAGTACATTGACTTCCAAGCACCGTTCAATCCTAGGGCGGACGGGTATCAGTCCCCAGGTGGAAGCAGTAGTGGAAGCGGCGCGGCTATAGGTGCTTATGATTGGATTGACGTTACAATTGGGTCTGATAGTAAGCCACCCAGATTTAAGATCGTGGAGCAACTGCTAAAATATGTAGCCGGAGGAAGTATTGCGAGACCCGGATTATGGAATGCGTGTTTTGCATTGCGTCCTAGCTCAGGTCTTGTGCCAGTTGAAGGCCTAGTCACAAGCATTAAGTAGGGCCAGAAAGCATGATAAAAGGTCGCTCTTTCTGACATCTGCAGGGCTTTCGATATACCCGGTTTGCTTGGACGAGATCTGAACCAGTGTAAAGACTTCATCACCCATTGGTATACTTCGAAGCAATCGGTGAGAACAGATGTGAGTATTCTTGATATATGACTTAGGATAGTTCTCATGTTCCTTCTTAGGCATTCACCCGTATTGTTTGGGCTAGCGATTTTTGGGATTGGTGCGGACCTGACTCTTACAGACTTGCAGAGTCTTTTGTCAAGGATTTAGAAGCAGTCCTAGGATTGAAGCATGAGAAGGTATCCTTTCGAGAGAAATGGGCGAGCTCCTGTCCGGATGTCGCAAGTGGAGCGTCGCTGGATGATTACACAATAGCTGTATACTTCCCATCTCCTTCAAAGAAATACTCCGTTAACTCTAGAGTAGCCAGCAGACGATGTGTGGTACGAAGACTACCATAATCACGACAAGTTCCGCTCAGATTACTGGGAAACATATCAAAAGGCACCCTACGTCAGCCTAGCTGTGCGTAGTGGCTGGTGAGCTTTTCCTTTATAGTTACAAGTGGATATTCTGCTGAAAGTCTGCTCAGGGACTATGCAAAAACAGTTACAAAGGCATCTTATAATGAGGCTATAAAAAGGCTTGAAGTATTTCGTTATTGGTTTGCAGAACACATCATGAATGAAGGCTCGGATCACACACTGTTGATGATACCAGTAGAGGACATGGCGCCTCGGTATCGAGATGAGTTCATGAAGTACCAATTCCAATTCACTTGACTAACTTCTGCTGACAGTGTACAGCCCTGTGAGAGGACATCCTGGCGTCTGTGCTCTTCTGCTGGCACCCGTCATCAAAGCCCCACAGCTTGTGGTGCCTAGTGAGCTTATCATATATTTCACAATTTAGGACGTGGCTAACAAGCACAGTTGGCGAGATTCCGTATACTTCGAAAGTGAGCGAGCGTGAAGAGCTACTGCCATTCGCGGTTGGTCTACTCGGCCTGCCAGGTATGCATCTTGAAGCTCGGCTGACCATGTTGTACATCTAACTAACAATCTCTACAAGGGAGTGACATGCAGCTTGTGGATACCGTGTTAAATTGCTTGGCTTCGGCCAAGCGGCCTACACGCTTGCTTACAGGAACCTCAGCCTTTACAAGTAAGCTAGCCAGCCCCATCCATTCACTACAAACTAACGGCTTGCAGAGTAGAATCTTCGAGACCCCGGAGGTGTTGGAATTACAACCTTTTTTTCCTCCTTGCCTGGCTTCCAATCTTTCTCCTTAAAAAATAACAACTGCTGGGATAAATGTCATATGATTGACTAACCATATTCGGCTAGTAGGCGAGCCGCAAAGCTATTAATGCTATACTGCATGCCCAAGATATGCCTTTGCTTGCTCGCATCGCTAGTGGAAGTTCTAATTATGTAGCTATTAATAGGCTCTATGAGATAAATTAAAAATTTCTGCCAACTTTTCTATCAATCTTTCTATTAACTAACTAATTAACTAACTAAAAAGTGTGACGATTTGGGCCCTTATTGAACGCATTCAATAAGGGGTTACCTTACTGACCATATCTGTAAAGCGTTCCCTAGTGAACGTGTTCATCCACCACAGTAAACCTCAAAACCCAAGAGGTATGAAGTAAAATTATAATGGAGGAAGTGCGATCTCGTATTCTGGATATGCCTAGACCATATATATTAATGGTAGAAACAAATGCGGGGGGCAATTAAGAGTGCTCAATGATAGTTATTTAAATTTAGCGGTGGATGAATTCTGACGACCATGGTGCTTCAGTGCAGACCATCGGCGAGCATCCAACCGATAAACAGCAGCTTCCGAACGAAATGAGGCATAAAATCGCGATGCTAGACATAGCTGGAAAGTCCCAAAACGAAATTGTAGTCGACAAGCTTCAACAGAAGGAAGATAATCAAAGGGCTACCCGATAGGCATATCCAGGTTGTCGTGGATAATGCTCCAGCTCACAGATCAAAGCATACGGGTAGAATTCTCAATTTGCTCGAAATCTCGAGAATCGCATGGCTACTACAATTAACCCGACTTAAACCCTATTGCGCATTGTTGAGACTATATACAGGCTCAATTAAAGAAGAGAAAGCGTATACTAAAGACCGATGAGGAGGTCATCACGAGATCAATGGCATCTTCATTAAGCACAATTCCGAAATGGAGGCCAGGCCGGATTGGACAAGAAGATGACACAATTTCTTACAATATCGCATGGATGCGAAAGCCTTGAAGGAGCATCCTGCCAAGACACACGCTCTCATTAGTCTTGCCTTGAACTTGGCCAACCTCCTCGCCTCTGTCAGCTCTCCATACACCCTTCCACAGCGACCCCAATCGTGGAGCAGTTAATTACCAAACTCCTCCCAACCCCCGGCAAATGGGCTTTGATGTCTTGCAGGGTGGTCACAAGCTTGGGAAACAAGCCTATCTGCTTACAAACATTCCGGCTGAGAAGGAAGAAGAATGGAAGAAACAGTCTGGGTATACGCAAGCCTCCCGTCAAGAAGAAGAGGCTGCGAAACTGGAGAAGGCAACTGATAAGGCGAGAGACAAAGAGAGAAAGAAGGCTAAGAAGGTAGCTGCTAAGGCGGCTACTAGAAGTTCTGAGAGTGCTGCATCAGATTGGTCAATCTCTCTCACTATTTAATGGTTGAGGGAATGGAGTCTTCAGTCTGACTTGATTGCAAAAAATGAAACTTCACACTTTTCGGATTCTACGAGCATTTTAGCACTTCTGAAAAAAGGTTTGACTTTTTCTACACAATTTCAGTCTTTCGATAACTCAGATGTCGCTTCTTTAAAGAGCAAAAGCTAAATTTTATAATTATCCAATTATCAATCCATTCCGCGCTCTACTTTTTGGTTCCTTTTTCACAGCTCCCTATCGCATCCCCTTGTCCCTAGGTTATCTTTTCTCGTGGCCCTAATCTTCCGTAGGTATTTATACTATAATAGTTTTTTTTTTATCCCCCTTTTCCGTGCGCTGCCGCAACATTCCGGTCATCTGTTAATTCTCGTGGCCCCAATTGAAATCCAATATGGCGACGCATGAGACGGGAAGAGACCGCATAACCATCTGTGATCATTCGTTCACCGAATACCGCTTTCAACCCGATGTGCATCCGCTCCTTCAAATGTCACCTTGTGCAATACAAGAACAGGGTTGCTGTAGGCCAGTTATCCCACAAGTTGTGCCACGCCATCCTTCAGGTATCATCAGCCTACCTTTAAGACGAATAGCTTTGTTTGTTAGACCTGCCAGTTCTTGTTCATTCTAACATTCTGACCTAGATGTCTGGAAACATGTCTGTCACCAGCTCCATTTCGTTCCTTTCCCGTCAAGACGGCTTTCATGATTTTGAGAAGCCTTACTCCCTCAAGTTTCCCCCTCCTGAAGGTCTTGCAAAGACCAACATCAAAGGTCTCACGAGCGATCAACACATTGAAGATGTTCGGGGTCAAGAGGGGAGGTTCACCATGAAGGACCATGGATTTGCTATTATTCCGTTCCAGAGCAAGTTGGACTACGAAGACTTTGGCGATGAGAATAAGATCGTTACCCTATACTTTCCGCAAGTCGCCGATATGCTGCAACGTATATTAGGTGCTTCACGCGTACAAATCTTCGAACATTTGGTACTTATAGTCCCGAAAAGCCTACTACACTTCTAGAGTTCGCGCGGCTAAAGTGTCAAAGGTCCGCAGGCGGCATATCAGCTTCCCTATTGCTACAGGCAAGCCTTATGATCATTATCAGCCTACTACCACGGCTCATATTGGTGCATTACACATTTCATCTCCTTGGCAGCAAGGACAACATTGCTGATGTTTCTCTGCAGACGTTTCAAAGGAATGGGCACCCATAATGGCTGGTAGGCTGAATCACAGAGCCGGAATTCACAAGCTGCCGAGCCAGAAATACCAGTTCATCAAGTGAGTGTTCTTCCAAGATATGTGGCCTTTCCTCGTCGCTGTAAAGTCTCTCCTGATATTTCCGGTCCCAGCGTTTGGAAACCTATACGAGGCCCTGTCAAAGATTGGCCACTCGCATTGTGTGACCCCACGACCGTGGACCAGAATGCTACCATTAGTGGCGACGTTGTGTTTGAAGATGTCCAGCTCGAGAACACACTACTCTATCAGAGTCCGGAGCAAAAGTGGTACTATATCAGCGACCAGCAGCCATCTGAAGCATGGGTATTTGTTCAAGGAGACAATCTTTCTGCAGGGAAAAATCTTAGTGAGTCGTGCTGTCGTCGTTGTTGTGAAGGTCTTAACATAGTGGACAGGCGTTCCGCACACGTCGTTCTTCAACCGAAACAGCAAGCCAGACGATCAGCCACGTGAAAGTATCGAGGTCAGAGCATTAGTGTTTTATGATTAGTTCCGTGCAGAGACATATAGACGAGTCAGTGGCAAAGATTTTCAGAGTCTCTTTATCATGCACCTGTCTGTCTTACTGCAGAAATTTACATGTATTGAAAGTATATCATTCAAATAATCTCATCAAGTACCATGTTCAAAATGTACCAAAAGACCACATACGAACCCCACCATTCAGTAAACGAGTGTGCCAGATTACTCCACGACAGAATCTCACAGTCCTTCGTTCTTCCCAATTTCACTACCATTGTGCAATTGCGTCTCTCCCCTTCACACCCAGGTACCTCCACTATATCTGCTTTCCCATCGGAGACATCAAAGATCCGCCTTCATCGCTGCTGTAGAAAGCTCATTTTTATCTGCAGTTAGTTAGAACAAGACCAAGGATTATCGTTTGAGCTGTTACCCTTCTTAATAGCTCCTGTATCAAATAAGATGGACAAGTTGAACTCGCCTGCTGTGCCAGGATTTTCGCAGCTCATGGTTTGCCCCTGGGCATAATTGTATGTGATGCCATTCGCCGTGCGCTGTTCCTTCTCAAATTTGGCATGGAATTCCTTCCATGGTTGGCGTTTTGTTGTCTGAATGGGCTCCATTTCTGCTGCGATGATGTAGTGTTGGAGTGATGTCTTCCGATCGTGATTGTGAGAAGCGGAAATTCTCTAGAAAGCCGTGCGGTGGATAGTAGAGGAGAACAGAAGATATGGAGGCGATAATAGTCCTCCAGGTGACACTTATGAGTGAGTGAGTTGGCTAAATGTAACGGCCCTAATTGGTAGCTCAAAGCCTTATGCATTGATCATCAGAGGCTTGCTCGTGTAACAAAACCAAGGGTCTAGGGCCTCGAGATCGTCCAGAGAAACCCGGTCCAAGACACCTTCATTGGAGGGCAATGCCGCGTTCAATATCACCCGCAATATGAGGTGCTACAGCATGAAGCCATTCAATAGTTCTAAGCAACCTGATCACTCGCCTCCAGCAGCCTATAGGCCGAGGAAAGTGCTGGTAGTGGATTAGTCCCCCTTTGGGATAGTAGTTCCATGCGTTGTCACCAATTCTTCACTTAAAGGGCATCAAAGATATCTGCAACGTCCCGCCTAGACTTCCTCGGCAAGCCGCAGCCTCGAATGACAATTTTAGACTCAGGTGACTGGATGAAATGATGGAGGCAATCAAGACATTTGCAATTACACCTAGAAATCAGCGAAAGGTTCGATGAGACATTGAGGTGAGGCTTGGTCAAAGCTACCAATGAGAATGGCAGACTCGTTGTGAATCTAGTCAATGGCGAGAGGCGAATATATTGAGGGCATGAATAAAAACGTATTGTAGATTTTAGCAATATTTAAAATTACCTTACGAGTATAATTTTATATATACACTTGTGTGATGTTTATACTGAAAAAAATATAAATTATAGATAATTATAAGTAGCCTTTTATAGTGGCTTATTTTGATTTATATAATATTAAATAATGCCCAAAACCTACTATTGCAACTCGTGAATATTTCCCGACTCCTAGATACTTTCAACAAGTTGTGGTTGCTTTTAAAGCAGTTTTCGTCTACTGAAAGCTCACTTTCTGCTATGAACAGCGATGAGTGCAACTACCAATCTTACATCGATCTCAGTACACACCAATGTGCTCCCCAGAGAAAATCAGCACTCAAAAGGTGTGTAACTGCACTTAAATCAAGAATCTAAGCTAATCACGTCAATAGTCACAGCACAGCAGTATGTGAATGCTGTTATTGCACATAGCATTCGAACTACATCGAGTTCTTTGTATCCTGGCCACAATTTCCAGGACCTCGCGCTTGCCTTCCGAAGAAGCCTTGAAAACTCCCGCACAGAGCTACGAAAGTCAACTGCGTTGCTATATACCCTTCGAAGTTCGGGTCGGGAGAAAAGAGGACTGGACCGAGTGCAGGATGCTGTTGCAATACTGCAATCCGACGAGGAGCTAGTGTTACCACATATAATCTTCATGAAAGGGTACCCTTCTCCGGAGTGGCTAGTTGAGTTGGGTTCGCTTTGTCGCACCGACCCAGAGTTCTTCAACTCCCATCTCAGATTCCGATGGCGTCGGGATTACTACTCGTACCCATCTGTATCGTCTGCATCGGAACAAATCGTTAGACTTCGCTTCACCACTATTGGGTCGCGAGATACAAAGAGTTATCACTCCGATCAAAGGAATGTTGATGAGCTACGTTTGAGCAGCATGAGGGCAATGGAAGAATACCTAGGCCACCTTGAAACCGACAAGCTGTCAGCGGGTAATTCAATCGTACGGAGTTTCACCGTCCTCGACGAGAAATACTTTCTCGTCGAGCAAGAGGTTTCACTCTGCTTGAACTACCTCGGAAAATCATGGACAGGTTAGTCGATCCCAGTATGCAGTAATGAGTGAATTAATAAGAGTCTGCGTATAGTCTTGGTATTGACAGACAATGGAGATGACATTTCTGAAGGTCCGCAAGGACCGTGGCTCACTCAGGAAGACCGTTACCTGAAACCAATCTCTTCATGGACTACCTTGCTCCCGACTATACAATATAGGACAAATATCGCGCTAAGAGCGGATTTATCGACTTCACAAACACCGAAGGAAGCTGCAAAAGGCTTTCCGCAGAGCGCGAGTCTACTCATGCAGGACTACGGAAATCTGCTCCATGACGAGTTGATGTCCATAGATCCGTTTTATGCTCTTACCGATTTTTTTGCATTCTGCGCATATTCCGAAACCCAGTGCTTGAATTTACTAGACTCGATGATAGCCTCTGAGACCGACTACCAGTCCCTGTTCAAGAAAACGCCAACACTCTCGAATCTCCTTTGCTGTCAAGAAGTCCTAGATAGACACCTTGAACATGTCCGCAAGACTATCGAGCTCATCAAGAGAAAAGGTGGAAACAATTGGCCTCGCGCATCCAAGGAACATGTGCATTTCGAAAGGATAGCAAAAACGGCATACGCGCTGCAAAAAGACTTCGAGGATTTGGCTGAGCGAGCCGAAGTGTTGCTAGCACGCTGTACAAGAGGAATGAGCGTTGTGATGAATAATGTGACCCTTTCCGAGTCCAAAGCTGCAATATTACAGGCACAGGGAGTTGCGAGACTGACATCAGTAGCTTTCTTCTACATCCCCTTATCCTTTACGACATCCTTCTTTGGCATGAACTTCATACAGCTGACGCCTGGGCTTTCGATTTGGATATGGTTTGCCACCACGATGCCTGTTCTTGTCATATCCATTTCCTTTCTGTATTTTGATACTGCAAAGTTTCTCCGATATTGGCAAACTTGCAAGAGAATGGTGTTTCCTTAAGTGGCTGCGGGTATTAAGTTATGGCAAAGCCCATGGGTCTAATTGCGCAGAGCATGAATATCAAGGTGGAATTAGCTTTAGAGGGGGCCTCGTATGGTACATAGCAAGTCTCTGTATCTTGCTTTCCATGTACGTACAAATTCCTTCAAGTTCGGGTGCAGAATATCTGCATTTCGACACCACGATCACCTGTCGAGTCGTCCTGCACACTGCAAGTGTAAGTTGTTCGGCTGCGTGATCTTGTCGGCATGAAATCTGACCCTTCCTTCTTCATATCTAGTATTAAGCAATGTACCGTTGTGCGTCGTTTTGATTTTGCATAGGATCGCTTTGTAGTGTAAACAGCTGTGCAGTTAAGTAGGATTCGTGGTTGTTGAAAAGCAGTAAGTACATCTTCGCCGGCCCGGGTACCGATGGGTTGAGTTGGGTTTAAGAGAAATACTCCCATCTCATAGGGTAGTGCCCATGAACTGATAAATACCATGGGTTATTTATAGACTTAAAAACAAAGAAAATTAAAAGATTATATATTATATGATTTTAATCAGCTGATCTAGCTTTCAACTACTTGCCAATTGCTCGATTGCTCAGTTGGTCATTTTTAATAAGCTTTGGAATTAATTAACATGTAAAAAAAAATAATTGCTTATGTCGATTTTATCAATTATTACCTCCTTTCTCGAGAACTGAGCAGTTGAAAGCGAGATCAGCTGATTAAAATCACGTGAATAATATGTGAAATATACGGTTAGCAATTTATCATCACTCGGTGCGAACTTTTTCCCAAAATGGACCGCTTTCTTCAAAATGCTTTCATAACTTGCCTGAAGATTACGCCGAACCTGTGCATCCCACATCATAGGGACTAGCGCCTTGATGCTTGACTTTCAACCCAAGTTTCCTTAGCCCAGACATGTATGTAAATAGGCGCTAGCATTCTTCCCGGGAAAATCGGTATCAGTGATTCCAGTCTCAATCACGACCTCTCAGTCGGAGGGAAAAGTGGCCGATTTTTGCTCCGTGCTATAATACTAAAATTTGGCTTCAGCAGTAAACACAGCAGATCGCTAGGCGGTTGTTGCGTGTCCTTTTGATGAGGAAACTTTCATTGATTTGCTTTTAGACATCGCAAGGAAATCAATATCAGAGTTAACTCTTGGCCCATGGGCTTGGAGAAAACTGCAAATTCCACAGGAACAACCCACCTCTGCATCAGATCTTGTTATCATATATGAATTATATCAATTGCTGTGATATCTACTCCCATGGAAAAATATACCTAAATCCTGAGCACTATTCTTAACTCATATTGTGAAAATGTACGAGGTCATGGTAGAGACGCGTGACCTCAGGTCGCGTGGGCACAAGAAAGAAGTCAGCGAATCAAGAGAACAGAGAATCAATGAGTAGTGGTAAGAATGATATCTAAGGTGCCTGCCTCTCATGAAGGAGAGGATAAGCCTCTCCTTTATAGCCACAGACTAGATGCTATGCCCTTGTAGCTACCCCCTACAGGGGTAGCGTGACATCACGACTTCTATCATCATAAATGCCTCTAATTCCGCCGCTACATATACTGATAACCAATAGATAATTTCACCAAAATAATCATAAATCATCCATAACCATACCATTCATCTTCAAACTCCCCGCCTCTTTTCCCATTCCCACCACCCATATAAAGTCCATTCCCAACATCCCCGCTAATATTCTGGGAATTCCCATTATTCATGTCCGCCGAACCATTGGGAACTCCCATCCAGTTATCAAAACCCAGTGCCAAACTCGCTTGATCTCTTAACCACCAATCGGAACTTTCAATTAAAGCATCGACCCCTCCAAACACATTGTTTGGAGTCGATGAAACGTCCGACATGATACCAGAGCTAGATCGTGATAGGTCGGTGTGGGGACTGAATAGCTGCTGGTTGTATGGATGTCCCGAGTAGGGAGCTGAAGGCATTTGCATTGGATCGTCTGAAATGATCGATCCAAGTTGATTTTGGACAGGACTGGTTTGACTTTGCATCTGCGAAAATTGTGGCTGATTGGGGATTTCACTAATTTTTTGCTTCGCATTCGCTTGGTAGCTATAAATGCTTTGCTGCAGTTGGTTTTGGCTGCGGATAGGATTATGAGGTAATTGTTGAGCTATTCGTGGCGGTGATGTGGTCGTAGAAGATGGTGTAGCTACTATGAGCTCTGCTTTTGGTGAAGGCACATCGGCTGTACTGAAATATCCAAACCTAGCGTCAGTTCGGGCGAAGACAACAGATGCTTCTTCCGGAAGATTCATCTTCCATTTCCTTGCTAGGACACTGAGAATACTCAAAGTTCGTCTTGCACATAGCCAATCTTCAGCTATCTCTTCAAGATGTTTCAAGCCATGAATTATATCTCTTTTCGCAGTTTTCTCGGGAAGATTGAGCAAGTGGATCGTACAAGCAGAATGTACAATATAGACTGCAATATTACAGATTTGCCGTAGGCCGTAGCTTTTCTTGTAAAGACGCATAAGCTTTGAGATCGAGGAGGCAGCTTGCGTGCAGATTTTTCGAGGTGAAACGTGGGTAGGAAGTGGAGAAGTGCTAGGATTGTACTTGAGAAACGGACGGAAGAGGTGGATATAGAGGAGATGGAAGAACATGCTATCATTATATCAGTATTAGAGAAATGTTTTCGAAAAATTCGACTTACTACATGAGTAGTACACTAGGTAGTTGCCCTTCTTTGGGCTCGAATTCTTTTGGCAGCTCTTTCTTCCATGCCTCAAGCCTTGTCTGTAGTTCTGACAATTTCTTCAATTCCTGACTCCTTCCAACTGATCTTTCAAGATGTTGGGGATGGTAGAAGAAAATCAGAAGGTCACTAGAGATTTCGCAAAGCCCGGATATCTGTAATGCCACAGCTCTTGTCCTTGATGCCTGTGAATGTAGTTGTTCAATTCCGTTGTCTGTATAAGGACTCCAAATATCACCGTCCTCGTCCGGAAAGACATCATACTTTGGGACCGTAATGTTAGATACTGGGAGTTGCGGAAGTCGTCCTAGGTAATTTGACCAGCATTTGTCAAACAAGAAGCAACCCCAAAATGTCACTCTTCTTGCGTCGATTTCTTTTTCGTCCATAGCCTCCCTATTGCTGGTCATTCCAGAGTCCAAGTTCAGTCCCATATCTTGAGCCATTCGGAAGCTCATCCCACTATAAACCCAACCTTTAGCCTCTCTTCCACAGCCTGCTTCTCTGACAGACATCAAGCACCTGTAAAATTGGTTAGCGTTTGTTAAGAAAGTCCAACTTCTTTTAGTTGACGGAACATTCAACAGCTATTTAGCGAAAATAGGTACAGTACAGTGCTTGAATGGTAGTCAACCTTGGTTTTTCATACTCATCATTCTCTACAATCAGCCTCTTGGCCTCAGCGAAGAATGCATTCCCTTTCGTAGTCGGATCTCCTGGGTCAGCACAACCTCGTGGAGAATTTGTAAAATGGCAGCCCAACGCAAGCATAGCATTTACCTGCTCCGTCAGATTTTGATCACCAGCTATTTAAGGGGGTATTTACCAGTAATGAAGAGCAATAAACTATCCGCTTTGGATTCCCAGGTGGTTTCCCCAGTAGAAAGTCCCGGTAGAAAAGGCTTTTCGATAATGTAGTGAAATACGGATAATGCCAGGTGAAATACATATTGATCAAATGAACAATCACTTCTGTATCGCTCGTGACTGTCGTCCAACTGAGCAGAGGATCCTCTTGCTGTTGAGCCAATTCCGATCCCATATAGCCTTCGTCCTCCTCTGTAGGTTCCAGATATATAAGATTCGAGGTACCACCTAGAAATCGCACGGATCCATTCTCAAGTCTTAATTCTCCCATCTTCCCCGACAACTCTGTCTCGAATGTTGGTAGGTTTGTCGTCGTATACGCATTCTCATCCTCAGCCTCATCGTCGTCAAGTCCATGCTCTTCTCGAAGAATTTCATCCGCAACATCGTCAAGACTTTCGCAAGTTCTTATCTGACGTACAAGACCTGCTACATCGTCCTCTGCTGCGTTCAAAATTGCCTGAATCAAAGTCTGTAGCGTTGAATTTCGAGTCTTCAAGCTATCAATTTTCTCCTTGTAAACACCCTTTCTCCTGTGGTCTGAAAGCGGATCGTATAGGCATTCTGTAGAAGGAAACATCAGTTGAGAGCTAACGTCAAACTATCTCGTCTACTGACCAGTCCCGTAAACACTTGAGCAGGCTGCACATTGCGGTGTCATGCCATCACACTTCGACTTCCTCCTCCGGCAAGCGACGCAGGCGTTACTCACACAGCGTCTCTTAATGATCGCTGTATCTCTGCTATTCCTCGATTTTTTCTTCGGGGCTCCATTCTCGTAACCTGGGGTCGTCTTCGCAGCGGCCCCTCCATTCTGTTGCATGCGATCTGCAGCTCCAGGCTCCGCCATACAGGATGATAGGGCTTATCTTCGACCCGCAGTGACAAAACAAGTCGATAGATACAATGCCTGCCTATATATCACCTAGGCGACGTATGAGAGCAGATGGCAAAAGCTTATGTGAAAGGTCCGTGGAGCTGCTTCTCTCAGAGATGATCGGGTATGCAATATCCGGACCGGAACTAGAATTTCGTAGCTTCTTTCAACTGGGGACAAGCATCAATGTGCAAGATTCAGACAAAGCTGAGGTTGACGGATTTTCAGTCGATGCATGCTCCTCTGAAATATCTTTCCAGAGTTCGAAACCTATTGTGGAGAAGCATTATGTCGGGAGATCGGATCGGGTGGGACAAGATAAGCGCTTATTCATGACGACGATCACTGATAAGCTCAAGGGCACAAGGATAAGGATAAGTTCCCTTGAAAGCACAACATCCTTGTATTAGTGTAGTAATTAGAATACAAGATGTATGTAAAGCTCCTTTATGATTTTTTCATTTTGAGTAGAGCTACTCACCTAGAGCGGAACAATCGAACTTACCTTCAGCTCACAGTGTCTCTTCCTGTACATCTACTCCATTTAATGACCCCTCCTCTCGGGATTGTCGATCCTTTCTCATCTGTCGCTCTCAATATCACTTACTTCGTACTTATAAGATAGATAGTATCTAAAAAGCACTCGGATTTCAATCCTTTTGAAACATCATGTATCGAAGTGCTGAGTGATTGACATTTCATTACCCAATTACTTCATAAACATCTCCTCAGCATGGATTTCTTCATAGAGGCAGATGCCTTCCTTAGTGCTACAGCCTTTCCCAAATTCAATTCCAACCAATTTAGGCACTGCAGTAGCAAAGAGAGGACTGAGTTTCGTGTATAGTTGTTCCGCAAGTCCAAGGCAAATCCGGACTTCTGTATATATTCGATGGAATTAGACTTGACTCGTCTACTTTATGAGAGGAGCTCAACTCAGCTCGGAAGTCCGAGTCCATAGTATACTAATAATGGCGTCATGCCGTCATAAGTAGTACATAAATAGCTAGTGATATAGAGAGGGGGGAATCAGCCACTTCAAGGGGCATCGCGGGGTAATAGAGGAGTACTATAACTTCTTATATCTTATATATAAAAGAATCTAAATATGCATTGTGTGATTTAGCTAAAGAAAACAAGAGGAAAAAGATTAATATATAATATTAGAATCTTTTTCGGAATACCTTTAAATATTTATGTGATTTTACATGCTATTAGTTCGCGTCCTCAGCCATCCCCAAAATATATTCTCGAATTTAATATAAACTTGCGAATTCAACTCGAACTCTTGGGTTAAAGATCTAGTGGATTTGTACAAGGCGAGTTGAAGTCAGAGTCTCCAACTTGGACTTGCGGAAAACCAGTCGAGTACAGCTGCAAAAGTTGACAAAAACTATACCGAACAAGTGGAGAAATTATGGAGATAATGGTATATATATATATTCCGATGTCTATGTAATTTCAAATCCCTTGAAATGGTTCCTCGCAATGCCTGGTATATCTTCGCTGCCCCAACTCCAATAACAATGCACCCCAAAGCAACGCTGATCAAATCCAACGCTCTCGTTATTAATGCAACGCTCATCCCTTTTCTAAATCGAACGCAAGAATCCACTTTTCATCCCGCAGCAAACGTACTCCTCTTCCTCAACTTCTCCCCATAAAGCCACAACAACACCGGCGCCGGAAATCCCAATGCAATCGCAATGAAACCCAACAAACTATTCCCCCATCCATATCCCAACGCATTATACATATACGGCGCAAACAACGGAAATCCAAAGCCAGCTAAGGATCTCAAAACTGTTGCCGCTCCCACCGCAGAAGCTGCATACCGTGTATAGGAGTCTACTATGTAAGTCTGAATGCATTGAAATCCCATAATGACGCCAGCAGAAAATATAGCAGCGCCGATATTTGGCATAATCCAATGCGTATGAGCTTCCGCACTCCATCCATACCAGAACAGTCCTATAGGGACCAGAAGAGCACCAGGAGCCATTAGAGGAACGCGGAATTCGGGTTTACCTACACCGGTTCGTGCTTTTAGTTTGCGGTAAATGAGGTCTTGACAGGGAGCGCAGATCTGTGTTCCGAGGAAGAATCCTACGCCTAGGGAGATGTAATTCAGACCGCCGATTCCAACGGATTCGTGGTATTGATTCTCCCACAATCCGGGAAAGGTAGCGAGGAGTAAATACATTAGTCCGTAGAGATACGCCATGTACAGTGCAAGTACTTGGACGATGACCTGAGTTCCAAGGAGTCTGAAAGGTCGAGTGAGGGAAACTCGGAGGGTTTTGAAAACTGTGCGGTCAGGACGGTCAAATTCGGTATGAAGAGCTTCATTTCCGGTTTCTTTGATAAGTTTGACCTTCTTGCGGCCCAGAAGAACTGGTGCGTATGTTTCTTGAAGGTAGAAAAGGCCCATGATTTGGATCAGACCGTCGGCTATAGTCGTGGCATAGAAAACCCATCTCCACGTCGTTCTTTCTGCAATAAATCCTCCGGCGATAGGTCCAACAGCTGGTCCTAGAAGAGGAGCTAGACTGTAGATACTGATTGCCCTGCCACGTTGCTCGGCGTTAAATAAGTCGCTCAATAAACCACCACCTATTGCCAAGGGTGCAGAGCCTCCAAGTCCAGAGAGAAATCTGAATGCTATCAATTGGCCTTTGGTCTGAGCTAGACCGCAGCCGAGGTTGAAAAATAGGTAAAATAAATTGCTGGCCTGCAGAACAATGACTCGGCCGTACATTTCTGAGAGAGGCCCGAGAAATAATGGACCAATTGCATACGCAAGAACCTACGAAATGTAAATTAGCTACCAATCCGGAGGGAAATATGGCAAATAGCTCACGAAAATGGATAAAGTAAGTTCCTGCTCGACGGTACTCGTGATATCGAATTGTTGAGCGATGGCTCTAACTGCTGGAGCAACCATAGATGACGATACGGGGGAGATGAACGTGAAGGAGGATACTAAATACACGTATCAGCTTGAATGCTCCAGACTAGAAGAGAAGATGTAAAGATGCCTACCGATAAGTGTCGCAGCCCATTTATGTTTGAAAGTCCAGTTTTTCGGATTATCTGCAAAACGTTAATTTCCAGAACAATGTCACAAGGGTCGAAGGGAGATCGATACCTGGATCATCAGGTCCATTCCAAGTGACCAAATTAGGATCCTTTCGACTCCTCGAGCTTTTCAACTTCTCCAATTTCGGATCCCCAACTTCCACGTCTCTCTGGTCTTCAATGCCATCTCGGACCTCAGGAACAATATCACCAGGTGTCTCTTCCTCCTCGAGAGCGATTCCGGCATCATTATCATCAGCTTTCTCGTCTACTTCCGTGCTCTCATCTTCTTCCGTGCTCTCCTCGCCGTTGTCGATGGGGTGATCGGCGAGAGAGTGAGGCATATATAATCCTTGATCATCGAGATGGGTTCCAGAATATATCCTTCTCAACCCTTGAGTTCTTTTTGGTGTTAGGAGAGCTGGGGGAGGGTCGGATTCTGAGCCTGAAACGGTGGACCTTGATACTTCTGGGTTCTCGCTCGTGTCTGCCATGCTCCTTGTGTTCTGAAGTGACCTACCCAAGTGGGGTATTGGTCTCCGAGAGAATTACTCGTACCTCTCCGCAATGCCAAAGCTCAGATTCACGAGCTCGAGAGCGACAGCTATACGTATTGTCTGTCTGAGAGTGAAGAGAAGGGAGTGATGAATATTGAATAACGACAAAATCGCGACTTCTCTCGAGAGCACCTTTCTTTTATGTTGGTTGGAAGGATTTAAGCCAACAGGAGGGAAATATAACGACGAAGGAGATAAAATGGACTTAAGTGAAAGACTTGCCGATGGCCACCGACTCAACGTCAAGTGCCGGAGGGACAAGGGGATTGATCCACTTAACTTGATTTGAGAATAGTTATGCTTGTATTTGGCTGGAGGAGTGGGAAAACGGCGACTGAGAAGAGTTAAAGGTTGCGCAGGTTGCAGACTTTTATGAACGGAAGAACGGCACGCCTACATATATACAGGTTAAAGTGGTGTGGGTTGTGGCCCAAGCGTCCAACCCGTGAAGACTGCGTTCCCGTTCCTATTGTTGAAGACATGGTCGGTGCTCGGATTTTGAGGGAGTTAAGGTTCTGCGTGTTGGACGAGGTTGAACTATGAACTAGAAACTATGGGATGACAGCTATTCAGAGTGTCTAGACCGGCAGCAATAAGTCAGCAAATGACAACGGCAAAAAAAACCCTTTCGTTCCTTACAGGTTCAGATGAAAGCTAATTGCAGTTCAGGAAAAGAATAGAGAGCGATGGAGACTCACTCACCGTCGAACCCGTCAACAAGTGCTATGTGCTGCATGGAGTTCCTAAATCCGAAATCCGATCATGCTGATTGTGAGCTCGAGGTGAGGTGCTGTTCACTGTGTGTACACACACACATCCAGAAGTGCAAGCACAATAGGTTTCTTCTGAAAGTAGGTAGGTTCAGACCAAACCAAGTTGGAAGTTCTGAAGGACTCCTGAAGCTTGGAACATTCACTTCGAAGCCTTCATTTCATCTGATATTTTCGTGGACGATGGGAATATGAGTTACTCAGGTAATAGTGAAAGATGAATTCATCTGAGTTAGCCTTTGGCCGAGAATCCTCATTGTCATTCATTTGGATCCAGCTAATTTGAGTGATGGAATCTTACAATCCAATTGCTGGGGCACTTTCGGCGGTATTGACATTAACAACCACTACCCATCAAACCGCTTACCCCACTCTTCGCTATGTAAGAACAAGTTCCCTCGGCCGATGTAGCCGTCCCATTCGCAGCATCAGCAAGGCTGATATTCTGCAAAGCAATGTTGAAGCAAGGGTGGACATTAGAGCAGCTTATGGCGGCTGTCCTATTCCCCTTCCCACCTTCTGTGTATCCAGTGAAATTGACGAATGCAATATTCGAGATTTCCATTAGAGATGTCCCAGGATACGATCCCTGTAAGTCGAAGTGTCGGTGTTAGTCCTCCTATATTAGCAAGGAGTGGGAGTGGGAGGAAGGAGGAGAATGTTTCAATAGCTGTGAAGTATTTAACTCTTCAACGTTTGACTTTTCCTGAGACATTTGCCTCCTAGAGCTATCAAAAGGAGCCGGAAGACTGAGGACTTACATTATCTCCGCTGTCTTGAGAAATATCGGGCCCAATATTGGCACCTTGGACGCAAAAATTCTCGAAGCGAATATTTTGCACTACTCCCCTTTTTTGCTTGTTAGTCACAATGTAATAAACATGTTGGGGGGTTTACCATCCTCCTCCTCTGGGGAGACCAGCACTCTCGTACGAGCTTTGTGGCACAAGTGCTCCAACCCATGTCTTGATATAAGCCGAGTCGAGCATGTCGTTGTTGTGGTTTATGATATTGACATCTTTGACGAGGACATTGATGACTGAGGAATCTTCCAAATATTGTCCGAGACTGCCAATTGCAATTCCATTTCCGCCGTGGCATGTAATCTACGACGAGTTAGTATTATGCTCCTCGATGACTACTTCCACTTACGTTTTGAGCATACACGTTATAAGATCTTGGCTTGATTGCTATGCAGTCATCTCCTCCTTGGTATACCATATTCGTAAGTCTGATGTTGTTCACATCCATCGTATCGAATCCATCCGTATTTTGAACCCCTGATGATTAGGCCGGAAATCAGCCTTTGTCCAATTTGGAAGATTTCAGAGGGGAATGAAGTTAGTTCTCTGTTTAGGAAGTGAAACAAGTGCAAGCACCCCGTCTAAGGATTAGGGAGTATGAATAAGGAATCCATCTATATGTACAATTGATTCCATAGGGTGCATTGACTGCGGTTGCATTGTTGTAAATATCGTCAAACCAACTATTTGTGACGTTCATCAGGTTGAGAGTCCAAAGTGGCGGATCCTTTACAAAGACTGCAAGTAGGTTAGCTCAAAAGTTGCTGAGGTTATCATCGCTCTGACAGTGCTCTACGAGTGCATTGCTGGCATTCCAGAACACGAAAGGCATAGGTCGTCCCAGTTGGGTATCTGTATGCTCAGCATTATACCACGCGTTTCCATTCCCGAAGATCCCGCCAGTCCCAAAGCCATTGATATGGATGCGTTCTCCAGTAATAATGAATGCAGCGTGATGGTTTTGGAAGGTAATTGGATACGCATTATTTCGCCAGTACGTGAGGTTATCTGACAACTGAAATAGTCAGGTTACTGCTGAATTGGTAAGAAGAGATTAATCTTACAGTCCAAAGTCCTCTCCATTCAACATTTACTGAATTCCAACTTAGCAATGAGTGATATACTACGAAGGACTAATACCAACCATCGTAAATGATAGGATTCAACTTGGTATCAATCCAATAGTTCTGATCTTCCGGAAAGATAACTGTTCCTCCATTATTGCAATCTGAAAATGCTTTAAGGATCTGAGGTGTATCATCTGTCTGGCTTCCAAGAGCCTTAACCATGCATGTCTTTCCATTGTTTGAAGGCTTGACTGGAGGAGGGCCCCATGGGTTTGCGCTTGTGATTGAGGTGAAAGCAACTAGAACCAGGCCAAGGATTTGGTACATTTTCGTTTTTGAAAATACAACAACAATTGAAATTTCTCAGAGGAAGAATATCGAAGCAATTGGGAATTTGAGGTGAGACACTTTATCCATCTTAAAGCTTTAAAATATTAGACAAAGTTTCAGACACGCAGGAGAAGCTCTCTAGAGCTTTCAGAGTATCTCTAACATCCAATTGGAGGAGTATTTCGCCACCTGAGCTCTTCTTTCGGATTGAGAAGTGAGGGGTTTAACGTTGATCATCTTCAAGGATAATTTGGAAGCTTAAAATCGGGTGGCTTTACGCCGAGATATTATCTTTCAGAAATGCGATTAGAGGTAAGGTAACTTGATTCTGTAAATGTAATTGAAGTCCATAAGAGTAATTCGTATCTACCCGTAGCAATGGGATCATAAGATAATAGTGCCCTTATATGACTTTGAGAATGAATCGTCCAACTCTAGCAGAGCATTTGGTTTTGATCTGAACTTCTTTTCAGACTTAAATTATCGCTGTCGTTTATCAATTGCTATCGTTGTAAACGTCTTGATCATCTGAGTAATACAATTAGAGCCCAGTCCCTGAATCGAAAATAGCGAGTTTAAGCATAAGGCTAAAACCTTTCTTCGCTTTGTCAACGTCATTACCTACCCCTCCATCAACAAACAGCTGACATACTTCTACTTCCACACTTGTGATCAAATCAAATCCATATCCAAAATTACTTCCATAGCCAACTCTCGTCTTTTACGCATCGTTCGTACAATGTCTACATCAGCGGCCATACCTACCAGCGTAGGAGTAGCGCCATGGCGTCCTCTCTTCTGTGCGCACTTGTCCAAGATGGATTCTCCAGAATTTGTCTTAACTTCACTTCATCCTGCCGAAGACAAAAGCTCTCCTGTACCATATGTTCCACGCGCTCGTCATTGCATATATCGAGGCATGTGGGCTGAGCTGCCTGAAAACAAGCACAACGAAGCACCACAAAATGATCGAGTCTATGAGAGTGACCTTTTGACAATCACAACCGACGTAAGGATGCAAAAGATCCCAGAAATATTCGCGAGCTCTCCAGGCCACGGAACTGTCAGTCAATCGCAAGGTAGCGGAGGAGGTGGACCGGTCGAAGCAGTGTTCTGGGTCAAGGATGTCATGACACAGTGGAGATTTAGAGGAGAGGCATACATCGTCGGACCGGACATCGAAGGCTCGGGAGAGGAGTCAAGTGGCACGAGGACCGTGAAGACCAAGGTTGGAGAAAGGATGAGAGTTGTGGATGAACATAAGAAGGCTAATTGGAGCTGGGAGAAAGAAGTCACAGCTCATTTCGGGAATCTGAATCCTGCAATGAGGGGAAGCTTCAAGAATCCTGTTCCAGGAAGTCCGGTCTCTATCCCACCGACGGACAAGAACTTGTCCCTAGGCCAGAAAGTGATGGACCTCAATGACGAGGTTGCAAGAAGAAATTTCAGGGTGCTGATTATCAAGCCGGATGAGGTCGAACAGCTCGATCTCACTGAGCCCGATAAGGCTCGCAGATGGAAGTTTACTTATATTGGTCCGGACGCTAAATATCCGGGACCACAAGGAGGAGAGTGGATGAAAGAGGAGCTCTGGCCCTGAGAAGGCTGGACTGGCACATATCCTGGATTAGGCGCTGACCGCATATTGGTTGCATCGATAGATTTCGACATTTGTCCGTTTTTATCCGCTTTGTCCGATGATGGAAACGTTACTGCACCAAGGATGGGGTTATTTATTTTAACTCGTTAGCCTGCGCCTACAAGTTCTTTTATCCTTTGAGGAAGTTGACTGAATGAAGAAGCTCCTCGGCAGTGAGTAGAAGACCGAGACCTTCATTTCAGCCTTCCAGGGGTGTGTTCGACTGAGCACACCCCTTTCCTGGTGATGCCACGAGGGAAAGGTCTTTAGCGTGCTTCTCGGAACTTTCTCACCGCCAGTCAATCTCCTCGTCCCAGCCAGCCTCCGATCGGGGACAAGTCGATTCCTTCCATCCGCGTGGGGGAGAAGGTCCAGAGGCAAACCTGACTGCAGCCCGTTATACGCCACTGAAAATCCTCACATGTACAATAAACACGATAGTTTACCGGCACTTGATAAATGATGATGCACGACTTGGCTTTAAAGGTGGCCCGTACCGCTGGAGCAAAGGCGCTAACAGACGTTAGACATTTGAGTGGTTGAGGATTTTCATTGTGGCTGCCGCCTGCCGCTGATAGTTCTATCCATTGACAACTGTCTGTACCAAGGCCATCCGACAGCCTTCTAAAATGAATATGGAGAGCCCCCGCTTATAGAGTGCTGCATGGAGGGGTTGTATGCTGGTCATTGATGAGATAGCTCCAAAGGACCCATACGGTCGTAGAGGCCGAATAGCTTTTCGGTGGTTGGTCTGGATTGAGGATGCTTGAATTGCAAATAACTTCAGAGAAAGTAAATTGTATACTAAGTTATGAGGAGGGCACATTTAATGCCCATTTCTCTAGAACACTATGGCCGTAAAGACACCTTCCAATCAATGCGGCTTCATGGGATATAATATGATAAAAACAGGTTGTGTGTGTGTATTTCAATGGAGGATAATATTTCATATCAACCATTGGACCACCCACCCGGCGGACACGCAAACATTTCTGCTTCTGCTTTTGCATCTGCATCTACAATCTGTACTCCATTATCTTCTCCCACACGCAATACAGGTTGTATTCTTATTCAACTATCAAGCATTCAACAAGCGTTTCACCGCCTTATAAAAAAACACTCCGAGCGCATCTTAATTATTCCTTTTAACACCATGACAGGCTGAACGCTACAATGGCTTATTGAACCATACCACCCTTTTCGCTCTCAATCATTTCCCTTCCCATCGAACAACAATTCACTCTTTCTCACTTCACAATTCCGTTGACGCGGTGCTCTCTCCCACCTTAAAAATAATATTCTCGTGGCGGCAATGATGACGACCTCGGCCTTCTCTATCCTCGACGCACTCATCGATCTCACCACCTCAGTCCCAGAATGGAACACCCGCCTCGATGATCTCAACGGCCAGATTGCCCTCAGACAAATTGAACTTGCTCGATTGACCGAAAGTCCACAACCTACCCGGTCTATCAGGAACAAAGGCTCAACAGAATCACTGCGGCCCAACGATGGCAACGAAGGCCCCTCTCATCCATACGACGGAGAGCTGAAAACATCTGCCTCTGCGTCCGCCTCTCCAATCCTACCTCAGAATGGATTCGTGAGACCTGAATCACCCTCAGTCGCACGAGCTGCTGCTGCTGCATGTCTCGAGCCCGACTCGACTTCAAATCCAATGCCTTCCCCCAACGCCTTGAATCGCAAATCTTCGCATCCAACCCCTCCCACGCAAATACGACTCCCTACCAAACTGCGAAAGCGAAAAACCGAATCATTGGCATCTGGGGGATCACAAATACCAAAATACAGGACCAGATCTATGATTATAGTATATTATGATAGTGCGGTACAGACGGCGTTCGAGGATTTGGTGAAATTCGTAAGTGCGAATCGGAATGCGATGCGTAAGGGCAAAATGGCTGTGAAGATGGAAGAGATGAAGCGCGCGGCAGAATTGGAGGTTGATCGCTCGGATGAAGAGGATGATGATGATGGCGACTATTTGGATGTCGGATTGCCGAGTTTGAGGAATGGGGGAACATCTGATAAAGAGGGGGGATATGGGGATTCGAGCCTCCCTAAATTGAGGTTTATATCTACAAGACAGACGGGTCCTTCGAGGGATCAAAGTGCTAGTAAAGACCCGGGGAATACATTGAGTCTAGCGATGATGAAAGGGTATCGAAGGACAGGGGGAGGAGGCACTGAAGCTCCGGATATATTTGATGAGTTGGATAAAGGGCTTGAATGGTGTCAGAGTCAATGCGAACATGCTGCCCATCAGTTTTTAAGAGATGGACAATGTACTACGGAGATTGAGAATATCAAGGGGAAATTGGTTGAGATCAAGGAACAGGCGGAGAAGCATATGGAGAAGTTGAAGAGAGAGGAGGCGCTGAAACCGAGGACGCCTGCGAGGACTCCGAGGCAGGGAACTCCTGATCCTGAAAAGAAGACTAAAGAAGAGCCTAATGGCTGTGGACTGGATGCAGCAAATGATTTGGAAGTTGATGATAATATGGAGGTGGACTCCGAAGAGGAGAATTTTTCGCCGCCGAAACTTTTCTTCAAACGAAGTAGGGATGCTGCATTTTAAAGGGCTCTATGCATAGCGATTTTGTTTTTGATTTTCATGAGCGTCTTGAGCGAGCGAGCGAATGAGGGAAGCATTTCAGAGGGGAGCATATCGAGGGTTTTCAAGGGGCGTCAGCAGATTTCTCTGATATAGTCATTCATTGCGGCATGATTTACGGGAAAATATTGACATTCATTTACATATTGTCATTGAGTTATGGAAATAGTAATATGGGTTGGGAAAAGCTTAATCTTCACATATTTATTGAATATCGGAATTCAAGAGCACGTTGTCTAAAAGTATTGCATACATAGAAAAGCGACATTCTTTGGTATCATCTATTCTCATGTAAACATATCTATCTAACTATAGCTCCGACTAAAGTCTTGACTTTGCAAACACCTCCACTCTCCGTAACCAGCTTTCCCACACCAGTCTTTGGAGGCTCTCCTTCATTACTCAACTCCTTAACAATACCTGCATCGAATCCGACCTCCAAGTCTGCCGTTGTCAAGAATCCAGGCTGAATCATCTCCCAAACCTTCTTCTTCGGATTCAAGACTCCCTCGGGCTCTCCCTTCCACCCCTCAAAGAAGACTCTCTCACCAGCCTTAGCCTCGGCAGGAGGAGTAACCAATTCCACCGGACCCGCATGATGATCCTCCTCTCCCTCCTTCAACTTCGGTGACGCAGCTAAAACCATAGCACAAGACTTAATACCACGCATCTTCACCGGCTTCAAATTGCAAACCACCACCACCTTGCGACCCTGCATATCCTCCAACGGAACAAGTCCATTCAGACCAGAACACACAGTCCTAACAACTTGTCCTTCATACTCAGAAGTGTCGTCCGTGCCGGCTTTATCACCCATCGCAATAGTTGACACAAATAACGAATCAGCTTCCGGATGTTTAATAGCCTTCAATACATGTCCAACCCTCAAATCAATCAACGCAGGAGAAAGAGGAGCCGCTATAGCAGGAGCCTTCTGTGGTTTGGGGGCTTTCTCTTTCTTCTGCTTGGATTCACCTGAGGCAGCAGCTCCTTCTCCAGTAACAGCAGCAACAACTTTATCCTTCGCCTCTGCAACTTTCTTTCCTACACCCTTCTCCTTATTCGTACGATCTGCAAGAACTGTCTCTGTTCCACTTGCCGCGGCAGCAGCAGCAGCTTTCTCCTTCTTCAATCTTTCTTTCTCCGCTTTCGCATCTACAGGCGGCTTGACATACAACACTTCTTCCACATCAACCTTCACTTTCTCCCCTTCAGGAACAGTAAGTCCAAATAATTGCGGAGCATTCTGCACGAAATCCAAATATCGAACAATATTCGGATGACCAAACTCCCCTGTTCGCTCTTCAGCAGTCCATTTCGCAACGACGGGGGCAATAGTCTCGTATAAAGCGACGTCGGCAGAAGATGGTTTGGCACCGAGGAGCGTAGTGCGTGATGCGAGGTGGGTATTTAGGGTGTCGAGGAGGGATTTTTGGTCAGCAGTCCCAGAGGAGGACTGGAGACGCTCGGTGGTGAGGAGCCATTGTTTGAGCTCGGTTTCTTCGTTGGGGGTGTAGGTGATTTTGCTGAATGTGGACATGGTGATGGTTCGGAAGAGGGGGAGGTTGGCCTTGGTGGCGCGTGGGAGGAGTCGTGAGAAATACAGTTTGAGTGGTTTGGAGGGGTTGGGTTTGTTCTTGAAGGGGAGGTTTTCTTGAGTCATAATTATTTTTGCAGTAGCAAGCGGCCCAATGTTTAGCCGAGTTGACTTGTATTTCGACCTCACTTTCCAGATTTTGGGGAGCAAGACGTGCTCCTGAATCCTCACATCCTCATCACCACTCTGCTAAGCTATCATAGTTTCACATTGGAACTATGATACGGTTTTGGCAAGTTTAAAGAGGTCAGGCATGGCGCTCCGTTTCATTCACCACAATTAGTGTGAGGATTAGCTACAGCGGCGACAAGGGAAGGTAGCAGTAGAAGAGACAAGGTGAGGGTGACAATGATGACGACGGCAGCCTCGTCAGGCTTGATCAGCAAATAAACGCTGGCACCAAGAAAAGACTGGGGAGAACAGCAGCTGCTTCCACCATTCCGAGTACAAGCGATGAGGACGATGATTCTCCACGACCTGCAAACAGACAGCGGAAGCTCTCCTCAGAGCTTGTTCACCAGGGTCTAACGCTACTTCCTTCAATATGCCACTTGAAAGTTACCAATGTGCATTCTTAGACCCATTGCGGTAGCTCGCCAACTCCGGTGCGCTTCTGTTCCACAAACGTCTCGAAGTCCGCAAGTTCTGGAGTGTCAGGACCGGCCCTTCTAAGGGTCTCTCAAACGAGGATTAAGGTAACGTATAATTTCGAGTTCTAGTTGCCGTGTATCCCAGAGCATCTCTGTATCCCAATCCGTTCCGAGGCGTTAAGCATTAATTTTAGTAAGGAGATGGCCGCTGAGGCTGTAAGCCCTCACACCACTGTAGCACATTCCAAGGTGCGGCCAGCAACATTGCAGGCTAAGAGGAACGCGTTCCGTGGACATCAGAAGAGAATAAGACGATACTTTAGGTGAAGGAGGAGGGTTACCTATTGGAAGAGATCCATCTGCACTTCGCACTAGACTCTAGGAGTGATCTAGGCTCAGTAGTCTACGAAACTCAAAAACTATTCGCCGTGGAAGCAACATCCAATTGATTGGCATCTTAAGTACTTGTATTCCTTTGCTATACATAAGTATATGCCATCTCCAATTCAAATAATAGTCCCATGTATGTCTCTACTCCGATGGATTATTTACAGAGATACAAAGTAGAAGAGAAAATACAGACCTAATCCTTTTACCATTGCACTTGCGCTCTAGCAGAGCCATCTCCTCATCCTCCTTCGATCGATCCTGCTAGTGGTAGGTTTTTGCGAGGTTTGCTATACTTGCAATCGTCTTAGGACGCTTCTCGCCAAGCACTTCCCTCTGTAGCTGCAACGCGCTTAGATCAGTTAGTTCCTTCTCTTTTAATCGGCCTTGATCTTTAAAGAACTTCGATATCTTACTCAATGGTGCTGAAGACTTTTTCTCGCGATACTTCAGACCAAGCATAGACGGTTAAAGCATGTGGTGAGAGTCTCTCACATCGTGTCCAGTTTTGATCGCTATTTGAGAGAGTTTGTAAGATAATCTCGAGAGCCCTTTTCCAAAAATATGACCCTTCGTTATCAGTCTTGCCTCAATCAATAGCTAGCTGCTTGTATAAACTTGTGCATATTATAGCTTCGTGTTCTATTCATGCTTTGGCGCTGGCGTAGGAAAGAGAAGTCTCAAGTCGTGTCATAGTTTCAAGCACACCATCTACATCCGCATCCTCTTCTTCATAATCACAATCGTCGTCGTCCTTAGTTTTATTATCTTTATCGCTTTTTTGGCCTGATTCCTGTTCCCCTTTATAACCCCTAGATCTCGCGGCAGCCTTATGCAACTCGAGCCAAATGTTTTGAATCCCTTCTTTAGATCAACAAACCCTCCCAAAGTCTTTTGATCGCGAGTCGTCCACAAGATCGCTCTACTCAATCCTCGAGGAATGAAAGCATAGAGATTCCCTAAGTTCTTATTTTGTAAGAAGCATATCCCCGCTGAAAGTATTCAAGATTATCTGCATTGTTTATAATAAGTTACTAGTTTAAATTCGATTCAATCCAAGCTCGTACAGCACTTATTAATTCTTCATTCTCAAGCTCCTTTCGAAAGCCCAGCTAAGTTAGCAGGTACTTCGTAGTTCGTGTGAAATACTTGTGCATGAGCTAATGCAGAGATCTGTTGATATATACGCAGGAGGTTAGAGCTTATTAGATCGAATTTTTGGTATGAATGGCCTGGCGGAGAATTGAGAAATGTTCTTTTTGATAGTCGAGATCTGGCATTTTTCACCGGAATATACAAAGATCGCAGTTTCATGTATAACTAGAAATGCATTCGACAAGGCGATCACCCGTTTGGGAGAGGCATAGGGAGAAGCAATAAGAATGGGAAGATGGAGGGTGTATCTTAGTCACACAAGAGAACGCCAGAGCATCTATCGAGCAGGTCATTCGTTTCAAATCGTCTCAGACTTAATGTGGTGGGTTTGTGATCCTACGGCCTTAGATAGCTAAGGACAACAGGGGGTATTAGGAACCAAAGATGTCGGCTATAGGCGACGAGAAGTTCGTTCTCTGTCATGGTGATCTCGGGCCACAGGTCTTGCTCTGTGACCCGAAAACATTAGAGGTCAAGGCTCTCATTACTGGGAGAATCGTGGCTTCTACCCCGAGGTATTTCAGGTATGCGGTGTCAACATGCACCGCTACAGGGACAGCGAGCTCCCTGCACATATCTGTCCTGTTGTCAAGCGATCTCTGTCTCTGTCTAACTACGAAGACTACAGAAGGGGCATAGTTAGCCGCTTTTACGAGCTGAGCAGAGGCATCATGGAAATTAATGGTGTGCATCTTTTATCAGTCGTGAAAGACACAGATCTGCTGAGTTCAAACTAGGGCCAGAGCCGAGTGCATCATCTTGTTGAAAAAACATCATACATGAGAGAATGAACAATACAAATCATCCAGCAACAGTCCCATCAAGTCGGTGCAGTTTTTGCATCCAGTGCACTAGAATGGAAGAGAATATCTTGTACTCGTCCCATTTGCCGATCTGAGGGTCTCATTCTTAAACACTTGCAGCACTTTGAACATCATGGGTAGACCTTGCATGGTATCAGCCTTCAGTCTTAGTGGTATTGGGCTGAGTGTTGGCAATGAGAAAGGGACTGACAGTGATAATATGAGTTTTAAAAGATACCCAGATGAATTAGACTTGCTTGCTTCCTACGCTCGCTCTAGCAGTTTAAACAAGAATTCCCGTTTTCCAAATCTCTACTATAATTAATCTTGCGGTTTCAACAACTTCTATGCTATCCTAATATATTATCAATAAAAATTATTCTAAAAAGTTGGGAAGTTTAGAAGCTTTGAGGGAAGGATAAAAGAAAGTAGGCAGGCTGATAGCATACCTCAATTAGACATTTGCACCTTTTCGTGGACTGTTTGTTCGACCCTTGCTTCCAGCCCTAACAACTTGTCATTGTCCTGTATTCAACCACTATTTGAGCATACTCATAACTATGGGTCTTTCCAAGGCTTGCTTTCAGTTCGAGTGGCATTTGGTTTAGTATCGAGCAATAGCTTTGAATGCCCATGGGCCCATTGCCTAAAGCCGCATTGCCGTAGAATCCACCTTAAGCTTTAGCATTAGCCTGCTTTTCAAGCAGTAGCTTTACTATGCCCTCATGCCCCTCAGTCGTAGCCGCCTGAAGTGCATTGCCGTAGAGTCCACCTTGAGCATTGACATTGGCTTGCTTATTAAGCAGTAGCTTTACTATGCCCTCGTGCCCTTTGAATGAAGCTGCCTGGAGTGCATTGTCATAGTATCCACCTTGAGCATTG